>OY755235.1:53068909-53463464 GCA_963576725.1 Azorinus chamasolen
TTCGTCCATAACGTATACAATTTGTCCACTTCTTGGCTGTCGTTGGAAAATCTGTGATCATTCCGTAAAAATCTCTCTAAAACGACCATCAACAAAACGATGCGTAATTCTGGGTCTTAAAGGCAGTCAATAGTTTAATGCAGCATAAAAGTTATACTGAAAGCTCCTGTCGGAAAGCTCTCCTGTTAAGCAACCACATGCCTTTATATAGTCATAAAGTAGTCGCTTTAGAGCGGGTTTACTGCGTCTGCAAACAGTGTTTGGTCAAGATGAGACGTCGGGGTCTTACTGGGACACTAAATTGTGTTAATTAGTTGGTATTTAGGGCAGGTGGCTGTTTCAAGCAAGGTGAAAGTAACAAGGCGTCTCCATCAAGTAAAGGGTTAAAACTGCAGACAACAATTTGAGCAGACGAGCATAACAGAGTAGACCCTGATCAGATGGCTCATAAAGGAGCCACGTGACTAATGTCTGCTCTTTTTTCTCATGATGTACTATAAAATGATTCTACCGTTTTACCATGGTCAAAAGTTTCCTGTGTCCATGTGCTATTATAACAATTAATCTAATTAATATTCATGATGTCATTATTTCTTACATTAATATTCATGGAGTAAAGGGTACAGAAACACCAGATTAACCCTTTCCCTGTTCTATGTTTATTTCAAATTTCAATACCTACTGAATATTCATGGACAAAATAGTTATAATGAAATATGCAAGGTGGTACATTGTAGCCATTTTAGAAAGTAAAGAATCAGATCTTTCAAATTCCACTAGCAAACAAAGCAGACCCTGACCAGACGGCTCCTCTAAGAGCCGTCTGATCTGGGTCTACTCTGTTTGCAAATGCGTGAAAACACGTTTATATGAGGGAAAGGGTTAAATGTAAAATAACCTCGACGTTTAGTCTTGATAAAAATAGAAATAAATGACGGCGAACTCGAGGATACAATCTCTGTGTCTATTTTTATTTGAACAAGGTACAATGCCATTGTTTGGATCAGCTAATAAATAATTAGTGTCGGTATCATTATTTTGCATTTTAATGTTGACAAATTGGTCCTTACAATATAATTTTGACGGTCATAAAGATAATGATTTTTCACATTAAACCTATAAAAGGCAGACACCAGCTTTTTCATCATATAACATATGCCATTTTGTATGGTGCATTAGTTTAACCCATTACCTGACGGAGAAATCCTTTGACGCGAGTGTAAACAGAGTAGACCCAGATCAGACGACTCTCGTAGGAGCCATCTTATCAGGCCCTGCTCTGTTTGCTTATAAAATATCTTAGATCAGATTCTATCCTATTTTTATAGCAATATACTCCATTGGTTTGCATAACTATGCATTATAAAAAAAATAGTTAATTGATATTCGTAATGGGGAAAAGAAAAGTGTGTCACGAATATTCACCAGGTATTTACTATGGTACCGTAAAATTCCTCTTAAAGCTTTACACCATCAATATTCATGTAAGAAATTATGAAATAATTAATATAATTCAAATTAACAGTTACTGTTATATAGCTCATGGATACAGTAATCATTCGCCATGCCAGAAACTGTAGAATCATATGTATTAATAATATATCATAAACAAACAGAGCAGACCCCAGATCAGACGGCTCCTACAGGAGCCGTCTGATCTGGGTCTACTCTGTTTGCAAATGCGTATCTATTGAGTAAAGGTTAAATGACCACCATTTACAACGAAGTCTAATTCTGGGTCCTGCAGGAGCTTTGCACATTTCTGTTGTTTTATAATGGCATATGTATACTGAACGTTTTGATACTGGTAGAAACTGTAGAGTCCGATCTGTTATAGTTTCATTTACTATAGGAGCCGTCTGATCTGGGTATACTCAATTTGCAAAGGCATGAAAAGGTGTTTGTATGAAGGAAAGGGTTAAACAGACAGAGTAGGAGCCGTCTGATTCGGGTATGCTTTGTTTGTTTATTAAGTTATATAGAATTTCAATAAATATAAATATTATGTATTCATAATGACTGCCAAAAATGCTTGTAAATGTTCATCATGTCAGACATATACTGTATGAACATGTCCCCGATCATGGTAAAGGGTTAAGGGTTAATAGATTGAGTGTCACCTTTCGTGTTTATCTCTTCGAATACGTTACCATTATCTCTCATATTTCCATCCCACAGGCGATTAATTATCTCGTTCGCTGTAAAGCATTGTCGTCTGCAAAAATTGTCTTCTGCTCCAATTGTTTGTGGATTTTCTTTCCCATTTTTTATACATATAGACTGCTAGAATCAAACAGTTTGGATCCCGGTGAGGCGATAGATAACTCCGCGTGCTATCTAGATCCAGATTGTTTACACAGGTAATCGAATGTACACCTTTGGCAGTGAAAGAGTTAAAAATGTAACTTTCGTTTAAAAATTGTAATTTTGACAGGTATTACAAAGCATGGGGTCGTATGAACAAGAAAAACATATGCCATGAATTTATTAAAATATAACCACCACAGACATACAATTGACAGGTGTTTTGAGCCCCCTGTGTTTGTCAGGGGCGGGTCTTTTATTCTCATTTAACCATTCGCTTGCTATTCACGTCAATATACCTACCTGTAAATAGTGAAGACCCAGATGAGACAGCTCCTGCAGGAGCTGTCTCATCAGGGTCTGCACTATTTACAAGTTGATTGTGCAACCAATGCACTCCACAGCAGTGATTGCACAGCGATATACTTGTACACAGTGAAGATATACGTAATTATACAACAGGGCATGGGTAAAGAAGGAGAAATGTATTTTAGAATTCAGCAAGCGAAAGGTTAATATTTTATCTGATAGAAGCGCCGTTTGACATCTTTGTAAGCAGAGTAGACCCAGGTTAGACAGCTTCTGTGGGAGCTGTATGATCAGAGTAGGCAGGTTAGACAGCTTCTGTGGGAGCTGTATGATCAGAGTAGACCCAGGTTAGACAGCTTCTGTAGGAGCTGTATGATCAGAGCAGACCCAGGTTAGACAGCTTCTGTGGGAGCTGTCTGATCAGAGTAGGCAGGTTAGACAGCTTATGTAGGAGCTGTATGATCAGGGTCTGCTCTGATTGCTTATTGGATAATATAGACCTGATTTTGGTTCAATTTCGGCTATGGTAAAACATTATCTAGCTCATAATAGCATTATACAAAACGAGTTAATCAATATTCACGATGTCATTCTTTCACATAAATATTCATGAGGCAAATGGTTACAATTTTACTGACACATGATTAGAGAGAGATTAGAAAATTATGACATTAACTCCGGTGAAAGCATCTGCATTTGCAATTACTGCCTTTTATTGATACAGTTTGTGACCAAGCCATCACTAATAACTGAACATCCAGGATTCAACTTCATGTACACATGTTCATGAGGGAAAAAACACCTCAACGCGTTTAACCCTTTACCGACGACTTTGCAGACAGAGGGGGGGGGGGGGGGGGGGGGGGGAGGGGGGGGGGCACATCTGATCATACCATTCTGTTCATATATTTTCTGTTTGTACATGGATTTATGAAATACTGTTGTAACTGCATATATATCATTATACAGTAAAACCTCTCTTAACCGGACATTACTTTTAGTATAAATATCGGTTTTGGAGATAGGTGTCAGCTCAATGCAGGGTGAAAGTCATGCAGAAAGCTCCTAGAGGAGCTTTCTGCATGACATTCACCCTGCATTAAGCAGTCATCTGCCTAAAATATCTAAATTCTTCTCTACGAGAATTCCGGTTAAGAGAGGTTTTACTGTATATAGATCGAGTATACAGATTCTCTCATAGTCATTCATATACAGTAAAACCTCTCTATAACGGCCACTAAATCGTGTTAATTAGTTGGTATTTAGGGCAGGTGGCTGCTTAAAGCAAGGTGAAAGTAAAACAGGACGCTCCTATAGGAGCGTTCTGTTTTACTTTCACATTGCTTTAAGTAACCACATACCTTTTACACAAAATACTTGATGTATTTGGATGGCCGTTATAGAGAGGTTTTACTGTACTATTACATATTCTGCAAACAGAGTTTCATTGTGTCACGATTTCTTGCATGAATATCAACCCTTTCCTTCATATAAACTCCTTTACACGCATTTGCAAACAGAGTAGACCCAGATCAGACGGCTCGTATATAGGAGCGGTCTGATCAGGATATAATCTGCTTATGATATAATATAGATATGATTCTACACTTCTTGCTATGCAGAAACTTTCTGTGTCTGTGCTATTATAGCAAACCAATCTAATTAATATTCATGACGTCATTATATATCCCATGAATATTCATGATGGAAAGGGTTAATGAGGTAACCTTAAACAGACTAACGTTATTTGGCGTTGAGAGGGTTAAATAAGATGACCATAAAAGGAATACATCCGGGTACATTTTTACAGAATGCGAAAGGCACCTAGGTTCACGGGAGAGAGCCTATGCTCTCAGTACGCCAAGGAACACCTGTAGATTTTTAAAACAAGTGGTAGCTAAATCTGGACAAAACTTATGCAGAAATATCCGGTAGGAGCTTTTGTATTACTTTTGCGCTGTATTAACCCTTTCCCTGTTCTATGTTTATTTCAAATTTCAATACCTACTGCATATTCATAAACAAACAAAAAAGTTATAATGAAATATAGAAGGTGGAACATCGTAGCCATTTTAGAAAGTAAAGAAACATATCTTTCAAATTCCAATAGCAAACAGAGCAGACCCTGATCAGACAGCTCCTATAGGAGCTGTCTGATCTGGGTCTACTCTGTTTGCAGATGAATGAAAACACGTTTATATGAGGGAAAGGGTTAAGCAACAACCTGCCTTTACAGACTCTTATATAAACAGATAACGTGATTTCCGGTGAGATCTTAGGTTCTCAAATGAGTTCCGAGGTTTATCCTTACGATTGCGAACCATTCGGGTGCCAAAGTTTCATTGGATTTTGTATTTGTCTCATAATAAATGCAATAATAATAATAATAATAATAATAATAATATAGGTTCTAAAAACCACGTGCTTTGGACCGAGATCCTAGAGCTGCGTCGATAATCTAGGTTCCTACCTAAGAACCTAGGTTTTCAGATGAAAACTTGTGATCTCAGAATTATTGTGCACGTAGAGCTAGGCTCTTGTTTGACAGTTTTTACATGAAAACCTAGATTCTTGGCATAGTAAAGTGTAAATGTTCACCAAGAACAAATCAAGTATGCTCTCAACTGCGATCATGGGTTGCCATGTGATCTCAGAAGTATTGTGCAAACGAATTGCCATCACATGGATATGTCAAGTCACAGACCAAGAACACAGCCGAACCTCTCTAAAGTGACCATCAAAATTGGGAATTTGTCTTGGTCTTAAAGGATGGTGATAGATTAATGCTTGATAAATAAAGGTTGCATTGATCCTTTCCCTGTTCTATGTTTATTCTAAACATCAATACCCACTGATAGTTCATGAACAAATAGTTATAATGAAATATGGAAGGTTGGACATTGTAACCATGTTTAGAAAGTAAAGAAACAGATCTTTCAAATTCCATTAGCAAACAGAGCAGACCCTGATCAGACGGCCCTTACAGGAGCCGTCTGGTCTGGGTCTACTCTGTTTGTAAATACATGAAAACACGTTTGTATGAAGGAAAAGGTTAAGCAACCATCTGGTTCTATAGACATCTTTGTTTATCGATCAAATGTAGTTCTGATATACTTTACCTCATGAATATTCATGAAACAAGTATTGACTTCATGGATATTAACCCATTCCCGCATATTGACGCCTTTTGACACCTCTGTAAAAGTCACTTTGTGAAACCATTGTGATAAATAGAGCATTTGCTCCTAAAGGAGCAAATGCTCTATTTATCACAATGGTTTCAAACTACACAGTTCTAACATTCTCCTTTTCTTTGGTTTATGCCCCTTTTCGGTAGATTTATTCAAAGAGGTTGTATCTAAAAATAGCCTATGAGGTAATGGGTTAACTAATTGAAATGTTATAATGACATATGAACAAAGGAATTTGGATCACGACAGAAACATGCTTATACTATTTCGTAAGCAAACAGACCAGACCTTGATAAGCCCTTAGGGGCTGTCTGATCTGGGAATTTTTTGTTTGCAAATACGCCTGTACTTAACCCTTTACTCTTTGAAGAATTGATGACATCATTAATATTAATTAGATTCATTTTTAAAATGGTATATTAACACGTCAACTTCTTACCAAAGCAGAAAGTGTAGCGTCATAGTTATGTTATTCCACCAGTAAACAGTGTAGACCCTGGTCAGACGACTCCATTAGGAGCCGTCTTATCTGGGTCTACTCCGTTTGCAAAGGCGTAAAATGTATGGAGTAAAGGGCTAAAATGAGTCTCTATCAGGTAAAGGGTTGACAAGAACCCGAACCGTTTGACAAATTAGTTATAAACGGTCCACACAAAGCTAATTTTTTACGTATGATGGGGAATTTAACAGTCGACTGATATTGGATACATAATTGCTGATGACTTGATATATTTATGAAAATAATGGTTAAATTGCCCTGGCCACCCAGTTCTAACATCCATTATAATAAAATCACAGTTTTTTTAATATTAAAAAACCCTTGTTGCCACGTGTATTAAATATAATTGAAATAATTTTCCTATTCCATACATTTCATGATGAAAGTGTAAGGAAATGTTTTACGATGTTCTCTTTTGTTCATTTTTACGTTGACTCTAACATGGCGTATACACATGTTGTGACGTGCATTTTAATACAAAAAAAAACTCGTCAACTTTTGATATAACCTAAGCCATTTTAACCCTTCTCTTGCTGAATTTTAAAATACATTTCTCCTTCTTTACACATGCCCTGTTGTATAATTACATATATCTTCCCCGTGTACAAGTATTTCGCTGTGCAATCACTGCTGTGGAGTGCAATGGTTGCACAATCAACTTGTAAATAGTGCAGACCCTGATGAGACAGCTCCTGCAGGAGCTGTCTCATCTGGGTCTTCACTATTTACAGGTAGGTATATTGACGCGAATAGCAAGCGAAGGGTTAAATGTATTGTCTTATTAAATGCATTTGCATGAAACGATGCATGCCTTTTCATAAACACGAATGTTTGCATAAATACATTGTCTATCATGTAACACACTTTACCTTAACCCATTACCTCATAGGCTATTTTTAGATACAACCCCTTTTTAAAAAAACTACTGAAAAGGAGCATTAACTGGAGAAAAGGAAACTTTAGAATTTTGTAGTTTGAAACCATTGTGATAAATAGAGCATTTGCTCCTATAGGAGCAAATGCTCTATTTATCACAATGGTTTCATAAAGTGACTTGTACAGAGTCGTCAAAAGTCGTCAATATGAGGGAAAGGGTTAAAGAAACACGGTCGCTTTGTATAAACGCGGTATCTTTGTATGGAACTTAGTAACGCAACTTGTGTAAATCGCGGCGTCTTTGCATGGAATGTTGCATCTTTGCACACATCACATTTAACAGAATACCTATAAAATCGAAATGCCTTTGCAACGTGTTGATATTTTGATTGTTTTCAGATTATGAAAATGTTTCTTGGGCAATAGTACAGGTTATCTGACTCCGAAAATCTGTAAACAATTAAAAACCTTTCTAAACTTGACGCACTAACTAGTATAAATGCCAGCCTTTGAGAGGGGTGTCAGTTTATTGCACGGCGAACGTCATTCACATAACTAGAGGGTCAAACAGTTTGGATCCAGATGAGACGTCGAGGTGCTGGGTGTATAAAGTTTCCTAGAGTAATCACATATATAAAAATATACATTAAAATATTTGGGATCCTCTCTAGGAAAACATGGCTTGCAACAGTGCAAAAGGTTACGTCGTTTGAACTGTGTCTACACTGCTTACATTGCATTTAAAAATGCAATTGCAATGCGATGGTATAATTATGATGTTCTGCTTTTTCCATGCAACTCATTTATTGTCCGAAGCATTCACAGTAAAATCTCTCTACAGCGACCTCTCGAAAGAAATCTTAACACTTTAGAAATACATGTACAGTAAAAACTCGATACTATGAACACTCAAATACGTATCAGTGTTGACCTTTAACATAGGTGGCAGTTTAATGCAGGATGAAAGTCATGCAGAAAGCTCCTCTATGAGCTTTCTGTATGACTTTCACCCTGCATTAAACAGCCACCTGCCTACAAAGACATCAAGTCGTCATTACTATTTTTTGTATGCAAAACCCTGTAGAAGGAGATCTATATCACAAGCCAACAGGGAAGACGTTGATCCTACAGGAGACTACACATCTGGGTGTTCTCTGTTTGCAAAGTCGTTGAAGGGCATCTCTATCATGTAAAAGGTGTTTAATCATGTACCTGATAAAGGTCCATGTTTACAAAAGTTGTTTGACCAATAATGAACTGAACCTGTTTACAGTGGCGTTATGAACAAAGGAATTTTAGGAGATTCTGAACTGTGATATCATATTGATATTATATCATAGCTATATCTAATTTATTTCATAAGGAACCAGAGCAGATCTTGATCAGACAGTTCCGTGGTAAAAAATTAAATAAAATACAAACTATACAAACAAACAAAACCTCACTCATTGTGCTACAAGTTAAAAAGAGACGAAATTAACCAAATTTATCAAAAATGACGGCTGTCCGATAACTGCATCTGAATTTGATTTGATGGATATGACATCTTGGCATATCGTAATGATCTTGAGATAAAATCAAAACCCGGTCGCGTCACAATGATGCTGAAAATAAAATCGCATTTATTTCTCATCTAAATTGGTACTGCGCCAGAATTAGCCTAAACTGGTCGGATTCGGAAACAAATGGTCAAATAATTGACCCCCTATCACATTTTCTCACAATTACTTCACATTCGAACCCCCAACCAGACCGCGAAGCTCTGTTTCTGTAACGAATGCTACTGTATGAAAGCACAGTGACATACTCGGAAATGAGTTAATGGTCACCTCTGTTAACCCTGTTCTCCGCCCGTAAGGTAATTATATTCATGCTGTGAAAACTGTGGGTTTCTCTGTATGACCAAGGTGACAACTAGGGTGTAAAAGGGCTCATTTGGCGTGAAAAATACGTCCCCAATTCCCACCTGCCCCTTCATACTGGTCAATCATAACGGAAAATAAATGAATTGGGAGTCAGAGCGGGAAGACAAGGTCCCGAATCGGACCAGGTTAAAATCTGCTCAAACGTTTGTTGACATTTGGAAGTTTTAGATAAAAGATACAATAAACCCCCTCTGAACCTGAATTCTGGTTGAGAATGATTTAGATGCTTTAGACAGGTGGCTGCTTAATGCAAAGAGGAGCTTTCTGCATGACTTCCATCCTGCATTAAGCTGTCACCTATCTCCAAGACCAATATTTATTCTACTGTACACATAAACAGTGATGAAATCGGCAACTTTATGTTTAGAAGCGCAAGCCGAGTGTTTGATGCAACGTATAGATTACAACAACACTATAAACTCGCTGTAGCGACCATCCAGTTGATAAACACGTCTGTCTTTAAAAGCAGGTAGCAGCTCAATGCAGGACGAAATGTATGTAGAAGGTTTCAGTGGGGAGCTTTCTGCATTAACGTCGTCCTGCATTATGCTATTATCTCCCTGTAAACCCCTCAGCTATATTTTAACGATCGTTGCAGTGATGTTTTCACTAATTTCAATTGTGAGATGGTTCAAGAGGTCCCTTGCTTGTGTAGCGTTGAACGTTGGTAATGTTCGTATGTACTTTGAAAATCCATGTCAGCTGCCTCGTAGCTGATGGTGTATTTAACCACTTCCCTGTCCTATAGGAATCGTCTGATCTGGGTCTACTCTGTTTGCAAATACGTGAAAACAAGTTTGGATGAAAAAAGGATTAATCTTGGGCCCGTCTCACTAAAGATCGAACGACCAAATATCATTTAAGTCCCAGTATAGGACATGTGCTACTATTCAGATATCTGAAATTATTGTACCTTCTAGTACGCAGGAACTCCAGTTGCGACCGCCGTTTGCTAGAAGTGCGGTCTTAAATAAGAGAGGGGCCAGTCCTGTCTAAGAACTTATGTTATATGATAATTATGTCCACGGTGGTTGGCCTTGGTCTACACTGTTCACAATGCAGTAAGCTCCATGTACGTGGTTAAGTGGTCGCTATAATTCTGGATATTTTGCAACAGGTAGTTAAATGCAAGACAGAATAATGCAGAAAGCTCCTTTAGGAGCTTTCTGCATTAGTTTTGCCCTGCATTAAGGAACCATCTGTTTTTACAGAATCCTCTGTTAATTGATTATGTTGTCCCATTAGCGAGACCTTGCTGTATTTGAGAGCCCTAAAATGATGGCAATACTCGAACATGGGCAAAGCATATAATTGGCGGTAATCGACCAGATTTGGCAGCATTTTAGATTGCAACCATGAGTGAAATCGTGTTATAAGCTCATTATTAATCACACTTGACTTAGTGAATTGGAGACCGCATATGTTGGTCACCTTTTTGTGATATTTTACTGTTGCCACAAAATGTCACGATGCATTGATGTGTTTGTTTAATGCGTATTTTGCCCAATGAATATTCATGCAATAAGTATTGACAGCATGATATTAACCAGCTGAATCTTTATAATGGCAGATCTACAGATAAAGATGCGTACCCAAATACTAAAATCGTCATTTCTCCACCAAACCCTCTACTGTGACCACTCTATAGAATCATCTAGAATCGTCTCTCCGAGACGATTCTAAAGATCAGTCAACGTATAGGGTTTGGTGGAGAAATAAAGGAATTACATGTATACTTGAAAATGTTTAAATTGAGCATCATATCTGGACCTCCGGGCACTACGGACTAGAGATATCCAACCTCATTTACACTCTAAGTATATCTTTGAAAATAAATGAAAGAAAGAAATGCTTCAAAATGTGGATTAGAATTTGTTTATATTTAGTATAGAAACCGATCTATTCATTATGTTTAAGGGCCACCGCAAACAAAATATAATTATGCTTGTATAAACCATTGACATTGAATACGTAGTTCAGCTCGTTCTGCAAACCTGAGATCTGGATCTATATCGTTTGCCTATACAAAAATACATAAAACCCCATTTGTTTATATGCTAAAAGGCAGTACGAGTTAGAAACCGCAATAAACCCTGAAGAGAACGTTCATGTGTTTGATGTTGTTCGCCGATGTATTTATTCGGGTTGCGTTTTAGTTGCATTGTTGCTACAACAAAAATATAAGTATAGACTTAAACGGTTAATTTTATATCATAAGAGCATTTGTCGATATAAGTTCAAATTGTTAATCTTTGTAAGAATGATTGAAAATTACAAATACAGTAAAACCTCGATTATTCGAATTTTCGGTATAGAAGAATTTAGACCCTTTTCGGCAGGTGGCTGCTTAATGCATGGTGAAAGTCATACAGAAAGCTCCTAGAGGAGCTTTCTGCATGACTTTCACCATGCATTAAGCTGCCACCTTTCTTAAAGATCGATAATAATACGTATTTTAGTGTTCGAATAATCGAAGTTTTACTGTAATATATTTTATGATGTTGTTGAACATAATTATGTTTTTATTGTAGGGGTAATCACTTAAGTAATGCTCTTCTATAAAAACCTTTCATTTGCGTCCATACTAGACATACTGTTTCTTTCTTTATTTTTAAAGTGACGAAACAGTTGGGATCCAGATGAGAAAATGAGCTACATGTATACATGTATGTCGTTTCATCTTGAGCAAATCTCTATGAAAACTTTATCAATACTTCAACATTGGTGTGGGAAAAGTAACTACGCGATGCGAACTAATCGTTATGCTTTGCAAAGAGTGTAGGACTACTCGTATATTTTGCCGCCACGTTTAAATCAAGACGCCTGGTGTAGGTTTGCACGTTTTCCCACCCAAAATAGTTATCCTGTGTTGTTGATTTGAGTGACAAACAGTGTAAAACCCTGCAAAGACGCATTGCTTAAAACATTTACTCCCTGCATTAGAGTTTTTACGTCTTTGCAAACACAGTAGACCCAGAACAGGCAGCCTCTGAAGGAACCGTCTCATCAGGATCTGCTCTGATCGCTTAAGGAATAATATAGATCTGATTCTATAGTTCTGTGATGGCCAAATATTTCCATTTTCATACCATTTTAAAAATAATTTAATTGATACTCATGATGCCATTATTTGTTACATGAATAATAATGAAGTAAAGGGTCAAACGCGTTGGATGATCTGGTTTACACAGTTGAAGTCATTAACCCTTCGCTTGCTGTTCACGTCAATACACCTACCTGTAAATAGTGAAGACCCAGATGAGACAGCTCCTGCAGGAGCTGTCTCATCAGGGTCTGCACTATTTACAAGTTGATTGTGCAGCCTGTGCATTCCACAGCAGTGATTGCACAGCGAAATACTTGTATACAGTGAAGATATATGTAATTATACAACAGGGCATTGGTAAAGAAGGAGAAATGTATTTTAGAATTTAGCAAGAAAAAGGTTAAGATGGTTTTATATAACATATAACATTTATAATACAGCTAGCCTGTAATAATTATATAGAAGAACTTGTCCTTAGCGGTCATTTATTTATTTACAGAGCAGTCTTAAAATGCAAATGGTAGCTTAATGCAGGGCAAAGGCAATGCAGAAAGCTCCTATATGAGCTTTTTGCATTACTTTTGACCTGTATAAAACTACCACCTGCCTTACAAACCCATAACTAGACCTATTTCTGATTCTACTTCATACTGAAGACAGATTTTCATGGTCCCCAAAAGGCCTTCGGGAACACAGTCGCTGGTTTACCCGTCCGACTATGCGTCAATGCGTATGTCTGTACATTCCACGTCTTATCCCTTCTACCCGCATCTCGTAACCCTTTACCCGTTCCGTTACATAGAAGAAATACATGTAATGACATCATGTATATTAATCATTTGTCACGCATTTCTTTAGAGGAAAGGGTTAAATCATGGGGAGATTCATTACCAAGATGACATACATGCGGTGTTAAGACTTTTAAATTGAATTCTTTTCACGGAGCTAATGTTGAAGCCTTTTTTCCATCGGGAGCACTCGTCTAATTTACCGATACCTGTACAGTAAAACCTCAACACTCAAAATAAATATAATAATAGGCCTTTAAGGCAGGTGGTAACTTACTGTGTGTTTTATCCTGCATCCTGCATTAAGCTGGCATCTGCATTAAATGTCTCAAGTGTTCTTTGCTAAAACCTCTGATTAGCGAGGTTTTATCGATATTATTATAATGACCCGGACTATACGACTTAAGCTTCGCTATACGGCCACCAACCATTAGGCTTTGAATACAATATAGAACTAGATCATGTGTTAGAAAGCTTTTATAACTACAGTAAAACCCCTCTTAACCGGACGTTAACTTTAGTTTGAATATAAGTTTTGCAGACAGGTGGCAGCTTAATGCTTGATGAAAGTCATGGAGAAAGCTCCTTTAGGAGCTTTTTGCATGACTTTCACACTGCATGAAGCAGACACCTGCCTAAAAGTATCTTAGTTCTTCTCTATACTAGAAGTTTGCTGTATCACATAAGTTGCATTCTTTGATTCAGTTTAAACTCCGATTTTCAGCTGTCTGAATCCAAACTGTTTTTATATGCGCATCAGGTGGCGTGTCGTGAGATACAATGCTTAAATGTTTTAGATAGAAATTGAACTGTACGCTGAAATGTCGAACTCAGTTCAAGAACCGATTTAACCTTGATGACGGTGTCAATATTCGCGATAATAAATTTGATTCAGAAATAAAAGACACCCCTGTCAAATGCCAAAATCATTTGATTCTTGTTACATTTCCCATGAGTTTGATCAAGTATTGTATGTCGATATCTCATCTTTAAGATAAATCACGAAATCTTTCATTAAATTGACTAAAGCCATCAACATAAACAAGCCCGCCATTTGACTCTCTGATAGAGGACCGGCGGTTTTCCATGTTCGCCTTCTGTTCAAACGTAATTTTATACACATCTGGTGTCAACAGATCTGTTGAAGTAACAGATTAGCTTTCCGGAAAATTTATACGACATTAACGGTCATTTACATATCCGCTTTTAGTTCCCTAATCACCACTTGACACTCACACAAAAAGGGGACGAGAAGGGGTCGGTCAGCTATTGTATACGATAGCCCGGACACACATCACCAGGGTCCAGCCCCTGTCCAAGGACTCGGGGACAACTAAAGGCGATATTTATTTTGAAATAAATTTCTTTTTTTACCATTAATTTCGTCACTTTACTCGGTTTTATGCCTTACAACTTTTGTCTGAAAAAGTATTCGGCCCAATTATTCAGTTGTGTCTTTATTCCAATTCTTCGGATAGAAATGTCAAAGCGTTTTGGTCTCGATAAGAAGCCGAGTAACTATGTGTGCACATGTTGGCACGTACATTAAAACCTCTCTATAACGACCACTAGATTACATAAAGTATTTTATGTTAAAGGCAGTAGACTGCTTAAAGCAAGGTGAAAGTAAAACAGAACGCTCCTATAGCAGCGTTCTGTTTTACTTTCACCTTGCTTTAAGCAAGTCACCTGCCCTTAATGCCAATTAGTTAACACAGTTTAGTGGCCATTATAGAGAGGTTTTACTGTATTTCTTCATAATGTTGAAAAAGTCCAGGTTTAGAATGTTAATAAACCTATGTCATTGACGTGGAAACGTTAAAGGTAGATCCAGTGTTAATATCTTTAGTCAACTTTGAAATAATGATGTCTGCAAACATTGGGATCTCGTGTCATTTTCACTTCTTCCGATTCGATCAAACGTTTAAGAAAACATTGATAGAGTGTCAGATATTAATCTGTAGAATTAGATCTATTATAATTTCACAAGCGAAAAGTGCAGAGCTTGGTCAGACGGTCCCTAGAGGAACCATCTTTGTTTTCCCTACTCAGTTAGCAAAAGCGTGAAAAAACGTATGAGGGAAAGGGTTACCAGTACAAACGTAGATACATTCTTAACACTTTATCTGAAAAAGACACATATTAACGCATTTGCAAACATAGTAGACCCAGAACAGATAACGCCTGTATAATTTGTCTGATCATGGTCTGATATGTTTGCTTAAAGACTCATATATATTGCCAAAACATTTGTGATCATATTATGCTATTATAAACATGTAAATTAACCCTTCTCTTGCTGAATTTCAAAACACATTTCTCCTTCTTTACCCATGCCCTGTTGTATAATTACATATATCTTCACTGTGTACAAGTATTTCGCTGTGCAATCACTGCTGTGGAATGCACTGGTTGCACAATCAACTTGTAAATAGTGCAGACCCTGATGAGACAGCTCCTGTAGGAGCTGTCTCATCTGGGTCGTCACTATTTACAGGTAGGTATATTGACGTGAATAGAAAGCGAAGGGTTAACACTTTATCTGAAAAAGACGCATATTAACGCATTTACAAACATAGTAGACCCAGAACAGATAACTCCTGTAGAATTTGTCTGATCATGGTACGATATGTTTGCTTAAAGACTCATATATATTGCCAAAACATTTATGTGATCATATTATGCTTTTATAAACATGTATATTAATATAATCTAAATCATTTTAATTACATTATAAATTAAAATTAAAAGTCATTATGTCTTACATATAATTTATGATATTGAGTTAAAGGTAGAACCTCTCTATTTATTGCAATGTTTTAGATAGAGCCGTGACAGAGAACAAACAGAAGTAATCTAAAATGATTGGTTTTCAACAAGAATTGCGAAGCAGTAAAAGTTCAACGGAATCTCCATCCAACTTTGTTCAGTCTTCATTTACTAATCTCTTTTTCTTCATCGACAGGAAGCACAGTAAAACCCTCTCTAAACAGTATTAATGCCGACTTTTAAGACAGATGACAGCTTCATGGCGGCCGAATGTCACGTAGAAAGCTCCCAAAGGAGCTTTCTGCACGACTTTCGATCTACAAAGATATAAATGATTTTTTACTAGAGGTCCTGTTTAGAGGGAGTTTAGTAACAGTACACTCTCTGTTTGACTTTACCCTTACTTTCCTTTTTATAATTCGTCTTAGTTTATAGATTGTTGTTCTATTTCTTATCAAATACACGATCATCGTGTCAAACAGTGTGGATCCTGATGACACATCAAGTTACTCGATGCCTCATTTGAATCCAAACTGTTTACAACAGGTGTTACAAATCCGTCGGTATTGCAGTAATAGTCAAGGCGTATTGGGATACCGGTACTTTATCTCGTTCTAATCTTATTTGCATGGTTTCTTTTATGATTAATTTACAGTCTGTGCCATTCACAGAAGACTTATAAAGCAGGTTTAATTCATTATTGTGGCAAATACAAGAGACTGCAGACAGAATCAATCTGTCCTGAGTCATAAATGCCGAGGCATGTTTGTCAAATACCAAGGCATACGAAATGTTATGTTTCAGGTTCAAACTATAATAAAGGATATCCAGGTTTGTTTTAGAATGTTCTTGAGACCTGGGTCTGAAAATGTGTTGCGGAATTCAAATCCATGATTACTGAATTTCGAGTCTTAACTTGAAACTTAGGCTGCAATTGTAAATCTCAATACATGTAGTCTCACTAGTATGACCAATAAAAGAAGTATAATTCTGGATTTGTAAAACATGTGGTAGCTTAATGGAGGACAAATTGTACGGAATGCTCGTGTAGGAGTTTTCTGTATCATTTCTGCCCTGCATTAAGCAACCACCTGCTTTTTTAAAGACTCCTATGTTAATAGCTCATATGGTCACTTTAGTGAGGCTACTGTTTTCTTATAATGTCTTTGTCTTTAGTTTTGTCTTTAAGAGTTGCCCTACGTAGAAACTATGAATAGGTGGTTCATATTAATTAGGACATGTTATTTATTTTCTAATGATAAAGTTGACTTTTTAATATCTTAGTCTCAAACTCAGACACTAAATGTTCCGTGTTTAACAGTAAAACCTCTCTATAACGGCCACTAAATTGTATTAATTAGTTGATATTTAAGGCAGGTGGCTGCTTAAAGCAAGGTGAAAGTAAAACAGACCGCTCCTACAGGAGCATTCTGTTTTACTTTCACCTTGCTTTATGCAGTCTACTGCCTTTAACATAAAATACTTTATGTAATCTAGTGGCTGTTATAGAGAGGTTTTACAGTAGAACCTCTCTATAACGGCCACTACATTGTGTTAATTAGTGGGTATTTAGGGCTGGTGGCTGCTTAAAGCAAGGTGAAAGTAAAACAGAACGCCCCTACAGGAGCGTTCTGTTTTACTTTCACCTTGCTTTAAGCAGCCACCTGCCTTTAACACGAAATAATTGATGTAATCTAGTGGTCGTTATAGAGGGATTTTACTGTATACACATTTTACCCCATAGTCACGTCTGTGAACGCCTTTGCAAACGGAGTAGACCCATATCAGACGGTTCCTGTCTGATCAGGGTCTGTTCTGTTTGTACGGAATTATACAGATCTATTATAACAGTTTCTGCCACAGCCAAAAGTCAATGTGTTCATGTGCCATTATAAAGATACATGTATTATTTAATCTATAATCATGATGTCATTATTTCTTATACATGTATTAATATTTATGTAGTGAATTCGTTCTAAAAGCATATGGCCAGGCATTGGGTTCAATGCACATATGGAAACGCACTCGGAATGTTGTAGAATTAGGAAATCAAAGAGAGTATCGTCAGTATCTAAATCCTAGACATCAAAGTACCGTAAACCCCATCTAAACCGGACGCTAAATATATACAATGTAGTACAAATTTCGGTCTTGGAGTCAGGTGGCAGCTTAATGTAAAGTGAAGCCACGCAGAAAGCTCCTCTAGGAAATTTCTTCATGACTTTCACCCTGAGTTAAGCAGCCTCCTGCCTAAAAGTATCTTAACTATTCTCTACTAGAATTCTGGTTTAGGTGGATTATATTGTATGGGTGTAAACCCATTTGTGTAAAGAGACCCTTAACCCTTTACCTCTTTAATATTTATACACAAATTCATGACACCATGAATATTAAATTTTATTACGTGATTTATTTGTAATGATTTAAGTGCGCAGGAGGGTTTGGCCAAGGCAGAATTTGTATAATCGGGTATTTGTATAATCGGGTATTTGTATATTCGGGTATATTCACTTCCATAAGCAAACACACACTGATTAGACGGATCCTACAGGAGCCATCTAATCTGCGTCCACTGTGTTTGGAAATGTCTATCAGGTGCACCGTAATATAAAAGTATTTACACGCATCTGCAAACAGAGAATACCCAGATCAGACGGTTCCAATAGGAGCCGTCTGACCAGGGTCTGCTCTGTTTGTTAACGGAATTTGATAGGTCTGTTTCTTTAGTTACTAAACCACTGTAAACTGACTACAACGTTCCACCTTTCAAATTTCATTATAACTATTTTGTCCGTGAATATTCAGTAGGCATTGAAAGATGTGATAAATATCAGACAGGGAAAGGGTTAATTAAGAAATGAATGACGTTCTTCCGGTGTTCATGAGTTTATGCAACGCATAGCTTACGAGCAAAGTTAGTGAAGCCCGAAGGGCTTCACGTGAATCTTTGCTCGTAAAGCTATGCGTTGCATAACCACATGAACACCGGGAGCACGTCATTTATTTCTTATATTTATATTCCATTGTATTTCTTATATTTTCAACGGATTGGTATTGAAATGAACGTTCATGGGAAAATGCAACTTTCTTTTTAGAATAAGGTTATATAAGGACGTTGCAGGGCGAATGTAAATATTACAAAATAGATGGCCACTGAAGGAGCCCTTTCATGCGGTGCAATTTTCTCTATTTGCTTACGAATTATTCTTAAAACGGTCTCATCCGCTTTTAGACGACTTATTTTGTTTTAAAACGAATTGACTAAATTCATATTACGTGAGCCTGAGCGAGTATCATTTTATGAACAGTAAACCCCTACTAAACCGTACGTTGAAATTAGTACTGGTGCTGGTCTTTCAGACCAGAGACAGCTTAATGCAGATTAAAAGTCATTCAGTCTTGGAGCTTTCTGTATGATTTTCAACATGCATTAAGCAGGCACCTGCCTAAATAGACCTAAAATGTTCTGTACTAAAATTCCGACTTAGAGGGGATTTACTGTATAGCCAACTCGTTTGATAAAAATGATGATAGACAAACACAGCTGTAATTTATATAAATCACATAAAAGGAAAAACGGGGGAAAGCCAGTGCATACATAAAATCTCTTGCAATATATCATCATATTTGCGATACAAAAAAGGTTGTATAAGAGACTTTTGAGCGATATATGCTGATATCATTATATTATTGTACATGTATCTTTGTGTTTTCAGGAAAGGGGAAACATGATTTCATTTGATGTTTATAAGGGAATTTTATTGTGTCACATCAAATGTCTAGAAGCAAAAATCAAAAACACATGATGCATTATCAACTTTATGTCATAGACTAATTTGCAAATGAAGCCAATTGTTCAAACCTATACACGGACATGTACAACAGATTTAAGAAAACAAATATCTACTTGTAGCTTTGAGTCTGAGTTCCATGACAGACTATATAGAATCATATCTGCAGTAAAACCTCTCTATAACGGCCACTAAATTGTGTTAATTAGTTGATATTTAGGGCAGGTGGCTGCTTAAAGCAAGGTGAAAGTAAACAAGAACGCTCCTATAGGAGCGTTATGTTTAACCTTCACCTTGCTTTAAGCAGACACCTGTCTTTAACATAAAATACTTGATGCAATTTAGTGGCCGTTATAGAGAGGTTTTACTGTATATAATTTCAGACCCCGGACAGTCGCCTTTGCAAGCGGTGCAGACCCAGATCAGGCGGTACCAGTCGGAGCTATCTTCATCAGGGTTTGCTGTTTGCTTATGTTATTATAGATAGTCCCTTCCACAGCCAAGGTGTCATGCGTTCATATGCAATTATAAAAAATCTAATTAATATTCATTATGTTTGTATTTCTTTCATGAATATTCATGGAGTGAAGTGTTACGGAGGTTCTGCTGTGGCATGTACAGAAGAACCCCCCTAAATCGGAATTCTAGTTGAGAACAATTTAGATAATTTTAGGCAAGTCGCTGCTTAATGCATAGTGAAAGTCATGCAGGAAGCTCCTAGAGGAGCTTTCTGCCTGAATTACACCCTGCATTACGCTACCGCCTGTCTCCAAGACCGATATTTATACTAAGTTGAATTTCCGGTTTAGAGAGGTTTTACTGTATGATAAGATCAATGGATTCAAAAACAATCCGCGTGATAGCAGAAATTTCAAACAAAATTTCTATACATGACAGGGACGTATTTCATGGTAAAGTGGATGGCTTGTGACAATATGGTGATTAAAGTAGCAGAAACAGTGTGTTTGAATAACTTAATGTGATACTACAAAGTCATCGAAATGCCCAAAATACCCAGCTTCACTCTGAAAATCAGTTCCAAGGGATATCAATTTAGTTAACCTTTACCACGACAGAAATCTGTCGTCAACTGAAAACTGCAGTCTGCTTCAAGTCTTCTCGTAGTCACTTCTTCTTGCGCTTGCTTCCAAAATATCGGCCAGAGTGTTAACCATTTTTGATCCCGAGGAGACTTCCAGCTTTGAGGGAATCTTATCAGTATCAAAACCATTTGTTAAACATTAGCATTATGGATCCTGCATACCATGTATTAATCAATATTTAAAATGAGTTATTATATCTTCCTTTGTGTCGTTTTTAACAAAAGAGTAATTCTATTTTATTGTCCTTTTCTCTTTGTATAGACTCTAAACAGTCTCCAAACAATGTCACCACGCAAAATGGACAATAAAATGGCAACATTAAACCTTATTCTACTAATCCAAACCTGACTCACATTTTCGAACAACTTGGATCGTTATTGGTCGCCGAGTCTAACCAAGATCCAAGCTGTTTCATATTTGATCAAAACTTTCTAAAAAGTTTGATTGGATCGTATGTAATGAAAATTGCACAGCATCCAAAAATCGAGCAGATACTGTTTTTCACTGCGGGGTAAGGGTTAAAAGTACTGGAATTACGAGAACAAAGTACATTGGACCAACATTCCAACATCAAAGGGCGCCTGCAAGCGAAACCTGACACCACAATGTCCAAAGGTCTCCGAAGTTGTCCCCCGGCTTTTCCTATCCTATCCTGCTCAACGATTGTTTGTCTTAAATTATGGTGAGAAATCGAGGAAACGTCGCTTTTGTAGCTTTATTATTTAATTAGCCTCGCCATTAAAACATCCATCTCTTTTTATTCACTCCGTCGAATCTGTGCGCACTTAATTGGCCCCTATGCAAATCTGATATTATAAAATGAGCGTTTGTCAAACCATTTGTTCTTTATCCTGAATCATTATGACAAATCAAGGCCCCTGGGACATATTGGGTTCCACAGCTTCTCTCTTGCCCAGCGCTCGAGTGTCAATAGAATTTTTACTGCAGCCGCCGCTTTGTGCTAGCAGTTATTTTCCCCAATTAATTTTCATATCTGTTCAAATGGACTCTAATCAAATAATCTAATATCGCGACCAAGATTTGTTCATGCTGTTGACGACTCGGCCTCTTTATGGATTAATCATCACACGTTAATCTTTATCCTGCGACCATGCATGACTTTTTTTGTTCATCGCATCTTTTCTTTGTACATGGGTAGTTATAATCCAACATCCAGTGTTCTATGTACTTAAATTGTAGATTAAAAACACCACAAATAATGTCTCAACCATATATACACAACTTAGAGTATCAACAATGGTAGGACACCAGCAACATAACGATGCAGATGACATTTCGTAGTAGAAAACATTCCATAAAGTCTTAGTACGTTGTTAATGAATTAATGATTTGACACCAGTTAAGATACAGATAATACGTCTAATAACCCGTTGTCCTATCACATTTAAAGTGTTTTGACATTTTGGTCACATTTTTTAAAGAAAATAACCTTAACCATTTTGTTTCGAGAAATGAATCAGACGACATTTTTTGCAGACGACAATTTTGTCTAAGTGCTAAGAGATATGACGCGCTAAAGGGTAATAACGAGCGCGCGTTATCGTCTCGGGTTCCGTGGGAAGCAGCAGACAATGGAGCGATACAGGCACTTGTTGGTGGTGGACATGTGGAACTCTGCGAGTCGTTTCCGAGACAAAAGCGTGCTCTATCCACAGACAGCTACTTGACTGGGAACCAAAGAGGACTGTTGGAACAGGTTTGAGTGACGACGATGAAAATCCATTTCCGTCTCAAGTGTAGGCCCTTATCTTACATAGTACTGTCGGAAAGATTACAACCATGCAAGAAATATCTGCTATATTATATGTAGTCTTTAATTATTTTATACAAATATTTTATAACGATTAAAATCAAATCGCAGATGGCGTTTACACTTATCAGACATGTTAATATATCTTGTCATATAAGGTTTTCATCTAAGTGTACCGTATTTGTAAAACATTTTTTCTCTGCCAGATAAGAAGATAACATTGGACGATAATTGCTAATTGTAGTTATTCTAGAATAACACTTTGATATCGATGGAATAACTCAGTAAAATGATCTGAAGCAGATAAGAATTTCCTGGATATCTGAACAAATTCTTTCAGTACAACAAACCCAACTACCGCTATCGTGATATCGGTGTACAGTAATCTTCCGCTTATCCGAACTTATAGTACAGCTTTTATTCCATATATATACGCCTTCCTACGCCTTCGCAAACAAAGTAGTCCCAGATCAGACGGCCCCTTTAGATGCCGTCTGATCGGGGTCTGCTCTGTTTGCTTATGATATATATATATATATATATGATCACACAGCTTTTGCCATGGCCAAAATTTCCTCTGTCGATGTGATATAATAACAATTAATCTAATTAAAATGCATGATGTCATTGTTGCTTACATGAATATTCATCGACTAAAGGATTAACGGTGTTTTAGGAGGAATGGTTTGTTTAGAGACATATACACACATGTATGTATATGTCTCTGGTGTGTTTTAACCCTTTCCCTCATATAAACGTGTTTTCACGCATTTGCAAACAGAGTAGACCCAGATCAGACGGCTCCTAGAGGAGCCGTCTGATCAGGGTCTACTCTGTTTGCTTACAGAATTTGATAGATCTGTTTCTTTGCTTTCTAAAATGTCTACAATGTTCCACATTGCAAATTTCTTTATGACCATTTTGTTAATGACTATTCATTAGGTATTGAAATTTGAAATAAACATAGAACAGGGAAAGGGTTAATGCAGGGTTGAACTCCCAGAGGATTAATCAATAAACCGGCAGTTCTTACCTCAATTCTTCACATATGCTGGTATTCATCTACTGAAACGTTTAACCATTTCCCTGTTTGAATATTTATGTAAGAGATGATGGCATCATGAATAGATATTAGCCGAATTTCTTATAACGGCAAATGTGCACAGGAGTTGTTGGTACATGTATTAGTAGAAATCGTAGAGTCAGGTCTATTATAATTTCATAAGAAAACAGAGCAGACCCTAATCAGACGGTCCCTACAGGGGACTGCAAAAGGTCTGTCACATATTTACTAGGCGATTTCGAAAATAGTTGCTGTCTGATCTGGGTCCACCCTGTTCGCAAGACGAGAAAATGTGTTTATATGAAGTTAAAGATACGTATGGAAGTTAATTGATTGATTGATAATGATACCCTTACACTTTACTCCATGAATATTCATGTCAGTAAAATTGAGATTTGACTATATGAATATTAATTAGCTGATATCTTATAGTAGTACATGCATCACGAACAAAGGAATTTTTGCCATGCCATAAACTGAAGAATAGAGTTATTTCATAAGTATACTGAACTGACAATGTCAGGCGGTCATACAGGAGACTGCAGAATGTCTACAATCATTGTTAGGCGTTTTCGAACAATATTGTTCAAAATGGAAAGCATGTGTCAACATTGAAAAAAATGTCTTCAAAAAGGGGGATAAGCTCAGAGCAGTAGCATTTTTCACGTGTACCGGTAGAGATATTGAAATTGTTGGAGCTTTCGTTACCTCGGATGAGTTTTTACGACTGGTGGTATTTCTTAAAGGCAACTCGAACAAGGCATTAAAGGCATTGAACGCACAATTGCCAGTGACGCGTAATACGGAAGTACGCGTACTAGTTAACCCTTTCGCTGCCAAACTCTGTCGTCTGCTAACTTTTTCGTCTGCTACAAATTTTCATTCTTTTGATTTTCTTCATTTTTGTTTCAAAAACAGAGTAACAGTAACAAACAGTTTGGATCCTGATGAGACGCCGAGTTACTCGGCGTCTCATCTGGATCCAAACTGTTTGCATAGGTAATCACAGATCCGGTATTGGCAGAGAAAGGGTTAAAATCATGCTTGGTCTTTTCGATCCATTCTTTTCATTTAGCTTAAGTTACGCAAATCAAGTACATGTATGAGGTTTCATCCAGAATAGCTGAATTGAAAGAGTAGATACAAAGTTATTAAAATCAATGCTAAATGTTGCGCTTTGTATATAGAGGATTATAGGACGATGTCCGCTGAAAATCAATTTTCAACTGAAAGTGTCAAATATGTTTTGATTTTGAAATTCTATGAGTCAAACTCTGGTAACTGCATACTTGCAACGGTTATAAACAAAATGATAGTGAACACCAATCAGGAGAATATTCAAAATTTGCCAAATAAAGTGCGTAATCTGTTACAGGCTTGTGGTTTCTGCGATGTTTGGTTGTATCCTGCGTCAGCTGACATATAAAGGTATTATCTTTTCAGCTAATGGAACACAGAGATAATTTGAAATATTAGATTACTTGATTAAAATATACAATGTCAAATTCAGAAACATACTTTGGCGTCATATTATCTAAACATTGAAACTACGAAAATGCTTAATTTGTAAAAGTATACATGTATAATCGATGACGAAAATGAATTCCATGTTATTATAGTCTGTCTTTACTTTACTGAATTAAGTAAAACTTATGTAAGAAATACTATTTTCATAGACCAAATACGTATAGAATTATATATTTTTTGAATTTTACAAAAAGAACGCACTAAATAAACTTGCAAGACAATTTGCTAAACAATATAATGTATTTTGTGCGGGCATTTGAAAAGAGACCTTCTAAAGTTGGTTATGTAACCTGATTAGTCGAAAACCGATCTTATAATTGTTACCCTTTATAACTTATATACTATTTTCTTTGATGGGCTGCTTCCGCAATCTATATATTTTTCATCGTCTGTTCTCGTTTTTATATAATTCAAATTGATACATGCATATTTGAATTGTATTGTAATATGACAATGACCTGTATTGTCCAAGAACTTCAATAAAAAGTGTTTCTGTTCTTATCTATTCTATGTGAGGTCAAAGGTAAATTGTTATCGAAACGAATTTAGAGGTTATTTATTAATGTTTTCGAATATACTTTCTTTGCCATCACTACAATTGTATTTTTATCTATTGAAATACATATAATATACGACCTCGTATGTTGAATGCTAATATTGTGCTTTTTGTGTTTTATAGAATAGATTCTCTACAAAGAGCAGAGGGGATAAAATATTGAATTGTTGGACTTGTAACAGATTGTAGCTTAACCCTTTCCCTCATATAAACGTGTTTTCACGCATTTGCAAACAGCGTAGACCCAGATCAGACGGCTCCTAGAGGAGCCGTTTGATCAGGGTCTACTCTGTTTGCTAATAGAATTTGAAAGATCTGTGTCTTCACTTTCAAAAATGGCTATAATGTACCACCTTCCACATTTCATTATAACTATTTTGTCCATGAATATTCAGTAGGTATTGAAATTTGAAATTAACACAGAACAGGGAAAGGGTTAAACCCTTTACGCCATGAATATTGATGTAAGAAACAACAACGGCCAATCTGTAATCACCTTTGTAATCAGTTTACATTCAGAAGAGACGCCGTGTAGATCGGTGTCTCGTCAGGATCCAAACTCTTTATGCTGTAAACGAAACTGAAGAGGAACTTTAGCAGACACGTGGCGCCCAAATATTTTCTATTGTACCTGAAGATAGATGCATGTATTACAAGAAACATTTAGAGAAAATCGAACAACTGAGCTTTATAGAATGCGTTCATACGTATTTGGCTTCATCTTAATTTCTTTCCGAAGCCAAATTGTCGGACTCTGCTAGTGTGAGAGAGAAAATATCCGCCCCTATTCAATAAATAACAAGGATGCACGTGTCCTCGCAGATTCCTCTGAATATTTCAGGATATGAGTAAAGGAACTTTTGTCCGTGTAATTGTTGAAGCCCGCTTCTTTAATATCATATTGTGCACGGCAATCCGTCTTTGAAACTCGAAGACCAAAGAAGGGATCCGATAATTAGATTATAGTTCTTTTGTCTGATTTACTTTGTGAAGTTCCAAAAATTGAAAACTTCATCTCCACTATAGAACTTTAACAATAGCTCCAGTATTATTAATATGAAATTTAAACGGGACGCTCTTTGAACAAACGCCCTTAAATTCCTGTTTAATGCCTTAAAGAGCGGCTTTGTGAAGCGACGGGGACCCATATGGCACGCGCGCTGAATGCACGCGCTGTCGGGTCTAAAATTATCGATAGTTTGCCGTTTGTCATCAGCCTGTTTCTGCATTATAATAAATTTCAAAACCCCGAGTGTTCAGAAAATAATAATCTAATTTCGGATCTTTTGATCCTTTTCGATAGGCTATAGGCAGAATCATGAGTCGGAGGAACCTTTATTTAATCAATGGAACGTGAATGGTATGATGTTTGTGAACAGTGTTTACCCAGATCATATATCGCGTGAATCTGGTAGTAGTCACAATTCCAAACCAATAGACATTTAGATCAAACTTCAAATTACAATAACAACTTTACGATTAAATATTAAAAGTTTGCAGACGACATTTTTTCAGCAATTGGAAACTTTCGGTGATCGAAAGGATATGATTGGATATCGTCTGTATTTATGGCGTCTCCGAGTGATCGGCCGCGCGTGCCGCTTGACAATAAACGCTCGCCCGATGTTACCTGGTAACAACACCTGCGTGTCCAATGAAGCGCCCAAAACTACCGCTAAGTTTGGGGCATAATTTTAATTTCGGTTAACGGAAATTCGATATATTCCGATATCTTCCCATCCAAAAGCAGTGTGCGGGATACAATTTGTCTTGAAATAACACAGGATCCAACATCTGCCATGCCCTTTGTTCTTTTTGTTTAACTTAAACTTTTCCCTCATATAAACGCATTTTTACGTCTTTGCAAACAGAGTAGACTAGACCAGACGGCTTTCAGGAGCCATTTGACAAGGTCTGCTCTGTTTAATTATGACATTATAATAGACCTGACTCTACATACAGATTCTTCCAAAACAATCCGGTGTTCAAAGACCATAATAAAAATCTAGTTAATATGTATTGTCATGTTGTCATTATTTCTTACATGAATACTCGCAGGTAAAGGCATAAATGCTTAAGATTTTCGTTGATAAAAATGTTCAAAAATACAGTAAAACCCCTCTAATGCGACCACCAAAAAGGGGCATAATTCTTGATGGCAGAGGCAGGTGGCAGCTTAATGCAGGACGAAAGTTATGCAGAAAGCTCCTATAGGAGCTTTCTGCATAACTTTCGTCCTGCATTAAGCAACCACCTGCTTTAGACGACATCAGTTGCTGTTTATTAAGTGGTCGCATTAGCGGGGTTTCACTGTACTTCAATATAGCAGAGCCAGTCCTAAGCGATCGTATATCAAATGGACACAGGAAGCTTAAAAAGCAGGTGGTAGCTTAATACAGGGCAAAAGTAATGCAGAAAGCTCCTTTCTGCATTACTTTTGAGCTGTGTTAAGCTATCACCTGCTTTACAGACCGCCAATTAGACTTCCTTTTGACGGTCGCTTAAGACCGGTTCTACTGTATATCATTTGTAGCGTTTGGTAAGACTCCGAAATTATAAAGAATTGAGTCTGAGATCCTTCTCAGGTATCTAATTGGTAAACTCAAAATCTGACCAATCAGACGTTTGAGAATAATATTCAGTCTCAAACATCAGGCCTGGTGAAAATGTATTCAGATCGCATAATAACTCTAGCATGGCATTTACAACCCGGTGCTAAACAGCTCAGATCGCATAATAACTCTAGCATGGCATTTACAACCCGGTGTTAAACCGCTCAATAGTCTTCAAGGCTCCTTAAAGTCTCCTTAATCCATTCCCCCATAGGCTATTTTCAGACCCAACCTCTTTGGATAAATCTACTGAAAAGAAGCATTTACAAGAGAAAAGAAAAATGTTAGAATTGTGTAGTTTTTGAAACCATTGTGATAAATAGAGCATTTACTCCTATGGAGCAGATTCTCTATTTATCACAATGGTTTCATAAAGTGACTTTTACAGAGGCGTAGAAAACCGTATTTATGGAGGAAAGGGTTAATGAACCCTCATAAATATTCATCGCAGACTCCATTATTAGGAATATTTTCTTATATTATTTAATACATTGCTATGAGAAATAGTATAGAATCAAATGTAAGCTATTCTGTAAGCACACATCAAACACTGATCAGATAGCTCCCACATGATTCGCCTGATCTGGGCCAACTCTGCTTGTAATGGTGTCAAAAGGCGTTTGAATCAGGTAAAGGATTAAATCTTTGTCACTTGCAACGTCTACTCGAAAGTCAACCTGACTCATATTTCTTTTTAATTAGAGTGTCAAACAGTTTTGATCCTGATGAGACGCCGTGTTACTCCATGTTTCATCTAGATCTTAAAGCGCCGTTATCGTGCTAATAGTTAAACATTTAGTACAGTAAACCCCACTAAACCGGACGTTCAATTTAGTATCAATATCGGATTTTAAGGCAGGTGGCAGCCTAACGCAAGCTGAAACTTACTCTGAAACGCTCACTCTGCATTAAACAGTCACCAGAATAAAATTATCTCAATTCTCCTCTACTAGAATTCCGGTTTAGAGAAGTTTCACTGCGTCATTACAAATAAGCTTAGAATCGCAGTCAACAGCTTTGAAGCAAATCAACCGATTATTAACCCTTTGATGAATATTCATATCACTATGAATAATAGTCACTGAATATTGATTAGCGGATTTTTATAACGCCATATGAAGATAGTATAGTAAAACCTCTCTATAACGACCACTAAATTACATTAAGTATTTTGTGTTAAAGGCAGGTGGCTGCTTAAAGCAAGGTGAAAGTAAACCAGAACGCTCCTATAGGAGCGTTCTGTGTTACTTTCACCTTACTTTAAGCAACCACCTGCACTAAATAACAACTAATTAACACAATCTATAGTGGCCGTTATAGAGAGGGTTTACTGTAATTTTGGCCATGGTAGAAACTGATGAATGGTATATGCAAACAAACAGAGCAGTCCCTGATTAGACACACCCTACACAAGTCCTCTCATCTTGGTCTACTCAGTTTGCAAATACTTGAAAAAGCGTATTTATGAGGTAAAGGGTTAAATAAACATACAACATACTTCACAGGTCTTTGCAAAACTTATGAGTGGATAACGATGGAGAAATGTCAACATAGTTCTCGCCTGATTACTACCCAAAGTGGATGCCAAATATGAATATAAAACCGCAGAGAGTCAATCGCGACTTGAGACTCTTTACTTCACAGATACGCCTTCTATTGACTTTGCAAACAGAGTAGAATCCTGTAGGATATTCTGATCAGGGTCTGCCATTTGCTAATGGAATGCTATAGTTTGCCAGACAGACATTCCAGTGGTCACGTGTCACGTTTCGTAACTCATCAAATTAACATTCATACTGTCAATATTTCTAAGATAAATATTCATTAGATAAACCATTGACACTTTTCTCAATAAATATTCATGTGAGAAATAATGACGTCATGAAATATTAATTACATGTATTTTAATGTGTTATGTGAGCGCATGGACACATGCGCTTTTGACCATGGTAGAACAACAGTAGACTCATATTTATATTATATCACAAGCAAACAAACAGACCCAGATCAGACGGCTCCTATAGGATGCGTCTGATCTGGGTCTACTCTGTTTTCAAAGGTGTAGAAATGCATATTTATGGAGTAAAGGGTAAACAAAGTGTTTTCAGCATACAAACTGGCGGGCGCTCATGACTGTTTCTGTAGCACCCATCTAATAAATAAACAATTTGTCCCTTAAACGTAGACGACTGCTTAAAGCAGAATTAAAGTAATGCAATCCAAAAAGCTCATGTGGACGCTCTCTGCTTAACTTTCATTCTTTAACAAACTTCCTCACTCAATTACCAGAGGTATTCTAGATTAAACTACAGTATATGATCAATTTGTTAAAAGACTGAATCCCATCTACTGCTTATATGAAAGAAAGTTATCTTGAACCCTTTAAGCCCCGATTGATGTTTTAACCCTTTACTCCATGAATATTTATAGAAGAAATAATGACATCATGAACAATAATTAGATTCGTCGTTAGAATAGAGTATGGACACGATAATACGTTGTCGTGGCAGAAACTGTAGAATCACATCTATATAATACCACAAACAAACAGAGCAGGCCCTGATCTAGGACTATTCTGTTGGCAAAGGCGTATAAGGGTTAACAGAGGAGACCCTGATCGCATGACTCCTGTAGGAGCTGTCTAACAACGGTCTGCCCTGTTTTTGCTTATGGAATAATTTAGATCTCATTCTACAGTTTGTCAAACGTCTCTTGTCGATAATGTCAGTGTAAAATTCAGCTAATTAACCCATTTGCTCCCAGTGGATTCTCCCATGCTTATATATTGGATTAGTCTATCTTTTATCTAAGGGATGTCTAGTCTAAATGTTCATTTTTATTTTGTTTTATATTGAATTTCCTATTAGCAAACGGTGTAGACTCTGATCAGACGCCGCATTATGCGGCGTCTGATCAGAGTCTACACTGTTTGCCTACGTCCCATATATGGGATCGTGGGAGTAAATGGGTTAATATTCTTCATTCATTATTTCTTACATAATTATTGATCAGGTAAAGATTTAAAGCAATAACTCAAGGATTCGACCTGGCTAATGAAGTACGGACATGAAATGACAAACAAGATCTCTAAACAATTACAACAAACTGTGTATCACTGTATTACCACCTTGTTTCTGCTATACAGCAGAACCTGCTTTAAGCGGTCATCAAAGAGTGGTCTAATTATGGGTCTGTATGGCAGGTGGTGGCTTAATACAGGTTGGCCAGAGAAAGACTTATGAATCATTATAAAAATGAATGGGTTACAAAAGTTCAAAGTTCACCCAAATTAAGAACTTACGCACAATTTAAAAGTGACTTCAAAGAAGAACACCATGTGACACTAAACCTAAACAAAAGTGAACGGTCTGTGATGGCAGTTCAGATGTGGCATTTTACCTCTACGTATAGAGACCGGCAGGTACATTAACGAACCAGTGACTGATAGAATTTGCACTTTGTGCAACTCAAATGATATTGAGACTGAAACTCATTTTCTGTTAGTTTGTAATAGGTATGACGTAATGCGCCAAGACATTTTAATGGTCTGTTTACTGACAATGTGTTCACAGCCAAAACGTGTCTGGAAAAATTAAGCTTTCTTTTAAATGATCAGACAAGAAAGACTGCCAAGTTTCTTGTAAAGGCATTTCTTCTTAGGCGCAGATGTATCTATGCCACGTAACATGGATGACGCCACTAACAGTATCTATTTGCATATCAATGACATCCATAATATTTGATCTGTTCATATAAGCTATGATATATCTATGTGAATATGTTTAAAGTTACATTTTTTGGTAGGTGACATATAGGCCCATGGGGCCGGGTGTTTATGTATTTGTATATATGTTTGTACATATAAGAATATGATGTAACACATGTCACTATAATAAACAATTTACTTACTTACTTACTTACTTACAGGTCAAAAGTAATGCAGAAAGTTCCTATTGGAGCTTTCTGTATTACTTTTACCCTGTATTAAGCAACCGCCTCATTTTGAACTCTCCTATGTTCAATAAATGAATGGCCGCTTAGAACAAGTTTTCTTGTATTACCATCTTGTTTCTGCTTTATGCTGCAAACTTCCGTACATGCTGTCTCAATCGAGTGTACCATTGTCAATACTTTATAAGCAAATACAACTACAGTAAAACCTCGATTATTCGAATTTTCGTTATAGAAGAATTTAGACCCTTTTAGGCAGGTGGCTGCTTAATGCATGGTGAAAGTCATGCAGAAAGCTCCTAGAGGAGCTTTCTGCATGACTTTCACCATGCATTAAGTTGCCACCTGTCTTAAAGATCGATAATAATACGTATTTTAGTGTTCGAATAATCGAAGTTTTACTCTACTTGCAAAGACTTTGATTTATCGATACCGTAACTTTAACAACTGTCATCTTCGCTATGTACCACGATGCATCAATCCATTCTCTTCATTAAGCCCCGAGGTGTAATTAGAAAGCCCGAAAGTCCAAGGGAATGTACTGGCGCACGCGGTCTGTCATTTCAACATCTTTGTCCCCTAGTTTAATTAATAATTAACAGACAATAGGAAATTCCAGAGTTCAAGTTTAATCAAGGGGTGGCCTCTTTTCCCCTATACCATATCCCCTTGCGAGACACAAAGCTCGTTACAGACCGAGGTCGAACTTGCTCTCCGTCGAAGACACGTGCCTTGGAATTCCAATAAATAATGTCCGCTGTTGCTTTGTCTTCATTATATGTAACCTTTTCAGAGTGAAATAGTCCACCGTTGTTTATTAGTTTTCAATTTGCAGAGTTGAGTAGTCTATCTTTGTTTATTGTCATTTTATTGGTAATGTAAACTTTGCGAGATAATTCTAAATGACAAACAGTATAGACCATGGAAACTTTGTGATCTGGGTCTATACTATTTGTAATTACAGCCAACTCGTTTCTCTGATGAATATTCCTATAAGAAACAATAAATGTATGAATATAAATGACCAGTTAAAGTTTGCTAATCGGAACTTTTACAGTAAAACCTCTCTATAACGGCCACTAAATTACATCAAGTATTTTGTGTTAAAGGCAGGTGGCTGTTTAAAGCAAGGTGAAAGTAAAGCAGAACGCTCCTATAGGAGCGTTCTGTTTTACTTTCACCTTGCTTTAAGCAACCACCTGTCCTAAATACCAACTAATTAACACAATTTAGTGGCCGTTATAGAGAGGTTTACTGTAATCGAAACTTTTATTATGGAGAGCGAAAGTCCTGCATGCAGAGAGCTCCCTTATCCTGCCGAAAACATGATATCTGCTCAAACAGTGATACAAAGAAACTATTTTCGTAAGTCAGATTCCATTAAACATTTGAGAATACTGTGGTCATAAACACTTAAAATATACAAAACTCATTTGTTTATATGCTGAAAAGTAGTATATCACAAAAATCCCCATCAAATTACCGTTTATAATGACAAAGCATCCATGTGTTTGATATCGCCGATCCCGCTTTTACTCCCCGATGTTTCAGTTTTATTCGGGTTGAGTTTTAGTTTCGTAACTGTTCGCCCTATTCGCGATTCTCCGACCACTTCCGAGAAAGCTATTACGTAAACAATGGAGGGATCGGGTGATCATCGGCAAAACGCGGAAGAATTTACGGAAAAGGCCGATAATATTGTGTTGTAGAACAAAAATTATCAGTTATTGATGAAATCGGTTTATTTGTATCACATGGGCATTTTTCGATGTAAGTTCAAATTGGGAACCTTCATAATAATGATAGAGCATAACAAATACAAAGTTTTATGATATTATTGAAAATATGCGATCATTGTAGGGACCTCCTCTTTAAGACCCAGAATTAGACATCTGATAGTCGCATTATATAGAGGGTGCATTACTGTATCAGCATTAAGCAGGCTACAAGACGTTATCATAATAATCTATTATTGTTTTCAATAGATAATTTGTTGTCAGATAAAATGTTTAAAACATTAATTTCTCATAAATAGTGTTTGTAGTTTGCATTCATATTTTGATCTTTGATATTTATCATAATTTTCAAAGCTCTGCTAAAATAATATTAAAAGTGCAAGTAAACAGCCATCTGCACGAACCGCCAAAACGATCCACAGAAGTCCTCTGCCAGTGCCACGCGCATAAAAATTCAACAACATAAACACGTGCGCCTGTGGTTCATGAGATGTTAAAATGCAACAAAAAAGGAAGAAATAACGCTGGTCACTCATGGATACATCCATCGCAATCTGTTGGTCGCTGATTCGCGAGTTTATTGTCATTTCTCGTGGGAAAATAGGCCGGTTTATTAATTATTAATCAGATAAGGTTTGCTCTATGGGATGAAATTCAAACAAGCGCCTGCTTCTTGCAATGATTTAATCAAGGTGCACGCGGCGCTTTGTCCAGGACCTACTGCCGTTCTACATTGTTTAACAGGTATTGATTTTTACAGTCTGAAGTTGAAAAGTGTCTGCAGTGCCTTTATAATAACTGGAGAGATTTTTTTTGTCCAGAATTGGAGAGAAAAGTTTAAACAAAGAAATCGATAATGACTGTGCGGACGACACGGTGCTTGGTTTATACAGGAATGCCGACCAAATATTCATTGTTCTGTTTGTTATCTTAACAGAATGGATCCAAATCATGTGTCGTCTAAACTGTATACTCATTTCGATCATAAGATATTGCAATTGTCTGATAAGTGTCTGACAGTGCTTACATTGGTTAACACACAGTGCCTCAGACATGGCTGTCTCATTGTCATACAGAGCTACAAGACCAGAAATCCAAACAAGAAAAATCACTTTAAAAAGAAACTTGAGCCGATGAAAAGATGTTTCATTCTCACGTACAGCTGTTTCTTCGTGATATCATTTCCCGTTTGTTTCATAAATAGGTGTTATTATCGAATCGACATATCTCAATTACTATTGCAAATAGTTTAGTTATCATAGCAACATGATCATTAGTGTCAGAACTTTCCTTTTGGTAATTATATTTTCACGCTGTGTCAGTGACGATGCCCTTAAACTCGTTGACAATGTTTTCCCCCAGAGTTCCACATACTCAGACTCTGCTAACTGTCATCTTGTATGAGTTTATTTTCTTCCTCATCCGCATCTTTTGTTCCGGCGACTTTCACACAGACACTTGGTAGGGAAAAGTTTCATCGCTTAATTACCCTTACTCAATAGCCTGTCCCGTTCCGGGAATTTCAGTTTGCCAGCCGCATTCAACTGTCTGGAATTACCAACAATTGATTAAACACTTGTAACTGATAGAATTTCTGTCATAATTTCCTGAATTGCTCTACCATAATAATAGAGGTACATTAATGTGGTCTTTTGTTTTACGCTGTTTTACTGTTTTTAACCGGTAAGCTATCGTCTAAACTCTGAAACTGAAATAACTCACATATTAGAAATTAACAGAGATAGAAAGAGAGAGAGAGAGAGAGAGAGAGAGAGAGAGAGAGAGAGAGAGAGAGAGAGAGAGAGAGCGAGAGAGAGAGAGAGAGAGAGAGAGAGAGAGAGAGAGAGAGAGAGAAAACAGAGACAGAGATAGACAGACAGACAGAGACAGAGAGAGAGCCAGAGACACAGAGAGAGACAGGGGGAGACAGAGAGAGAGAGAGAGCCAGCCAGACAGAAACAGAGAGACAGACAGAGAGAGAGACAGAGAGAGTCAGAGGGAGACACAGAGAGAGAGAGAGACAGACAGAGAGACAGACAGAGAGACAGAGAGACAAAGTGAGAGAGAGAGAGAGGCTGTTTTCATAGGTTATTGGTCCTCGAACATGTGACAATCCTTGATACAGGCGTTTAACAACTCTACGAAATTGTGGCTGAAGAAATAATGTGCTACCCTTATGTATAGTAATACCCCTCTAAACCGGATTTTTGAGAACACTTTAGGTATTTTTACTATACAGCCTTGAAATCGTGAACTGGGATTGCACATCGATAGATTATACTGAAATAAATCCTGGAACTGACAATAATGTTATTAAAACATGATCAATATTTCCTAAATATCAAATCTAATAGAAACTCTTTGTTCTGCTATAAAAAATCTGAATGCATGAAACAAGTGTACTATCATTCGCAAACAGTGTAGACCCCGAACAAAGGGTTCCGGGAGGAGTCCTCTGATCAGGGTATTCACTGTTTGTCATGCAGAGCCCACTTACACATTTAGGACTTTAATCATTTCATTAGCATAAACGCATTTTCACGCATTTGCAACTAGAGTAGCCCCAGATCAGACAGCTCCTGTAGGAGCCGTCTGATCAGGGTATGCTCTGTGTGCTTATGGACTTTGATAGATCTGTTTCTTTACTTTCTAAAATGGCTACAATATTCCACCTTCCAAATTTTCAATTTTACTATTTTGTTCATGAATATTTAGTAAGTATTGAAATGTGAAATAAACGTAGAACAGGGAAATGGTTAATGGGCCCTGTCGTTAACCCATTCCCTAATAGGCTATTTTAGATACAACCTCTTTGAATAAATCTACCGAAAAGGAGCATTAACTAAAGAAAAGGAAAAAATTAGAAATTTGTAATTTGAAACCATTGTGATAAATAGAGCATTTGCTCCTATAGGAGCAAATGCTCTATTTATCACAATGGTTTCACAAAGTGACTTTTACAGAGTCGTCAAAAGTCGTTAATATGAGGGAATATGTTAAACAGTGATAGTCTATTCCACTCTGATAATTTAGCGTTCAAACAGTTCAGGATCTAAACTTGATTTACGCTTTCGACGCCAGTGTCGACTCTGTGATTGCCTATGCAAACAATATGGACCCAGATGAGACACCGAGTACTTAAACCGCCATTTCTCCACCAAACCCTATATCATGACCACTTTTGAGAATCGTCTTAGAGCTACAGATAAACATGTGTACTCAAGTATTAACCCATAACCTCATAGACTATTTTAGACACAACCTCTTTGAATTAATCTACCGAAAAGGAGCATTAATTAGAGAAAAGGAAAATTAGAACTCCTATAGGAACAAATGCTCTATTTGTCACAATGGTTTCACAAAGTGACTTTTACAGAGTCGTCAAAAGTCGTCAATATGAGGGAAAGGGTTAAACTCGTCATTTCTCCACCAAACCCTATACTGTGACCACCTTCTAGAATCGAAAATAAAATGTTTAAAAGTATGCACCTTGTCTGACCCTCTGCATGTAGTAGTGGTGTCTGATCTGTAACTACATGAGAGCCATCTATAGAGAGCTAATATGCACCATGTCTTATCACTTTACTTCATGATATGAAAGAAATAATGACACAATGAATATCAATTAAGATTATTTGTTATAATAGCTGCGAACGCGGGTTCTGTTAGTCTTGGCATAAACTGTAGAATCAGATCTAGATACATGTAACACAAAATGTACAATTACATGGCAACCTGTTATCATAAAACATACATAATAAACAAGCAATAGTATGTATTATTTAAAACAGCCATGCCAATCAATATTATATGCCAAGGATGACACAAAAAAGAGTAATAGACACTCTTATTTCCACAGTGGTCTGTATTATTCCCTAAGCAAACAGAGCAGACCCAGATCAGACGGCTTCTGCAGGAATTGTCTTATCCGCGTCTACTCTGTTTGCAAAGGGTTACTAGTAATCGTGTCGGTGTCAAATAATATTCATCTGTAAGACTTAAATGGTCTGCATTTATAGCTACAGTTAACCCCCTCTAATGCGACCACTCAATGAATAAACATGAGTGTCTTTATAAGCAGGTGGTTGCTTAATGCAGGACAAAAGCAATGCAGAAAGCTCCTCTAGGAGCTTTCTGCATTGCATTACTTTTGTCCGGCATTAAGCTACCACCTGCATCTAGCACCCAGAATTATACCTCTTTTATGTGGTCGCATTAGCGGGGTGTTACTGTATTTTTTTATTTTTTTTTATTTGACATTCCAGTGCTTTACTAATGCATTTTAGAAATAACATCTTGCTATGTTAGAGTGTATGTCAATAATCAAATTGAAAGTTCATTGGTGTGTATGCTTGATACCAATGAGACAACCCTTTATTCCAGGAATATTTATGTAAGAAATAATGCCATCATGATTTGCATTAGATCTACGTGTATTGTTATAATAGACCATGGAAACAAGCCTTTTGCCCATGACATAAACTGTAGAATCATATCTATATTATATCATAAGCAAACAGAACAGACCCTAATCAGATGGCTCCTATAGGAGCCGTCTGATCTGGTTCTACTCTGCTTAGAAAGGCGTAGAAAGGCATATTTATGGAGTAAAGGGTTAAAGAAAATAAGAATAATTGTTAACATTTCTAAACTCTAGTTCGACATTTTAAACTCTGCACGTACACTAGTGTGGTATAACAAGTCTTTAACTCTTTACTCCATGAATATTAATGTAAGAAATAATGATATCATGAATATTTTTTTTGAAACTTGAAACTTAATCACTTGGTTAAACGCCTATTTTTGCAAATAATGCATTCAATGGCGTTGTACATTGACATAAATAAAATCAGAGACAAATAAAAATCGATAGAGGATATATAATACACGAATATACATTTAAGAAAGCATAAAAACTAAAATCCATAAAACGATGGTTAAAAACTGTTATAATATACTAAAACCCAGACTTTATATAAAGTACTTTATGCATCTAAAACACACGGACAGTTTCTACGAAATATTAAAAAGTGAATCGAAGTGTCTGAAATAATGCGTTTTTAACTTTCTTTTAAAAGATTCAACATTTTCTGCTCTTTTAATCTCCCTAGGAAGCCCGTTCCAAAGTCTGGGACCTACTGTCCCAAAACTTCTATCACTTAAGGTCTTTCTCTTGTTGAAGGGCACAGCATACATCTCTTGGGCTTTGTCTGCCGATCTCAGACAGCGTGTTGGTGCTGGCTTTACGAGAAGTTCTGTCAGATAAACGGGAGCGTGGTTGAGAGAGCAACTGTACATGTATGTCAATATTTTAAAAGTGATCCTAGCTTTGATAGGTAACCAATGTAAGTCTTTAAGAGATTGTTTGGAGCTGTCTGACCATTTCCTATTCAAAACGAGTTTAGCGCACATATTTTGGATTCGCTGTAGTTTATCTATATCACACTGTGCAATTCCGTATAGGATGACATTACAATAATCTAAATGAGAGATCACTAGTGAGAGAACTAAAATTTCGGCAGATTCTTTTGTCAAGTATTTCCTAATACATTTTATTCTATAGTAGTTCAACATGGCAACGCGACACTTTCTTTTCACGTGTTCTTTGAAGGTTAATGATTCATCGAGAAAAGCACCTAGGTATTTAATACACGTTTCCGATTCAACAACATCTCCTGCGATATCAATTGAATGTGTAGTACATTTGTTTAGCTGTTGCTTACTTCCAAAAATGATGAATTCAGTTTTCGCTGTGTTCATTTTATATTGATTAGATTATATTTTTATAATGACACATATACACGGGAAATATTTGGTTATGGCAGAAACTGCAGACTCAGATCTATATTAATTCATATAGGAGCCGTCTGATCTGGATCTACACTGTTTGTAAATATGTTTGTAGAAATGTGTATCATAGAGTGAAGGGTTAGCCGTTTCAGTGCTGAATTTCAAAGTGGGATGGCCACTCACTGTTAAGATAGGGTCTATTCAGCATGAAAGGCTTATACTTGCCACATGATTTTGAATGGGAAACAGTGCAGACCATGATCAGAGGACTCTTTTACTTTGTGAACATTCTTGTAAGATATAATGACATCATGGATATCAGTTTCAATAATGGCACATGAACGCAATTTAGCCATGGCAGAAAATCTACAGTAAAACCTCTCTATAACAGCCACTAAATTGTGTTAATTAGTTGGTATTTAGGGAAGGTGGCAGCCTAAAGCAAGGTGAAAGTAAAACAGAACGCTCCTATAGGAGCGTTCTGTTTTACTTTCACCTTGCTTTAAGCAGCCACCTGCCTTTAACACAAAATACTTGATGTAATTTAGTGGTCGTTATAGAGAGAATCAGAATATATCTAATTCCATAAGCAAGCAGAGCATCTGGGCCTACTCTGTTAGTAACGGTACTGAAAGGTGTATTTATGGAGTAAGGGTTTATTTATGCATCTTGATACAGTCAACATTATCCAAATTCTAAAGTATGGTTTCCTTAGGAGTTCAATCACCTTTTAAGATTTTAACCCCTTTCCTGGTGCATATTTATGTAAAACATGAATATTTATTATATTTTTATAATGACATAGGTCTGCTGGAAGTTTTCGTAATGACATAAACTGTTGTGTCAGATCTCTATAATTTCATAAGCAAACAGAGAGACCCTACAGAAGCCGTCTGGTCTAGGTCTTCTGTCTTTTGCAAATGCTTGACAAAAAGCGTTTATGTAAAGGAAAGGGTTAAAAAATAAAGTCATACAATGTCTATACATTCACTAATTAAAGTGTTCAAACTTGTGTTACAAGTTCTAAATAACAGCCTGTTTAAACGTCGATTAATGGACCGTCATTTTTCACCCCATAATAATTACAGTGAATGAGGGCTGTTGGTTAAATCTGAAGTTTAGATTAGAGGACGGGAAATCCCAATAGATAGATGGGTTAAGCGTATTACTTTCACTGACGCTAGTCCACAGCTTTCATCGATTTCTGTTAACCCTTTATCTGTTCAATATTCATGTAAGAAGTAATAACATCATGAATATTTATTTGCTCAATTTTTATAATCTAAACTTTTCAAGGAAAGTTTTGTTTTGAAAAAAAACCCACCACACTATATAATCAGATCTGTATCCTGTCAAAAGCAGACCAGACACTGATCAGGCGGTTCCTATAGGTCTACTATTCTGTTTGCAAGTGCGCGAAAAGGCGTATATATAAGGAAAAGGGTTAAAATGTAACATGTACGAACAGCCCTTTGAATGTGTTATAGACAGGTCCACTTTGACAATTCGGCAATCAAAGAGTTAACTTTTATGTACACAGAGAACACTAATCATGAGGTTTCCAATAAATGTCAGTCTTGGAGACAGGTGGCAGCTTAATGTAGGGTGAAAGGCACGCAGAAAACTCCTCCAGGAGCTTTTTGTATGTCTTTCACTCTGCATTAAGCAGTAACCTGCTTAATGGTACCTAAATTCCTTTCTACTAGAATTCCGGTTTAGCTGGGATTCACTTTATAATCGTAAAATATTTTGCTTTTCTGTGTAATTTGTAATGCTTGGTTTGACTTACGCAACTTCTAATAGCGTAGCAGCTTTCTGTACCACGTTTGTCTTGAATTAAGCTACCATCTGCTTTCAACATCGAGAATTCAACTCATTTTGAGTGGTCGTATTAGAGAACCATTATCGTATTTAACTCTGCATGCTAGCGGTGAAACCGTGATTACCTATGCAAACAGTTTGGATCCAGATGAGACGCCGCATTATGCGGCGTCTCATCAGGATCCAAACTGTTTGTCCCCTTGACCATATTTTTGCAAAGAAATGAGAGAAATTATATTTTTAGAATTGAAGTAGACGACAATTGTTGCAGACAAAAACAATTACTTAGCGTGCAAATCAAACAATACGACAGTTACACATAGCGGTACAAAAAAGTAACATACATCTTATACAAAGTGAAAATATGAATTCAACACTGTTAACCCTTTCAATGCAGAGATCGAGTCACTAATGTCCTTTGCAAACACTATAGACGCAGATGAAATCGCTTTTAGAGCAGTCCTCTCATCGGGGTCTGCACTGCGTTTCATGTTACACTTAAGCATAAGCTTCATCTGTTTGAATTTGGGAATAATCTATTTGAAAATTCATCATTGAAAGGGTTAAATATACCAACAGTTTAAAGCGACAGTCTCTACAACAAACGCATATCTTCAAAATGTACGACTTTCACTCTGATCAGACGATTACTACAGGAACCGCCAGATCTAGATCTACTCTGTTTGTAACGCCACAGAAATATGTACAGTAAAACCTCTCTTAACCGGAATTCTAGTAGATAAGAATTTAGACACTTTTAGGTAGGTGGCTGCTTAATGCAGGGTGAAAGTCAGGCAGAAAGCTCCTCTAGGAGCTTTCTGCATGACTTTCACCCTGCATTAAGCTGCCACCTGTGTCCAAGACCGATATTCATACTAAATTTAACGGCCGGTTAAGAGAGGTTTTACTGTATTTATGGATTAAATGGTCAATACCGGTGATACAGACAGTTCATATATGAACGTTCTGTATCATTAGCTACCCCCTTCTTTAACCCTTTCCTTCATATAAACACCTTTTCACGCATTTGTAAACAGAGCAGACCTATGTCAGACGGCTCCTATAAGAGCCGTCTGATTTTGGTCTACTCTGTTTGTAAATTGAATTTGATATATCGGTTTCTTTACTTTCTAAAATGGCTACATTGTTCCACCTGCCTTATTTCATTATAACTATTTTGTCCATGAATATTCAGCAGGTACTACAACTAGGAATAAACATAGAACCGGGAAATGGTTAACAACTTAACAGTCTCCTAGGTTGATAAAGCACATGGTCGCTTATCGCGACTTACTGTATTTGAAGTCAATTAGAGCTTGTACCAACAAACCATTGGCTACTGTACTAGGACAGGTGATAGATAGCCTCAGATAGTAATAGCTACACACTTTTAACGGTAGGACAAAGATTACAAAAACGGCAGATTTTCATGATAAAGCGACATGGGTCGCGTGCCGGCACTCGTTCATCAAACCGCAGATGACATATGCGCGCAGTTATATATTTATTATATTGCCTGGTAACACCTTGCGATGAACTTTGGCAAACTGGGATGAAAATTGATATTAGGATTTTATAACATCAAGGTGTAATCACCCACATCGATCTACTCTCACGTTCAAAAGTCACAAAAGTTTACCTGTAGGGTCATGACTGAATGTTCGTTGAGATACAAAACAAAAATCATACAACTGCGATTAACACTGGTGTAGAATTGAGCCATTAAACTATCAGCATGCTACAAAGGTAGTACATGTACATTAAAACCCCTCTAAACTGGAATCCTGTTGAGAAGAATTTAGATACTTTAACCTTTCCCCTCATAGTAAGGTGTTTTCACGCAATTGCCAACAGAGTAGGTCCATATCAGATGGCTCCTATAGGAGCCGTCTGATCATGATCTGCTCTGTTTGCTAGTGAAATTTGAAATATCTGTTTCTTTACTTTTTAAAATAGCTATAATGTTCCACCTTCCATATTGCATTAGAACGATTTTGTCCATGAATATTCAGTAGGTATTGAAATTTGGAAATAACATAGAACAGGGAAAGAGTTAAGGCAGTTGGCTGCTTAATGTAGGATGAAAATCAGGTAGAAAGTTCATAGAGAAGACTTCTGCATGACTTTCACCCTGCATTAAGCTGCCACCTGTCTCCAAGACCGATAGTTATACTAAATTTAACACCCCGGTTTAGAGGGTGTTTTACTTTACAACCAACACATAAACTATTATCCTACTTTTAAACATGATGTCAGTTAAAATCCTGACCTGTCGCACGTTTACTAAATCCGGGTTCGTTTAACCTATGCCCCCATATTAACGCCTTTTGACGCCTCTGTGAAAGTCACTTTTTGAAACCATTGTGATAAATAGAGCATTTGCTCCATAGGGGCAAATGCTCTATTTCTCACTATGGTTTCAAAACAACACAATTATAAAAAATTCCTTTTCTCTAGTAAATGCTCCTTTTTGGTAGATTATTCTCAAAGAGGTTGAGTCTAATAATAGCCTATGAGGTAATGGGTTAAGCATTTGAGACCCCCCCCAAAAAAAAACAACAACAAAAAACCCCCCAAAAAACTGAGTGTCAAACAGTTTCGATCCTGATGAGGCGCCGGGTTATCTGGCGTCTCGTCTAGGTCCAACCTGTTTGCAAATTGCAAATCAGGTCGCGCATATCTAGCTAAGGGTTACACGAATACAATAAAACCCCTCTAATGCCACCAGCAAAACGGGCATAATTCACAGTGGCAAGGACAGGTAGTAACTTAATGCATGACGAAAGTTATGCAGAAAGCTCCTATAACTTTCGTCCTGCATTAAGCAACCACCTGTTTATAAAGACAGTAATGTTTATTCATTAAGTGGTCGCATTAGAGGGATTTTTACTGTACATGTAAAAGCTATATTGGCCTCTACTATGCTATCCTCGCAAACAAATCCAGATAAGACGCGGAGTAACTCGGGGTCTCATCAGGACTGTTTGACACACGCTGGTCGTGTTGTTGAAAACAAATGAAAGATTCACAACGTAAGAAATACGTTTCACACGCTAGGAATAAATTTGACAGCACTAGCATGAGTTACAAGTTACACAACGTTAGAAATGCGTTTCACACGCTAAGAACAAGTTTTACAACACTAAAAACAAGTTTTTATAACACTAGAAACACGTTTCATAATGCTAGAAACAAAACAAGTTTCAAAACGCCAGAACCAAATACGTTTTACAACGTTAGAAACAAACATGTTTCACAATGCTAGAAACAAGACATTTTGCACCGCTAGAAGGAAGTTTAACAACGCTAGAAATAAGTTTTACACCATAAGAGCAACTCTAGAAACAAGCATCTCGGTGGCGCATCAAGCTCCAAACTGTTTAACCCATTACCTCATAGGCTATTATTAGATACAACATCTTTGAATTAATCTACCGAAAATGAGCATTAATAAGAGAAAAGGAAAATTTTAGAATTTTGTAGTTTGAAACCATTATGATAAATAGAGCATTTGCTCCTATAGGAGCAAATGCTCTATTTACCACTATGGTTTCACAAAGTGACTTTTACAGACTTTTAAAATCGTCAATATGAGGGAATGGATTAATATCCGTTCAATAGTTTCTCAAACGCTTGATCGAATCGGGAGTAAGCAAACAATTGCACCAGATCTAAATTTAAGCAGACACTTTTTTCAGAGCAGGGCAAAGGTTGATAATATTTCGTAAATATATGTACTCATCTGACCCAGAGCATTTTGGCAGAGTAGGTAGCGACTGTTCCAAGCCCTGATCGAACCTGCTGTATGTGTATGCCTCGGTGATGGAAGTGAAGAACATTCTTTAATGTATGAAAAACATTTATTAATTTTTAAGATATGAAAGAAGATCTATGTTTAATTCAACAGACGGCCAACAATTTGCAACAACTATTCAGTATGCACTAGGATCAGTGCACATGCGCAGATATTACGTCGCAGGACATAAGCGCCTTTGTTTTTCTGTGGCCCCAGGGCAACACTTGTCCCCTTCGTAAATGGGCCGTAGAAATGAAGCCCCAACTAAATGAAACGACACGCGACGCAAAACGGTTTTGACAAAAAGGTAAAAAAATATGACACCGTTTGAAGTGATAGTGACACGTGGCGACGAAATCAGATTCCCCGTGATGCTAAAAGGGCCTTATTTCGAGCCTCATTAATTCCCAATAAAACGGCACATCTCTGTGCACTGCCGCATAAATAATTTTACCACTCCAAGCGATAAACAGAACATTGCCAAAAAAGTTGTAACTTTACCGCGTAAAAATATAATGTATGCAAATGCCAGAAAACAATTTACACGTTCAACCTAAATGACCTTTTAATAATTTTAAAAAGGGGCGGACGCCAGCAAGGCGATGTTACAAAGGACCCCATCAACTTACATGTACCCAGTAGTCGTTATACTACGTGGCGGCCTTTCATGAAAACTATTTTACACATGAATTGAAAATTCTTTTTTTCGATGTTTTCGATAAAACCCTTTGGAGAGATTACTTAGAGTGTGCTCAGATCAGCCAGGAGCTGTCTGATCAGGGTCTCTTCTGTTTGCTAATGAAATACAGTAAAACCCCTCTAATGCGACCACGAAAAAGATGTATATAGTTCTTGGTCTTGAATGCAGGTGGTTGCTTAATGCAGATCGAAAGTTATGCAGAAAGCTCCTGCAGGAGATTTCTGCATAACTTTCGACCTGCATTAAGCAACCACCTGCCTTTAAAGACATTTATGTCCGTTCATAAAGTGGTCGCATTAGAGGGGTTTCACTGTACTGTAGTTTCTGTCATAGTAAAAACTCTCTTGGTTCGTAATGTCATTATTCAGCTAATACAGTATAGAAACACCCTTTTAATCAGGACGTAAAAATTAGTATCGGTGCCAGTCTTTTAGATAGATGTCAGCTTAATGCAGGCTGAAAAACTTGTAGAAAACTACCAAAAGAACTTTCTGCAGGACTTTCATCCTGCATTAAGCAACCACCTACCTAATAATCCTAGATTGTTCTTTATAAAAAATCCGGTTAAGAGGGTTTTTTTTACTGAAGTTGTTTCTTACATGAATATTCACAAGGCAAAACGTTCATAGAGAATTAAATTATGGCAAAAATGTTAGACTAGATACTATATATAGACAGTAGAACATGTCCTAAGCGACCATTCATTTATTGAATACAGGAGTGCTGTTATAAACAGGAGAATTGTTATAAACTTGCTAAGAATTAGGATCCAAAACGACAATGGGTACCTTGATGTCTCAATTGGAACCAAACAATTTGACCCTGCATTAAACTGCAATATGTATCCAAGATCGATCCTTATACCATATTTAACGCCCGGTTTAGAGAGGTTTTACTGTACATAACTACATGTCTTCAATGTTTGTACTTGAACCCATTAAACCCAACCTGTCATAAAAATTATATCTACTTATAGATCAATAAGTTGCAATTTTTACTAATTTCCGATTTCATAAAACTTTTGAGTACCTACTTGTCGAGTATAAAGCAGCTTGGATCATATTTGGGCAGCAGGTATAACAACCTGCGATCAGGATCCCAGCTGTTTGACACCAGTAGTTTGAACGGATAGGAAGTACTGATCTTGAATTTTGGAAAAGTCCATTTTACAAATCAGCCTTGAAAATACCCAACGCTACATACTTTACCCTTCGCTCTATAAACAGGCCTCTCCAAACAGAGCAGACCCAGATCAGACGGCTCCTCTAGGAGCCGTTTGATCAGGGTCTGCTCTGTTTGCTTGTGATATAATATAGATTTGATTCTAGTTTCTGACATGGCCAAACATTCCTGAGTCCATGACCTATCTTAAGAATTAATCTAATTAATTATCATGGTGTCATTATTTCTTACACAACGTTTCATGGAGTAAAGGGTTTGAAACTTCAAAATGTTTAAAATAGGCATATGTTCACAACTGAAGTATACAGTATAGTCCGCGGAACCATGCGTATACAGTCGTCATAACGTTAAACCTTGTTAATTTTTACTGGTAGAAATTAATATATTTGTCATGCTGTGTGTGTTTATGCAACAGCGTATCCCATAAAACTGACAACAATGCTCAATAAAAATCGCATCACATTTGTAAATAGCCGAATAATAAAAACGTTAATTGCTTCGCCGTCGCCATCCGGAGTCTGGGCGTTTTGATACTTTTAGTGGATTTCGTTAACCCTTACAACGCTGAATTTCCAAATGGACAATTCTAAAATTCAAACAGATCAAACTTACGGTGAATATTTAGGGATTTTTTCTAAAAAAAATGTAACCCTCTCATCTGGGTCTACACTGTTTGCAAATGACATTAGTGACTCGTGTCCTGCCCTGTAAGGGTTAAATCTTAGTAATTGGTGTCTTCGGCATTACTCGGAGTTTTCCGTGTAGTATCAAGTGTCAAACTGTTTTGATCCTGATGAGATGCCCAGTTGTTCGATGTCTCATCTGGATAAATACTGTTTGTATAGGCTTTGACAAAGTTTCCGCCATAGGGCAAAGTGTTAAATGTAGTATAATTATGCAACGTCTGTTTAAGATTCGGTTGCTAAGTAACCATTTAAGTGCGGGAAACGATTCACGAATGCCTTTTGCTAACAGTGTAGATCCAGATGAGAGGGCTATTAGAGGAGGTCTCCCATCAGTGTCTGCACTGCTTGTAATGTTAAACATGCCCTGCATAGTCACGGTAAGCTTGGCCTGTTTTGGAATAATCCATTTGAAAATTGCAAATTGAAAGGGTTTAGTTGATTTTCAACAGTATAGTTTATACTCGATATCTCGAACTCGGATGACTCAAACTGCGGAATAACTCGAACTAAAAGTTCAGTCCGTCCAAAATTTACAATATAGAATTGCTCTTAAATGTATAGCTACGCATATCAAGAAACACATGTGGCAAATTAATGCAGGTCTAGACTATTTGTTTTTAAATTCATTTTTTAATTATTCATGATTTTATGATATTGATCGGCACAGTGATATATGGCAGCATGTACATACATACGGCATACAACATCGGTGAAACATACTCTTTATTAGATGGGAAAGCGTCTTAGAGTATTATATGAACACATTATATATAATGAGGTATGCATGCGTGTGTGTGCGTGTGTACATGCATGTGTGAATGCGCGCATGTGTGAGTTAGTGGGTGTGTACTCGAGCGTGAGTGCCTGGGTGTGTGTGTGTACGTATGAAAATCATATAGAAACTCCATAGGTTATTGAAAAGGTAGGAAAAAAGTAAAGGTATATAGTGAAAATATGTAACAACAGAAGGAGAAGTGCAGTAGAGCATAAAGGAGAGGAACTTCATTACTCGAACATTGCCATACAGTCGTTCCATTTTGCATTATGGACATCAAGTTTACATTTTCTCTGAGCAATTGGTCGTTCGATTGTCGATTTTTCTCGTAGATAATTCAGGAAATGGCTAAATTCGGCTTTTCTTTTAAGCAATTGCATCTATGAAATAGTTTGCCAACACAATTATATAATTCAAGCGAATTTTGTATTGTTTTTGATTTGGTAGTCCGATTGAACAAGTTCAGTTCGATATCACTATTGCTCGTCCTGAGGATATACGACAGATTTACCGAAATTTCTTGAGAGCACATGTATTCCCAAACTAAATGGTCAACTGTTTCTGTACTTAGACTACAGAAGTCACAGAGGGTCGAAATGACTAAGGAAAAATTGTAAAACTTTTGTCCAAATAATCTTCATAAGACATTTGTAGTTGAAATTTCGTAGATTATTGTCTATTGTTATTTCCAACGAAAGTCGAAACACGTTCTTCCATTGAATACAAATAGTGTTAAGGTTAAGGAGTTTTCTTCATTTCTTTGTCTGGTTAATTTCGACATGATGTTGTTTAGATTGGTATACATATAATGTTTTTGTTTCTAAGAAACGTTTGATTTACTAATTTATGGTCATTTCATTTGACAGTATGGTTTTCACACTAGCTGGAATACTAGTTACCAATGAATTGTACTTTGGATAATCAGTAGCAGGTAGGTTATACAGAAACTTGATAAATTCAAAGGAGTAGAATGAGTTTGTTCTATTGTCAAAAGTGTCTTCATAAGATATTATTCCGTTGTTTAGCTAAGTTCTGTAGAACAGTATTTTAACATGTGAAGCGCTTTTGAACGCACACATCCTGTGCGAAAAGAGCCCTATATAAATGTGGTATAATAATAATAATAATAATAATAATAATTTTGTTGCATGAGCGTATAGATGAGATAACTATTTTGGGCGTTACTGAAGTTAGCTGTTGCAATGTTATCATTCTCCATGACCTCAGAATATCATTTAACACATTCTCTCCTACTGACGCCTTTTTGTGCCTCTGTTAAATAGAGGATCTTACATGAGTGTTCTTGATTATTGGATTTATTAAATGAGTCTTTTTAAAACGATAAAAAACGAGCTTTAGCGAGTTTTTTATCGTTTTAAAAAGACGAATTTAATAAATCCAATAATCATGAACACGAATGCAAGATCCTATTTATAACATAACACACACAAATGTTATTTGCAGCCAATATTTCAGCAGTAACGTGGATTGTTATAAATTCTCCTTACATATAGAAATGATGAATGAAAGGTGTTATTAGGTTCGCTAGGTAACTGGGACAAAGTAGGTCCAAATTTTCCAACTTTATTTTTTACTTACTGTCATATCAACCAGGATCTAATTCAGACCTCTCTGGTATTCAATTTAACTGTGATAGTTTATGATACAAAAACATACAGAAACACGTCAAAATAATTTTTGAGTTACAGTTTTGACATACATAGTTACAAACACGTCACATTATGACGTCATTGTACACAACATGTGTCTATGTAAAGCGCGCCATTTACATGAAGATCTACATATGTAGTCGCCAACACGTCCGACACTCACTGTCAATGGGATTCGAAATTCGCCTTCGTTTTGGTATATTAAGCCCTTCATTAGTGTTGTATGTATACACATGGACATGGACATTTCCACCGAGAAAAAAAATCTCGATTCAAGTTCAGTGAAAATGTTTGAAATGGACAAAAGATTCAGTACGAACTGCTGCATAAAATGTGTTGGAACAGGAGGAAGATTTTCGCGATCAGCTGAGTTAGTGAGTATAGCATATTTGAAATATGTTTGTGCTGTGCTGGATTCAGATGACTATTGTTATTGATTGATGAGATATTTGTATGAGTAGAAATCTGCATAAACAAAAGGACATGCGGTGAAGAAAATGCAAAGTTGAGGAGGCATTTGAATTTAAATGTAGAATTGATTGTATGGGTCAGAGTAGCTGGTAGGTCTTTTTTGGCATACATTTTGTATATGATTCCTGACAGCGATTACAATTTGTATTATTTTATCGAAATTAAGGCGCAAGTGCCAACAATCCTTTGCCATCTATCGTGACTCAATCGTGGACAGGTAGGTCGACCACCGTCCGCCAGTTTGTTTGTTTTGACAGCGCGTATGAATCGTTCGAATGTCATTCGGTCGTTCGAATGTTATTCACTAGTGATTATATGCCCATGATTATCAAAAAATAAATGATAGTGTTACGTCACGCTGAAGCCACGTGTTATGTTATAAACTCATTTATTGAAACCATTGTGATAAATAGAGCGAGCATTTGCTCCTATGGAGCAAATGCTCTATTTATCACAATGGTTTCAAAACTGATAATTTTAAAATTCTCCCTTTCCTGTAGTTAATATTCCTTTTCGGTAGATAAATTCAAAGAAATTGGGTCTAAAAATAGTTCAGGGGAGAATGAGTTACGAAGTTGTGTTTACTGAAAATATTGTTAATGTCTTTTTCATTCAAAGTGTATTCAGGTATAAGTTTTCCTCCGTGTCTGTTTAGTTTGTTGAGATAGATAATTATGTTTTAATGGTTTTGCCTGTTTTAGCTCAGTAAATTCTTTTTATCCAGCTGCATTTAAGGGAAATGAATAAATTTATTAAGATCGACCATTTTGATACCGCCATTTTGGTAATCTTTTGTGATTATTTCCCTTTTGATGTTTCCTGGTTTTCCATCCCATAAGATGTCGAACATTATGTGGTTTATTTGTTTTACTGTTCTCTGTGTAGGTGTATTGAGAACTGTTAATGGGTATATAACTTTAAATTTATGTTTAAAGCTCCTACAAGGCTTTAAGCATTTATTTAACCCTGCAACCAGATGTAAACTTGAGAAATTGTTCAGATTAGAAATCGGATAACTCGAACTTCTGTTATCTCGAGGTACATGTAATGTGTATGGTCCGCTGAAGTTCGAGATATCGAAGTTCAACTGTATGTTAATTTGTAACAATTAGGCTTCTAAACATACAAGTAAAATTGTTTTATTTCAAGAAAAGGGAATACACGAGAAAAAAGTAAATTTAGACTACGGTTTGTGTTTAGCTCACTGAACTTTACATTTAAAATTTGAAAGTAGGAGCAATGCGAAAAGATAAAAAAAATTGCAGACTCAGTTTTATTGAGTCTGTTCATGAGCAGTTGTTAAAAGTGCAACACTAGGCTCACGCCCTGTATCTCTATCATCAGCTAATGTTAAAGTTTGAAACATTTAGCATAACACTTATTAACTAATACCAATGTACTGATTCTTTAAATCTTACACATTTGCTAGTGGACCAGATAGGCAGCCCCTGTATGTATTATCTGATTATAATATCTGGCAATAAATGTCCATACTTCATATTGTAACCTGAACTTCATATAAAACGCGTTTTCACGCATTTGCAACAGAGTAGACCCAGATCAGACGGCTCCAATAGGAGCCCTGGGTCCATGCTTATAAAGCTTTTAGTTGAGTCTGAGTTTCGTTCTCAAGCTTTTGATTGGTCAGGTTTGAGTTCTCAATCTTTTGATTGGTCAGATTTGAGCCACTTGAGAACGTACTCAGACTCAACTAAAAGTTTTATAAGCATGGACCCTGTTTGCTAATGGGATTTGAAAGACCCGTTTATTTACTTTCTAAAATGGCCCCGATGTTCCATATTCCAATTTTATTATAACTATTCTTTCCACCCGTGAATATTCATTAGGTATTCAAAATTTGGAATAAACTAGAACATAGAAATGGTTAATAGAAGTCGAAAGTAGTACCACAGACAGGCCCTTTTGCAGCGCTAATCTCCACATTATAATCACTCTGCCGAAACTATCGCCAAGTTTCAACTTTGTCTTAGCAAACGCTGTATGCCATGCATATGCAAACATTTTGGATCCAGATAAAGCGATGAGTAACTGAGCTACTCATCAGGATCTACGCTGTTTGACACTCAGTCAATTGTTCCTAAGAAACTTAAACCATACATATGCCTTTCTACGCCTCTGTAATAACCACTTCTTGAAACCATTATGATAAATAGAGCATTTGCTCCTATAGGAGCAAATGCTCTATTTATCACAATGGTTTCAATTTGCAAAATTCTAAAATTTTCATTTTCTCTAGTAAATTAATGCTCCTTTTGGGTAGATTCATTCAAAGAGGTTGGATCTAAAAAATAGCTTATGGAGGAAAGGGTTAAAAAATGTCACAGATCAAGATTTGAGCAGACATATTTTTTTTCATTGCATATTAAAGAAATATTTTGAGCGACCGATGAAATGATCGTTCAATGTATACATTATATTTGCAGTGCAACGTTGTAGAGAAATGTTAGTTATTTTTATGATTTATTTTGAATTTGTACATATTAATTCGTTGAATTTTCATGTAAGAAATAAAATATTATAAATATTATTAACTATTTTTTGTAACATTTTTATACATTGCTATGATTTATATAATAGAATCAGATATTGGAAATCCTATAAGGAAACAGAGCAGAACGTGATCAGATGGATCCTAAAGGACATTTTCTGTTTATAACGTACAACGGCGTCAATTGACGCCTCTATGAGGTAAAGGGTTAAACGAGATGTAAAACTATAAAGCTCCCACAAAAATCGCGTGAATGAAAACATTCAGTTGATCAACAACAGCTTTTAATCATATGCAGAAAAATTGAAATTATAGATTTTAAAAGCCCCTTTCTGTTCCAGCAAACATACCCGCTTTCTCCAATACCGTTCTCAACCTCCACCCGGCTGTCAAGAGGAAAACCTATCGAACAGCTGTGTAAATCGATATTGATGGGGCATCAGAATGACAAAGGCAGGGAGAACAAAAGCCAGGCCCTTCATCAAAGGGCCCGAAACACCGTTGTAATAGAGGAGAAACAAGCGGGTTTTCTATGGATTTTGAGAGGCAGGTGTGTTGCCCAGGCACATACGGTACCGTTCGCTGTAAAAAGCTCCGTTATTCCCGCTAACTTTACTGTTGGTCATGACCCTATTCAAAAGTTTTGACATTACATGTATACAAAAAATGACCATTGAACTCATAAAACGAGTATTTAACACTTTACTCCATGAATATTCATGTAAAAAAATAATTATATCATGAATATTAATTAGATTTATTGTTATAATAGCACATGGACTCAGGAATGTTTGGCCATGACAGAAACTGTAAAATCGTATCTTTATTATATCATAAGCAAACAGAGCAGACCCTGTAGAATTTTGGCGCCTTTGCAAAAAAATTAGACCCAGAAAGACGGCTCGTGTAGGAGCCGTCTGATCAGGGTCTGTTCGGGGATGCTTATGCCATACTATAGATATGTTATTCTTCAGTTTCTTTTGTTCATAATGTCACAGTAAATTTCATCTAATTAATATTCATACAGCCATAATGGCTGTATGAATATTAATTAGATGAAATTTACTATGACATTACATGAATATTCATGAGGTAACGTTATAAACTGCCAATGAAATAATACAGATTTCTGCCATGACCAAACAGTCCTGCGTTCATATATTATTACAAAAATCGATTAATTAATATTCATGATGCCATCATTTCTTAAACGAATATTCATAAAGTTAGGATTAAACCAAATATTCATATTCATTAATAAATATTTATATTAGATGGTAAAACCAACTTATTTACGATTCGTCTGACGCTGTACCGTTCAAACTATATTATATATTTTCAGTTGTTTGCGGCTTGATTATAATTGCAAAAATAAAGAAAATACAATTACTGCAAAGAAAAAGAAGAGAAAACTATTTTACATTAATATATAGTTGTTTAAGCGTATTTTTTCAGAAATCAAATAATGTATTCATAAGTAAAATAGTATTATGTTTTAAAACAAAATTCTACCTAACATATTTGCACTTTTGTAGCTGGAATGCATGGGTGATTTATTAAGCGGTTGTCGAATTAGCGTGTCAACTATGTGAAAATGGTTATAATGGAACATTCGTTTCAGCAAATCATTTCAATATTAATTTTGTTAACGCGGAAACTGTCAGATATGGTTTATTTTGAGAAGATCATGTTTAGCAAATTATCAGATGTTTTGCAATTCAGTAAAGTAATGAACATGCTACTTATTCTATAAAAAAACAACTATTTTCAAACCTACTCTTTTCGCAAAGGCGTAGAAAGGTGTATTTATGGAGAAAAGGGTTATTAAAGCTAAACCATTTGAGCGGATTTCAAACTATTTGCAACAGCTTTATTTTTAAAAGAAAAAAAAAAACAAAGTTCATTTTGGAATTTAAGCAATCGACTATATTATTTATTGTGTAGTTCCATTGAGTGCTAAACGACAAGAAAGTCCATGTCACGGAATCAGTCGAAAAGTCCCGGATACGCGCGAGAACAAAGAACTGATATACTGTTGTCTGGTGCAATACCAGAGCGCGCAAATTTGCTAAGAGCTCATTGGTCAATGTATCGGAATCGAAGCTGCAGTACAGTACATGGTTCTGGCCGTTAGCCAATACGGTATAACGGCGCCATATTCGAATAAGGCACGCGCTCGGCCGGTAGCACGCGCATAAGCTGAAGCAGGTGGACTCTGCGAGGGGACGCTATGAAAAAATCGATTTTCGCCGTCTGCTTCATTTTAGAACAAAACAAAAGCCATAATGGAATATTGATGAAAATATCATCCACGTGTTTCCAATTTTAAACTGAACTTTCTATTATCGGCATCAAAAGTGCAAATGATAACCTTTAAATCTTCTACTGCCACATTTCGTCGTCTGCAAATTGTGCTGTCTGCTTCAAATTGTATTGTTGAAGTTTCCTTCATTTCGTTTCTAAAACATAGTCACAGTATGAACTATGGAACAATATGGATCCTGATAATACTATACGTCAAATTGCTATGCGTCTCATATTGATATCAACCTTTTGCAAAGATGGCCAAGGATGCGCCTATGGCGGAAAATTGTCACCTGCCTCATAGTTTCACAACGCAGGATGAACTCTTTGCGCACTAGTGGCGATTTTATGATAATCAATGCAAACAGTGCTCAAAGAAAGAGATCGTCTGACAATTTGACGCGGAATGGACTGCATTGGAAATTCCAGATCTGTTCAGAAAGACTACAGATAGAACTGCTATGAGAAAAAAACTTTTGGCGCGTCCTTCAGATTCCTCTGAAGGTTCAAGGAATTTATTGAATGATAATTATGATGATGATGATGATGATGATGATAATGATGATGATGATGATGCAGACAGGCGTTTTGCAAGTATAGAGGATAAAACCCTTGATTCTGACACGTAGTGCAACATAATTATTGTAGTCTGCAAAATAATTTGTCTGCTTGATTACTAATTGTTGGATTTTGTTCCCCTTTTGTTTCATAGTCACGGCATCAGTCAGTTACATGGATTATAGCATGGATAAAAACTGTTTGCACAGGCTTGCATATACATGTATTCCCAAATGACAGCGAAAGAACATTTGATATCACGATTTTATATAATAAAGATCTAGAATTCGGTAATCTTCAAAAACTAAGGAACCAAATCGAAATAACGTTTAATGTGTATTGAGGCAGACAGGGATTTGAGTTTTAGCAGAATAACAGATAAAATAAATGTTATACGGACGGTACGAATGAAATTACCGTCAGTATTACTATACGATAAATACATATTATATGTATCGGCTTATTTGTATCTGAGGGACAATTTTCTACATAAGTTCAAATCAACAATCTCCATAACAATATCTGAACATTACCAACACCATGTTTTATGATTTTACTGCAGAGGTTTTCACTTTAACCCATTACTCTATAAATAATTAACCCTTCGCTTGCTTTTCACGTCAATATACGTACCTGTAAATAGTGAAGACCCAGATGAGACAGCTCCAGTAGGAGCTGTCTCATCAGGGTCTGCACTATTTACAAGTTGATTGTGCAACCAGTGCACTCCACAGCAGTGATTGCACAGCGAAGTACTTGTACACAGTGAAGATATATGTAATTATACAACAGGGCATGGGTAAAGAAGGAGAAATGTATTTTAAAATTCAGCAAGCTAAGGGTTAAACATGCCTTTGCAAACAGAGTAGACACAGACCAGACGGGGTCTGCTCCGTTTGCTCATGGAACAATAATGTGTGTGATTCTACAGTTTCTGCTTTAGCAAAAAAACCAACAACAACCCCACCTTCCAAAAACATGTTAATATGCCAAATTAATACTCATGATATATTCACTTCTTAAATGAATATTCTTGGAGCAAATGGATTAGCAGCCATCTGCCTAAATGTTCCCAATATTAGCGAAGTTAATTCTGCTTTTCTTACGGGTTCTGGATTTTTGTAGTCAGTCTAATAAAGGTCGATACTGTTTGACAGAGTCAATATTCATTAACACCGATTATTAACATTTGAGGCTCAGACTCAAATCTGCAAAAAATTAATACTGACGTAAGTTCATTTTTAATACATATATTGGTTTTAGAATTGCTATTTTTCGATATGTACACATTCATAATCACACTAACGCGCAAAAAGGGAAATGCTATTGAACATTGTCAAAGTGCGACGCACCCGCGCCTTTGATGCCCATGTTATAGGGCCCATCAAAGGGGAGTAACTATTAAGATATCTATTTAAAGTAACTACGGAATTATTTACCTTGCGATACATCACGAAATAATATTTTCAACAAGTGAGAGGAAGAATTTTGAATCTATCCGTTATTTGAACGATTTTAAAGTATTTTAGTTACATAATTCGTTCTCCTCGAATGATACCCGTATCATATAAGTATGTAGATAATTCACCAAAGATCGCAGCATCAGTTGTCTGTGCTCTGATACATAATATTGGCTTTTTTGTTTTCTTTCTGTGTCTTGATTAAACCTCCAAACCTATGAAACAATAATCATACTCGACACATGATATACTTATGTCTATTATTTATGTAACTGGTAACATTGGTATTAACTCTTTCGGCGCCAATGTCGCCTGTAGGCACCATTGAAAACAGTGCAGTCCCAGGACTTCACTGTTTTCTGTATTATTTGAGCCCAAGCATACAGGTTTTTAAAAACAAATGTTTTACCAATATACCTTTATTATTTAGTTTAGAATTATATTTAATATGAAATTATTATTGCAGACTACACTTTAAATTTGGCACCAAAAGAGTTAATGAACGATAAGAATAATACTACATGTATTTAAGGGTTATGTCTGAATCTGTAAATTTACTTTCCACATTCAGTATATACTGACAGGTCGGTAGACAAGTGGCGTACAGTAAACCCTTCTAGACGGCCATAAAAAAGAGATCTAAATCTGGACCCAAAAGGCAGATTGGAGCTTAATGCAGTACGAAAGAAATACAGAAAGCATTAAGCAACCACCTTTTTAAACAAAATATGTGTTTATAAATTAAATGGTCTCAGTTTTGTTGTATTTTGAAATTAAGGTACGGTATTTTTGATACTCTAATAATGGTACTCATTTGAATCGCGCCTTCGAGCGATTCAAATAATCTAAAAAAAGATCCAAGAGTTTAGATAAGGGTGGGGGGGGGGGGGGGGCGTAGAATTTTTTGAAGTGTGTGTGTGTGTGTGGGGGGGGGGGGGGGAGCGTAGATTTTTTATGTTTGATGACATAACTAAATAGTGTGTTTGTAATAAATATAATAAATACAAAAATTCAGATTAAATCATTGTTTTATTGATGTTCAGTAGATATAGATCTAAATATTACTAAAAAAGCTTGTGTGGGCAATTTTAGGGGGGGGGGTGTTTACGCCGGCTCCTCCCCTCTAAATCCGCGCCTGCATCTTCTCTACAAACGAATATGGGTCTAGACTGTTTATGGATTAGTCTTTTTGTCCAAACGACACTTCTATACCACCGGTTGCGTTGAGTACTGACCCTGTACAATACGTGGCGTCAGTGGCTAAAAATAGACATGCCTTCCCGATCTCTCTTGGCTCACCATGGCGTTTCAGGACCTGCAACAGAAAGGGAAAGCAGTGATGCTTAGTGCTGTCGGATAAGTAAACCTGGTTTTCATTATTTATGGGAGCTTACTTCTTGCTTTTCGTCTTACATAAGCTCTATTGTTGGTGATTAGACTTAATTTATACGATTTGCTCCCACGATCCCATATATGGAACGCAGGCAAACAGTGTAAACTCTGATCAGAAGCCGCATAATGCGGCGTCTGATCAGAGTCTACACTATTTACTGATAGGAATTTCAATATAAAACAAAACAAAATTGAAAATTTAGGCCAGGCACCCCTTAGATAAAAATGGATTAATCCTATATATGAACATGGAAGAATCCACTGGGAGCAAATGGGTTAATTAGTCATGTAACACTTTACCTAACAGACAGTCTTTTCACGTCTTTGCAAACAAAGTCGACCCAGACTAGATTGACCCAGTAGGACTCCTCTGATCAGTCTTCTCTGTATGCTTATGGAACTACAATGTATATAGAACATAGGCAAGGGTCCCCTTGTTTAGGCACCGTTATAAAATATATGTACAGTCAATGATTGTTCACGAAGCGATAAATTCTTACATGATTATTCAAGAGGTATAGTTAAGTGAAATTTTATTGTAGAAATATATATTTTTTTCTCACATACGAGTATTTTCTACTACAAAGTACAGTAGAATCTGTCTTAAGTGGCAATCGAACAGAGGTCTTATTATGGGCCTGTAAGGCGGATGGTAGCGCTTAATGCAGGTCAAAAGTAATGCACACATTGACATTAAACTTAGAGGTCAATCTGAGTTTCTTATAGTCAATTGGTTATTTTTTTGTAAAACTCATGTATCTGGTTTGAAATTATAGGTTTGTCGACAAAAACCAGGGTTTGTGTATAGTTTTTGTGCAAGTGACCGCTAAGAAGAAATATGCTAACCACTACCATCTCCAACAAAAAAATGACAATAAAACAATATAGCAAAACATCTCACTACAAAAGCAACAGCAACCAGTTATAATATCGAGTGAGATATGGCAGCCTAGCATCGCACCTCAAAAATAAGCACCACGTTCAACAACTGGATCTGGAGTCATTCTACAAACGATGTGTTAGAGTCACGGACTGACATTAACTTACACACTGTTTTGTGGTTTGCTCCACCAGGGTTTCAACGTCTCCGCGAGTGCTAAATAAACGTTCCGCGAGCGGCGTACGGATGAATCCAGGGGCTATCCTAGAAACATAAAGTATTGAATATTACAAGTTTCTTGTTCATCTTACGGCTATGAAAAATGGGACAAAACTTATTCCAATCTATATCTACATGACTGTACAAGTATTACCTTTATAGCATGTACAGAAAAGCACATATATCTTATTCTAGATCTAAAACCGTTACTCCATGAATATTAATGTTAAAAAAGAGTTAAGTACCTAATTATAGTCTACTTTCAGTCCGAATGACCGCACACCCGACTGTACATTGACTCTCCTGGTCATTGAGTCATTGGCCTAAAATATTGAGCACTGCTAACATATGGCACAATCATGCAGCCGCAGTACCGGCGAGTGACCCTCACATGTACCCAAATTAACCCCTCGGTGGAGAGGAGGTGCGGATGGGAGACACGGAAAAGCGTCTTTGAAATTTCCGTAAGAAATAATGACGTCGTGAATATTAATTCGATTAATTAATTATAATAGCTCATGGACACATGCAGTTTTGGCCAGGCAGACATTGTAGAATCAGATCTTTATTATATCATAAGCAAACAGAGTATGCCCTGATATAGGAGCCGTATGATCTGGGTATACTCTGTTTGCAAGGGTGTAGAAATGCGTATTTATGGAGTAACGGGTTAGTGCATATGATAGGTTTAGCCTACGCAGGACGAAAGTTATACAATAAGCTAAACTAGGAATTTTCTGCATTATTTTTATCCTGCATTGGCTATACGGAAGGTCGTGGGTTCGATCCCCGGCCGCGACAGATCAAAAAGTCGTTAAAAGTTAGTATTAGATCTAGTAGCTCCCTTATCTACGTTCGACATTAAAGGGGTAGTTCTAGGACTGGTCGGCCCGGTGTCAGGATAATGTGACTGGGTGGGGTGCCCTTGCCATGTATCTGCGGTTGGGGCATTCCAGTGAAGCAGCACTATAACTTGTCTCATGCGGGTGTCGTCTGCAAATAACTGAAATACTGTTGGTCTGACATAAAACCAAACTCACCCACTCACTCACTCACTCCTGCATTGGACAACTACTTGCCGTTAACCCTAACAGTGCGGGGCATGAGCCACTTATGTCATTTACAAACAGTGCAGATCTAGAGGGTTATAGAGGAGCCCCGAGACCTTCCTACCTTGCAGTGGTTTTGGGGCTGAATTGTCATAGGGGATGTTTTGGTTTATATGGCGGAGATAATTCCCCCTGGCAAGAACTAAAAGGAGGACAGGCTAGTGGTTTTGTTCCCATGTGCTGCTTCGTAGCGATTGAGATTAGCTAAAATCATATTCCTTAAGTCCCTTATCATCATGTCATCTCGTCATTCATGGGCGCTATATGACCTATTCAGTGTCGCAGTATCGTAAAACCCAGCTCACTCACTAACTCACTCACTCACAGAGGAGCTCTCTCACCAGGGTCTGCACTGTTTGTCATGTTACCCTTTTCCTTAAATAATCTCTAAATGATATTCATCATAAGCTTGGACCTATTTGAGTTTTGGAGTAATCTTTTTAAAGTCGCTTTAATAAAAGTATTCATGCATTACCTTTTACGAATGGATTGGAATATAAGTAAATAACATAATCATTTAAAAGTCTTAACCACTCAATCTAAGTTTAGATTTGTGCTTATTCAATCTTGATTCAGGAGCTCATACAGACCATAAACAGTTTATATTCTTCACCGGTAACTGGTTTAAACAGAGTTGGATAAATCATTTTGACGTTTAACTATACATGTGCAAAGTTTTATGAATGGAATTTTTGAGGCTCTATGTATACATACAGTACGAAGTAAAAAATGACTTTTTGCATTTGTGTCCAAATCCTTCGTTTCATTGGCTCCAAACTTTGCTATAAACCATCAATGGAAGTGAATGATATTCGCATTAAACAAAATCATGTTAAAAGACTACTCTTTGATCACTTTATCCTCTTGTGATAAGACGACGTGATATTATATCAGTTTTGGTTGGTAAATAATTACCTTTCTACGTCATGCTACCAACGCCAAGGACCACAAGGGAACTATAACATGGCTCGTTATTGTGTTATCCATGGCTCAGGGGACATGTATTGGTTTTCATGGATCAAATGTCCATATACGTTTAACAGTTACATGTATTTCTAGATTAAATTGTGTTTGTGAACCATGTTATATATTATTTTCTTAGCCGAAATAAATGTATTACAAAAAGTACAAAAATGAGTCATGCAGGAAGCACCACATACAGAACAAACAGTCGCCCGAACAGCAACACAAGGAAACAGCAAATGTACATAACTATAAAAAGAACAAGAGACGCACAAAGACAAAACAAACATACAATATGGGGAGCAATCTTTAATCCAAATGGAAATCGAAGGACTCAGTGTCTCACAATGACGTAAACTGATTTGCGTTAGATCGATGTGTTCTTAAGAGAATGAACAAATCTGAAGTAAGCAAATAGTTCAACAGAATGGAGCTTTTAGTAAATTCAGTTATATAGAAAACAAACAAGGGTAATTTTGATTTAAGATTATAACTCACGCATTTACACGGACCCCGTTCACCGCCTCGTCAACAGCCAAACAGCGAGTCATTGTATGTATACCTGCCTGACAAATACAGTAGAACCTATCTAAAGCAAATTGTCTCCATCGTTCTAGGATTTCTTTCAGACTTAACACTTTTAAGTTAAACCTTAAAATAACGATACTGTACGTGTAACTATCATTGATGACGACATGGACCATCCTGACACCAACGACAATGATGATGCTGTTGCAATGATGTTGATGATGACGATGATTATGATGGTAATTATGGTGATGATGTTGTGATGATGATGTGATGACGATAATGACTATGATGGCGATAATGATAGGTACTGACATAATCAAGCACTTATACATTGTCTGAAAATATAACAATGGCTACCAAAGTGCATCCGGACATATAGTTCCGCAACGTATACTTTGGGGTTGAAGCCGTTCAAAGTTGGGTTGACGGTAACGTACTTTGGTTGTCAAAGTGTTCAAATTTGGGTTGACTGAAACGTACTCAAGTATTGGAATCATTAACACTAAAACATGTTCGAATTTCGATGTTCAACATAAAAATTAGTTTGACTACAATGGTAGCACGTTGATGTTATAATCGTTAACAACAAAATTAAATTCGGGTTTCGGCGTTCAACACCGATATTATTTTGAGTGAAAAGTACTGTTATGTTGGAATTGGTAACACTACAGCATGTTTTGTTTTCGGTAAACCAAACTAAAGTTAGCCCAACGTACTTTGATATTATAATCTTCATCTTGACGGGGATGTTCCTCGTGCTCCATCTTACGGGGTTTATATATCTCAACTTATTCGTTTTGCTAGAGATTGTTCATCTATTGACGATTTTAACAGTCGAAATTTCATTTTGACTGAAAAGCTGCTTAAGCAAGGATATAGATACCATAAACTAAGAAAAACTTTCTCTAAATTTTACTATCGAAATCTCTCGCTTATTGGCAAGTACCAATGTAATCTCAAGGTGCTTCTACGACACGGTATTTCACATCCTGAATTTTATGGTGATGTGATTTACAAACTTCGTAAAATTATTGGACATACCCATTTTCTCACTTTGTTCATCAGATGTGTTAAACAATTCATTAAAAAGGGATATGATCCTGTAGTACTACAACATACTGCATGTTTGGTTGTGAACCCTTTTACAGTTGGCAATCACGCTGGCCTCTTTGCATGTACGCCGACAAGAAAGGTTTAGTACTCTATGAAGGCGACCTCTTAAATCCAGAAATGGAAGGAGATATCTGTACTAATTCATTTTTGTCGTACCCTTTATTACTTTTCTACAGTTACTCTGTTTGCATCTCAATCATTGAGTACACTAGCGATAGGTGGATACGGTATGTTCAATTAAATGTTTTTTCGTTATACATGCACTTTACCACTGTATTTGCCGTCGCGGTTGTTGTAGATTAGTCGGAGAGAGGATACGTTTATTTACACTGTTTGTCTTTTAAGGTGGGGATGGAATAAGAGTGAGGTTGGGCGCCCATAAACCGGTTAAACCCCCCAGTGACGTTTGTCACTGACCGTTCCAAGGCGGTACTTCCATCTTCCCCCTAGTGTATGTTTGTTTTGTCTTTGTGCGTCTCTTGTTGTTTTTTCTACTTATGTACATTTGCTGTTTCCTTGTGTTGCTGTTCGAGCGAGTGTTTGTTTTCGGTCAGTTTTCGGTATTCATCGCCAAAGTTGTTTTGACTGCAATGCATTTAGACTTTGATTCCAAAAACACGTTCGGTTTTCGGCGTACAAAACCAATGCTGGATTGATTGCGGCATGTGTTGATGTTGGAATCGTTTACACTACATCGCGAACGGGTGTTCTGCCTACAAACAAAAGTTTGGTTGACTACAATGTACATCGATGTTGTAATCTTAAATGCTAAAGCATTTCGTTTTTTCGGTGCTCAACAGCAAAAATGATTTGATAGAAACGCACTATGATGTTGGAAGTTTAAACAATAAATGTACACATTGTGTCGCGCAGGAAAAAACATATACAGAACAAACAGCCGCCCGAACAGCAACCAAATTCGATTATCATGTTTCACATTAAATATATTTTGATTGCAACCTACGTTAATGTTGGAATCGTCAACACAAAACATGTTCGGTTTCTCTGGTAAACAGCATAAGTTGTTTGACAGAATGCACTATGCTGCAAATTTGTTAACAAATCAAATTGTTACCGACGCTGCAGTATTCTTTGCATGGTATCAATGTGTTGAAAATAAAATTTCCTATAGTGCGCTTTGACATAACATTGTATATCTATAAGGGAAAGGATTACCAGGTGGGTATTTCAGATGCAACTGACACTGTTTCCCGCAATGCTTATTATCAAATTGACCACGGAGTTGCTTCCGAAGTTAATGGGCGAGATTACCTAATCGCATGCACAAGGTCACCCGACACGCATTTCTTTATTCATTTAGTAACTGCCTCTGGGAGAGTACTTTCATTCATATTATGTTCACGCGGGTTCGTCGTGTGACTGATATTTGCATATTCGTGCGCTCTCCTTACACATTGCTATATTTTGTGGATTGTCTTGCACATACTAAACCAAAGCTAGCGCTACGAAGCCTTTTCATGTCAGGAATAGTATACTGTGATTGTTTCCGGATGCCATGTCATTAAACGGCTTTATATCCATAGAATGCACGTCAATAACTTGTACTAGACTGCCACATGGAATGGTTTGTGTGTGTGTGTGTGTGTGTGTGTGTGTGTGTGTGTGTGTGTGTGTGTGAAATGCTATCTATTGGTGTTTTGGTGGTGGTTGCGTCTTGTATGTGGCTTTGCCTGCTTGACTTTACTACTTTTCCATTTATAACTTTGTATTCATTGCTTACGCAAAAAATTACGCATGTTCGGAACAACAATTTGGTTGTCACCACAGTGCATTCTTTTACATATTTACCAGTCTCCCGTCAATACAAAACCATGATTGAAAACAGTACACATTATTATTGTACGGACAATTAAATACTGAGTATGACTAGAAATAACCATTCAAGAACATGTGATTACAGTAGAAAAGTTCTACGATATTTATATATCAATTTGACTCATTCTTACCTTTGATGCACCATACAAAACGGATTGTGGAGACCCATGGTCAACCTGTATGCTTGATATATTGACTATGTTGCCCTTGACCTTCCGTAAATACGGCAAAGAATGCTGGATAGACATAAAAAATGTTTGAATTATATCAAAGCGATAGCATCTTTCATAAACGCATATTTTCTATAAAAGTATGATACGTGAGATTGGTTATTTTCAATTTTGCTTATGAAGAATATCGATTTGAATCCCTGTAATACTGTTTTCGTCGATACTTATGTTTTTTGTATAATCGGCCTATTTCGAACAGTTTCGAAACTAACACACAACCCGAATAAATACTAACATGTCGGCGATATACTTTTTCAGCAAATAAGCAGATTATATATGTAAAGTGTAGGCCATTTCAGAACGCCTTAGAAATAAATACTATCACTGAAACACAACCCAAATAAATACTTCGGCGATATACTTTTTCAGCAAATAAACATAATATATATGTAATGTGTAAGCCTTTTGAAAACGTGTTGGAATTAAAGACCATCACTTTAAATTAAAACTCATTGCTTTTGAAAGGTATGTGTTTTACATGGCTTATTTAAGCATGTCATTTCAAATCTGATGATGACGATTGTGGACTAAATACTGATATGCAGAATACATATATATCGACAATCTAAATCAAACCTGGTATGAGTTACATAAAAGACACGATTAATCCTTTCCCTGTTCTGTGTTTATTTCAAATTTCAATACCTACTGAATATTCATTGATAAAATACGTATACTAAAATATGGAAGGTGGAATATTGTAGCCATATTAGAAAGCAAAGAAACAGATCTTTCAATTTCCTATAGGCTCCTATAGGCGCGTCTGATCTGGGTCTACTCTATTTTCAAATACATAAAAGCACGTTCATATGACGTAAAGGGTTAATTCAGCTTTTTACAATTATTATCAGCGATTCAACAGTAGAACGTATTCCTTCGACCACTGGCTGAATAAATATGAGGGTCTTACTGCTGCTACATGCCTTAAGTTAATTTTTAAGTACACGTAGTCGTTAAAAGACATGTTTTACTCTAAACATAATAAAACCCCTTGAAATCGGACGTTAAATAATGTATAAACATCGGTCTTAGAGACAGGTGGCAGCAGCTTAATGAAGGACGTCATGCAGAAAGCCCCTATAGCAACTTTTTGAATGATTTTCACCCTGAATTAAGCAGTCAGCTGCCTAAAATATCTAAATTCTTGTCTACTAGAATTCCGATTTAAAGGGGGTATGCTGTATCTCAAAAGCGGAGTCTTCATGTTCGTCTTCAGAATTTATAATCTTCACAACAGAAGGTGTTAAGTGCTTGTGTTGCGGCCGTAAAACGTCGCCCGTACTTCGTTATACCTTCTGATCCTTCGAGATCATGAATTTCAGTACTTCTTGTTCTGAAAATTGAATACCGCTTAAGCCGGTGCTAGGGGCGTGAGCAGTGTTGCACTTTCAATTACTGCACATGAACAGACTCAATAAAACCGAGTCTGCAATTTTCTGTTTTTGTGTTGCAACTTTTGCTTTCTGAGGATCACCTCCCTTCAGTTTTATTTATAATCAAGTATGGACGATGGTCTCAGTTCTTGTTTAAGCGTACTTGTATGCATTGCAAACACATTTGAGCAACATTTGCACTAGTCAAAGAGAAAATGCACATACCTTACACATTGCGAAACAGGCGATAAGATTCACCTCAAGCAGCTGTCGAAAGTTATCTGTTGTGTAGCCGTCAATTGTATTGTATTCCCTTTCTGTAGACATAAAAAAGAAAGGTAAATAAAAGTTTTATGACAACAACAGCAACAACAATCACAATAACCATATAAAACATAACAAACCGTAATCATCTGCATCATTATTAATTTATCAACATCATAAACAACACTTTCAACAAAAAACAGTAGCAACAGCAACATCAGCAAAACAACAATACACAACCCAACAAAATATGTCTAATAAAGTATAGCAAAATCTTTCTGAAGCGATCACTGAAACGTGTCTTACTCTGGCTCTTAACCCATTCCCACTTAGGCTATTTTTAGACCTAACCTCTTTGAAAAAAACCCCCAAAAGGAGCATTTACTTAAGAAAAGGAATGTTTTAGAATTATGAAGTTTTGAAACCATTCTGATAAATAGAGCATTAATTTTGCTCCTACGGAGCAAATGATCTTTGTATTAGAATGGTTTCAAAAAAGTTACTTTTACAAAGGCGTCAAAAGGCATCAATTAGCGGGAATGTGTTAAATACATATAGTAGCTTAATGCAGGATGATAATTTCGCAGAAAATATCCTTCATTACTTTCGTCCTTCATAAAGCAACTAACATGCTTTTTAAGACATCCGTGTGTATCGTAGCTTCAGAGAAATTCTGCTGTGCAGTATTTCATCATATTGGTACACTAAGTGTTTTGGTGACGCCATTTTCATTGATTGCATGCAATTAAATGTGTTTGGATCGCAATATCATGTTCATTATGAACCACAATGGAAAAAAGAATACAAACCTTCTTTGAGAACTGAAACAGCTGACAATGTTAATCACTAAGAATACCACGGACAGTTCAATCTAAGAACATATACATCTCCCGCTATTGATTTAGGGAGGTGACTTTTACTCCGCGACATAGTTCGCATCATTTACAAACAGCTTAGATCCAGATGAGACAGAACGTAACGGGCCGTCTCACCAGGATACAATATGTTTCAAACCCGGTGAATAGTTTCTTAAAAGCTTGATTGAATCGAAAGTAGTGAAAGCACTAGAACCCTTTTTGTACAGATATGCTTTAAACCCTTTCCTTCATATACAATGTAAATTTCAGGCATTTGCAAACAGTGTAGAACTTTATCAGACGGTTTCAATAGGAGCTATCTGATCAAGGGCAGCTCTGTTTGCTTTTGACATAGTATAGATCTGATTCTAAAGCAGAAACTTTCCTTGCAACAATTAAATTACAAAACTACAGCTTGTAAATATTCATGATGTCATAACTTCTTGCATGGATATTGAACAGGGAAAGGGTTAACACCGGGGAAGGGTTAATATCAAAAACACCCACCAGACTGCTTTAGAGAAATTTAATCCATTATCTGATCAGGGCCTGTTCTGTTAGCTTTCGGAATATAGATCCCACTCTACAGTATTCGCCATGGCATAATACCCGTGTTCTTGTGCCTTTTACAAATTTCGTCTTAATTAATAATCATAAAGTCATTATTTCTTACACGAATATTCATTAGGTGAAGGGTTAAGCATTAATTCTGAAGTGACTAAAATGCGCCTTTGATAAATTTGTGTAATGCATATAGAACAGAAATAGAATGCTTACGGGTTCCAACGTTGTTAACCAAGCAATCAAGTGTTCCAAATTTAGATATAGTCGCTGCGATACCATTCTGAAACAAGAACACCGATCACACATCTAGTGTACAGATTTGTAGAGACGCTCTTCGAGAAAAAAGGGGTCTTATTGCAATGCAAACAGTGTATAGACATACCAGACACCACGTATATAATGTGGTTTAATAAAGCAATATGGTGTATGGAACGATGCAACATATTAGATGCCACACTGTTTCAGAAGTCCAGATAAGATGCGTAGATGTAAACATTTTAAAGACTATCTCATTTATTTCTCCATCAAAACCCTATACTGTGACTACTCTTTAGAAGACACGATTCTAATGAGTGCACACAGTATAGGGTTTGGTGGAGAAATGACGGTTTTAATATTTGGGTACGCGTTTATCTGCTGCTCTGGATAAAAAACAAATCACTACATATTCTGAAGAGAGACAAACTGTGTAGACCCTGATCAGAGTCGCTGATCTGATTATGCACTTATTGCGATGCAATCATTCCCCTTTCTTCAGAGTGCTGTTCATTTAAAGTATAGTTTTAAATATTGCGGTGATTGATAAGTTTATAAGACTTTGAACATGTGCCAAAATTTAATATTTGCAATGCAATACGCATTCACATCAAGGCCAAGTTCTAATTATTTAAGAAATGAATGACGTGCTTCCGGTGTTCATGAGGTTATGCAACGCATAGCTTTACGAGCAAAGTTAGTGAAGCCCGAAGGGCTTCACGTGAATCTTTGCTCGTAAAGCTATGCGTTGCATAACCCATGAACACCGGGAGCACGTCATTTATTTCTTATATTTATATTCCATTGTATTTCTTATATTTAAGAAATGAATGACGTGCTTCCGGTGTTCATGAGGTTATGCAACTTTCTTTTTAGAATAAGGTTATATAAGGACGTTGCAGGGCGAATGTAAATATATACAGTAAAACCTCTCTATAACGACCACTAAATTACATCAAGTATTTTGTGTTTAAAGAAAGGTGACTGCTTAAAGCAATGTGAAGGTAAAACAAAACGCTCCTATAGGAGCGTTCTGTTTTACTTTCACCTTGCTTTAAGCAGCCACCTGCCATAAATATAAACTAATTCACACAATTTAGTGGCCGTTATTGAGAGGTTTTACTGTACATATATTTCTCGAACATTATCTACTCAACGAACGCAACAGCACACTCTGGTAGAGTATTATCACAACTTTAAAAAAATAGCTGTCGTCTCAATGTTGTGTAAGGTTGAAATTATATCTAAACAGCAAAGCAAAACGACACATTGTAAATACACTTTTCCCAGTAGTATAACTTTTTAGTGAAGCCACTCGGTTTAAAATTAGATACATCAAAACTTTGCGGGTAAATGAAAAAAGCATTTTCTGGCTCAGGACCAAAGCTTATACCGACTGTACAGCTGCAAATTACAAGCCGTTGCAATAGGTTTTTGTCTTTTAACAGTATCTCAAAGGTTGTTTTGAGTCGGGTTGTTCCCAAACATATATTTTTTCACAACTAATCATACTTTCGGTTTTGGCTACTTTAAATGCATGCATTATCTAAAAGCATACGTTTCGTCAATACAGTATAACCTGTTTTAAGCGTCATTCATCTATTGAACATAGAAGTTTAAAAAGCAGGTGGTAGCTTAATGCGGGGCAAATGTAATGCAGAAAGCTCCTATAGGAGCTTGCAGCATTACTTTGATGACCGTATTAAGTTTTCACATGCCTTACAAGCCCATAATTAGATGTATTTATGATGACCGCTTAAATATGTATTTAGCGCATTTTTCGTATTAATCAATCAACACCAGCAGCTGTACAGGTATACATTCAATGTAAATAATGCGCACAACCCATTTTCCGACAGTACATATTTGTTCAGCTAAATATTATCGCTATCCGAATACGGCTAAATTCTTAAAAAGGAGCCTCCTTTTTAGATACGGTGATTTTGTACGGAAATCAGCGGACATCTTCGGCCAAGTTCTGAATGACTCCGATTCTATTTCGGAACAACGCTTTGAATATTAATTAGGTTGTGATAGATTTCATCCAGAAAAATAAGGCAATGCGCCCATCTTACCACATATAATTTAAATATATGCTTCTAAGCTAAATATACCATTCAATGGTGTCAATCTAATATAACGGTCAAAGGGAGCTAACTCATACAGGTACATCGACTGATTATTTCCGGTATGTAAAAAATTGAATCTTACGACAGATTCCGGCCAATGACGAAGGCTTTTCCGTTGGTTTCCGTAGCAATCCATTTTTCTAGTCTTTTCGACACAAATTACCATTTACTGACTGTGCTGTTTAGCGTTAAATAAGTGTTCTGGTACATAGATTCCAATTCTGAGGTCAGTTCGAAACGCAACATTTTTGGAAATTTGCACAGCATACATTTTTAAGATAGGTTTTACTGTACATTCAGTGCATAGCAAGCAGAAACGGACGTTAATCAACACAAATAAACAAACATTCAGCTAACGATCTGAAAACTTGTACATCCATTATTCTAATGCAATTCTGTATATTGTAAAATAAAAAACAAAAAACAAAAAAAACATGTCAGTTTCATATTTATTCCCAAAAATTGAAAATATTTAATCAACCAAGGGAAGATAGACATAAAAGGTTTGCCTTCATGAAACATTTTAGATGTGCTTATGTGCTTCTTCAACCTTCATAATAAGTATTTGGTACAGTTTACGAACATTGATTAAATAAACTTTTTATCTAAATTTGAACACTAGAACGGAGCAGATGTATACCATTTTGGAAGCTGTTGTTGAATATATATTAACTGATGCCTATTGAGGTTGATTTCTTATGACTTATGAACTCTTTCTCAAACATTACTGATTGTTAAAATTATGGAAATTATTCCGCTATTGAAATTGCTGGGTCTAAGATTTTAAAACTTCTCAGTCTGAGATCATTCTCAAGTATCTGATTGGCCAGATGCTTGAGAATGATCTCAGGCTCGAGCAAACAGTTTTATAACCTCGGGACCAGACGCTCCTTTAAATTCTAGAAGTAGACTTTTGCGAAGCATTAGTGAGATCACATATTTGCAGGGGATTTCTGTATCCTTTCTTCTAGCATTAAGAAACAACTTGCTTCTAAAGACACTTATATGTATATTTATAACAATGTCACTTTAAACCGATTTAACCCCCAGTGACTTTTGTCACTGACCGTTCCAATGCGGTACTTTCATCTTCCCCCTATTATATGTTTGTTTTGTCTTTGTGCGTCTCTTGGTGTTTTTATAGTTATGTACATTTGCTGTTTCCATGTGTTGCTGTTCGGGCGGCTGTTTGTTCTGTATATGGTGTTTTCTGCATGACTTATTTTTGTACTTTTAAAGGTGTTTTACATAATATCTTATTTGTTTCTTGGCGCCCGAATACACTGCTTATTTTACAATGGTGTGTCGATTTGTAAGCGGAATTGAACGTAAAACATAACTGTTAGGTGAATACAGTACCGACTTTTACTTACCTTTATTTGTTCCTCGTCAGTGACGTCACAGTGTCGGTAGAACACACGTTCCGGATATTTATCTTCAACAACAGTTCCCTCGGCATCTTAAATACAGAACGGAAAGTTTTGAATAGTCATGTAAATATAATGAGTGCACTACAGTCCGTCAGTTAAGTATTTATAATAGCAATATAAGCAAGGTCATTCGTCACCATAGTTGAATTTGTATATATGTTATTAGCAAAATAAAGTAGACAGTTCCTACAGAAGATGTTTTACGTTGGTGTCCCCTGTTTGCAAATGCTTAAAAAGCATCTATATCAGGTAAAGGATTGAACGATATGATTGCTAAGAACAATTAAATGAGTCGAAAGACTAACTTCAAATTTGCATAAACATGCATCAGTACATTCGTGTGGTTCAATGTTCATAGAAAGTATCAGACTTTATATTTATTAAGAATTATCTTTTCCATTTATATAGCAGTTACCTGATATCAGTTTGAATTCACCCATTGCACCAGGCCATATGAGTCGCTTTCCGGCGACTGTAGGGGTGAAAGATTTGGCCTTGGTGACGTCTATGCATTTTCTTCTCACGGACTTTGTGTAGGTATGAATATAATTCTTGGGATTAGCTTCCATTCCATGTTTTGTTTCATTTTGTCCATGAGAAGCAGATGCTTAACTATGAAGCAATGTAACGGTGGTCCTGCATGACAGGGCCTACTATTTATGTTCTCTACTCAACATTGTTAGTACTCACATACCATCTATGTCCCAGCAGGCTACTTTCCATCCATTTTCAGCTGTAAACGATACATAAAATAAAATAACAGTCGAACTCTAAACCGGAATTCAAGAAGAGAAGAATTTAGATACTTTAAGGCACGTGTCTGCTTAATGCGGGGTGAAAGTCATTACAGAAAGCTCTTATGGGATCCATGGTTTTCACCCTGGATTAAAGCTGCCACCTGTCTACAAGTCTGATATTTATACTAAATCGAACATCCGGTTTAGAGGGATTTTACCGTATCATGTGCGAAAATGAAAACCCTAACATGAATAAACAGTAGGTATCTAGTTCTGTCGGTAAAATAGGAGCGTGGCTATTCATCAGGATCTACAGTGTTTGCAGTCGTATTACATAGCTATAGATAAAATGCGTACCCATCTTTCCAATGCTCTTATTTCTAAGTCAAACACCATCTTGCTACTATTCATTACAATCGCATCAGAGATCTGTTGATAAAATGCGAAGTGATTTATCAAAATATTGTACTGTACTGTTATTCACCCTTGTCTTGCTGAATTTTAAAATACATTTCTCCTTCTTTACCCATACCCTGTTGTATAATTACATATATCTTCACTGTGCACACGTATTTCGATGTGCAATCACTGCTGTGGAGTGCACTGGTTGCACAATCAACTTGTAAATAGTGCAGACCCTGATGAGACAGCTCCTGCAGGAGCTGTCTTATCTGGGTCTTCACTATTTACAGGTAGGTATGTTGACGCGAATAGCAAGCGAAAGGTTAAAATATCTCATATCTCAGTCATACCTTATCTTGACGTGATGCTACTTATTAGACTCGCACCGGAGAGAATACAAGATAAAAACATTATATTTAGCTTCTCTAAATAAGACTCTGAATGGCAAAGAACAAACTGTTACAACTGCAAGAGTGACGGTTTTAGTCCGATGCCGCATTCTTACCCGTTGTCGATCTGGACTTGCACTGTTTGCAAATGGGCCATTTCCTGTGACATTCGAATGACATATGATATTGTTCGTGGACTGCATATGTATCATTCACTGAACAAGGACATTCCATAAAGGGAATTCGATGAAGTATATTGATATACATTAAGCTCTTACTTCTTCCCTACTGTGCCATTTTCAAGGAATGAATTTTTTTTTATCAGAATCCTCAGTTTCTTTATTTCCACATTGTAAAACTCATACTTTGCGATCATCATAATCTAAGCTGAAACTTGATCAATAGTTTCTCAAAAAATTGATCGAATCTAAAGTAAAATTGTACCAGATCCAGTTTGGACTGACACAAAAAGCCCAGATAAAATAAATTCAAGAATAACTTCTGCATTTCTCTACCAAACCCTACGTTTTGATCACGCTTTAGACTCGCTGCGTTGAGACGATGCTATAGAGTAGTCACAGCAAATGGTTTGGTGGAGAAATGGCGATTTTAGTATTGGAGTACGCACCTTTATTTGTTGCTCCGGAAAATAAATATTTTCTTAATGGGGTAAGAGTTAAGATTTATCACAAGAGAAGAAAGAGGATTGGACACATATGCATACCCAGTATTTCCACGCATCCTCTGCCGATTCCTTTAGCTCCACCAGTAACTAAAGCCACTTTTCCATGAAGATCTGCACACTTAGAAGCCATGCTATAAATTGTATACCAGGGGTTGACCACAAAGTGCCCATATATCTGGAGTTTGACCGCAAAGTGACCTCAACGCGTATGATAAAAAGCTTAACCTCTTGACAAAATATGGCTGGCTGTGTGATTACCTAGGAAGGCTGTTTGGATCAAAATGAGGTCCCGAGGCAGGGTGAAAGTGATGCAGGGTAAAATTCATGCACAAAACTCACAGAGGAGTTTTCTGCATGACTTTCACTGTACATTAAGCTGCAACATGTCTACAAGACCGATATTTAAATTAATTGCACGTCCGGGTTATGTAGTTTATTGTTTTATTTTAAAATACTGTAAAACGCCTAAATCTGCAAAAAAATTTACCTATATAAATTTTCACATACTTCAATTCCATTCAATTCTTTGAAAAACTGATGAACGAATTTCAAGCTGTTTATATCTTGTCGAGAAGCATATGACTTGTCATCTGGATCCACACTGTTTGCTAATGCCAGTCAGACCGTACCAAGCGTGATAAAGGTTCAGTGAATTAATGCTGCAAAATAGTTCATGTCTGACATGCAAATTAATGGGGTTGATGACTTACAACTACAACTGTAATTTTTTGTTACACGAAGCATTTGTTGATGCCGGGAGCAACATAATGTATACAAAAGAGGTAAATGACACTGGTTGCAGATCGAATATGACGTGAGAAATACACATTAGGGCTATATAAATGTTGCGTACATGTGCACAATGAACAAATGCTGCTATCAAAACATAATGCTGCTAAAGTTGTTATAAAAATAATATGTCTAATTGCCAAATAGTGTACATGTATCACAAGCATTTCTTAGTTATATTATTGTTCAACAGAGTTGATAAAAACCACGTTATTTTAAGGCTATATAGAAAAAAATGAAGAGTAAATTCGAATTTAAAACAATTGTATTACTTAACCCTTTAAATTATATAAACGCAATGCATAGCGGGATCGTCAGTCACAACTATAGTTACATTTGGAGAGCGCCTTTACTCATCTTTGTCTACACTGTTTGCCACGGAAAATCCATGCATCTATGTTTTTGCCTATGAAAACCATTTCAACATGTCCTGTATAGTTTTGTAAAGATCTGACTAATTAATATTCAAAGAGGGCAGAGTGATAAACAATATCTGGCGGACTAGGCAGAGTAATAAACACTATCTGGCGGACTAGGCAAATGATAAACAATATCTGGCGAACTAGGCAAATGATAAACAATATCTGGCGGACTAGGCAAATGATAAACAATATCTGGCGGACTAAAGGTTAACATGTATTTTATCTTTCCCTAGTTGCACCGCGAAACCAATTTGTCTTCATTTCAGATAAGTGCTTAAACTGTCAACAATTTAACTGTTTACATAATGAATAATGTAAGAAATAGTGACATTGTGGATAATAATAATCAACCCGATATTTACATTAGCATACAACGGAATGTATCATGTGACAGTTGCAAACATTGTATAGGCGACGGTAAAACCTCTCTGTAAACGGCCACTAAATTGTGTAAATTAGTTGGTATTCAGGACAGGTGGCTGCTTAAAGCAAGGTGAAAGTAAAAAAGAACGCTCCTACAGGAGTGTTGTGTTTTACTTTCACCTTGCTTTAAGCAGCCACCTGCCTTTAACACAATATACTCAATGTAATTTAGTGGCCGTTATAGAGAGGTTTTACTGCTTTCAATTCAATAAGCAATAAAAGCGTACACTCGTCAAACGTCCCTATATGAACTGTCGGATCTGGGTCTACTCTGTTTGCAGAGGCTTTAAACCTTTCCTCCATAAATACGCATGTCTACACCTTTGCAAATAGAGTAGATCCATATATGGCAGTCTGCTCAGGATTTGTTGTTGCTGATGATATACTACAGATATGATTCTATACTGTTTCTGCCATTGCCAAACTATCATGTGTTCATGTGCCGTATTAGAAATTAATCTAATATTATTCATGATGTCATTATTTCTTGCATGAATATACATGGAGTCAAGGGCATCTAACTGGCAGTGAGTTCAAGATAAACCAAGACTTATAAACTTAAAGCGAATACAATGCATATCAAGCACTGAGTTCAACATTTGTTAAGTACGAACCCACATCAAAACCGTTCATCATTCGTCAAGTGCGAACCCACATCAAAACCTTTCTATCAGATACGGACTATTATGTACAAAGTTTTACATGAATATTCATTGAGTAAAGGATTAAAGCAAATTGTGTTTATTCATCAATTTGCCGCTAAGAATATGTTCTGTTTAATATTGATACATATCAGAGTAATTGGTTCACATCCCCCCATATCTAATAACCTAAGACCACTCCTGTACGGAACACAAAATGCGTACATTGAACACACATTCTAATGAAATACATGTAGACTATATTCCGAATCCTGACTGAATACGACGAGTAGTTACGAATGTATTGGACACTGTTTTGACTCGGAGAACCACAACGCTCAATCCACAGTTGCTGCTGATGAAGGACAAACCTTCAACCAGCGGTAGCTCGTCCAGATCTACTATGCTTGCAGTGGACAAGGTTAGTTTTCGGGGTTTCGGACAGCAAATCTTAACTCTTTCATCGCCGAACTCGCTGAAGAGCGGCACACAGGACTTGCCAAAATAGGCAAACAGTTTGGATCCAGATGAGACAACGAGCTACCCAGCGTCTCAACATGATCCATGTTGTTTGATATATACCACGTATGTTAAAGGAACTTAAGACAGGGAAACATTTGGCAGATGAAATTATTTGGAACATATATAGTTAATCTTCGAAATCAAGCATCACACAAACGATTGTATAGTGGTGATTGTAGAATTATGCACATGGATAAGATATAAATACTATCATGGGGTTGAAAATTACATCTAAAAACTCTGTGTTTCTGTTTTGTTTTACCGATATTCGCATATGATGTCTTTTCAGAAAATAGTCAACATTCGTTTTTCACATTCTGGTGTAATTGATACCATTATTGTTCATACGTTCGTTGATGGTTTTATTATTAAAACATGTACAGTGAAACCAGTCTTAAGCGGCCATCAACAGAGGCCTAATTATAGGTCTGTGAGGCAGGTCATAGCTCAATGCAGGTCAAACATAATGTAAAAATGTTTTACTTACTGTCTTACTTTTGCCCTGCAGTAAGCAACCTTCTGTTTCAATGACTCATATGTTCAATAAACGAATTGTCGCGTAAGGTAGGTTTTACTGTATGTAAACTTTCTGGCTAATGGAATTTTGTTTCTGTATTAACCCTTTATTTCACAACAATTCAAGAAAGAAATAAAGACATCATGAATATTGAATATATGAGTTTTGTAATAGTATAACAAAATAGCTCTATACTATAACATACTATTCTGTATAGACGGTATGTTGCCAGTAGTTATTTTGTTCCAGGTTATGTTAAAGAGTCTTTGAAAATGGTATTAAGCGAGTCTCAAGCTAGCTTACTATCATTTCCAAAACGAATTTAATATCAGTTTGTACAAAATGACAACCACTATTATAATCTTTTTATTACATAAATTATTTAGGCTAAATTTTCCTTTTTAGACTGGTCCTACATGAATATTTCTACATGACGTCATGGTGTTTCTACTTGACGTTATGTACAGTTAACTGGAAATACATGGGAGGTTATTGCACATAACGATATTGCACATTGACGGATTTGGTATTTCTTAAATAGTTTATTTTTACAGGAATACATGGTCCTGGAAGAAACGTTGGAATCCGATCGATATTGTCCCATCTAGTCAGTCTGCAAACTGATTGGTTTTGGAGGAAATGGTTACTATTAGTCAGAACAAGAGAAACAGACTATATTTTTTTTATATTACTTAACTAATTATATGTACGAAACTTAGAATGCGAGGGTTTTTATTATACCCTTCTCTGTCATATAGATGCATTTCATGCAATTGCATATAGAGTAGACCTAGATCAGACTGCCCACATAGGAGCCGTCTGACCAGGGTCTGCTGTATTTGGCTATAGTATTACATACGTCTTTTTACTTCTCTGGTTATTCCTATCTTGATGGTACTCATTTAAATCGCGGCTTCGAGCGATATTCTTAGTTACTACATGTACTTCATAGTTTCGAGTTCCGACTTCCAAGTTCCATGTTCCGACTTACAAGTTCCATGTTCCGACTTCCAATTTCCAAGTTCCGACTTTCAAGTTTCATGTTTAGACTTCCATGTTCCGACTCCCAAATTCCAAGTTCCGACTTCTAACTTCCACTTTCCGACTTCAAAGCTCTAAATTTTCTTGTGACGTCATATTTTCGCACCCTTTACTTCACACATGTCAATGCAGCTGACATGCTAGGCGTCCCAGTTGGTCTCAAGTAGGTTGCTTCGCCTCCAAGATAAGAAAACATCGATGAGAAACTTATTAGTTGGTTACTGAATTATAAAACGTTGATTTGTATCCAACATTTGCCTGTTGAAAAATGATTTCTACAAAAAGAACCTAAAAGAACAATACTGTTAAAATAGATAAATATCTAAAATGCTTCCAAAACGTTGCCTCTCCTTTATTGTTTACACCATTTACAAAATTGATATAGACGTGAAAAGATACCTCATTAAGTTGAAAGTCGAAAGTTTGAACTTAGAACATGGAAGTCGGAACTTGGAACGTAGAAATCGGAACTTGGAACGTGGAAGTCGGAAGTTGGAAGTTGGAACTTTGATCATGGAAGTCGGAACTTGGAAGTCGGAGCTTTGAACATGAAAGTTGGAAGATGGAACTTGGAACATGGAAGTCGGAAGTTGGAAGTTGGAAGTTGGAACTAGGAAGTAGGAACTTGGAACTCGGCCTGAAACAATAACCATATAACAAATTATCTAAGAAGTAAGAACAGTAAGACCTTGGAAGACGGAATTTTGAAGTAGGACTTTAGAATGCCGCCACCGAGCTTTCGTATTTAGATACACCAATACTCTTCTTCTGTACAGACGAATATGGGTCTAACCTGTTTATGACTCGGATTTAGTCTTTCCATCCAAATGACAGTTCTTTACCACCGGTTGCGCTGAGCACTGATCCTGTACAATACGTGGAATCAGTGGCTTAAAACAGACATGCCTTCCCGATCTCTCGTGTGTCTCCATGGCGTTTCAGGACCTGCAATAGAAATGGAAAGCAGTGATGCTTAGTGCTGTCGGAGGAGTAGACAGGTTTTCATACTTTATGGGAACTTTCTTCGTCTTACATAATGAATATACATATGTTGAGTGGTCGTTTGACCCATTACCTCACACGCACGTCTTCTAACGCCTTTGTAAATAAAGAAGACCCAGACCAGTTAGCTCCTGTAGGATATTTCTGATCAGTATCTTCTCTGTTATTTTTGCTAATAAAACCATACAGAATATAGGCAAGAGTAACTTTGTGTAGACACCGTCCAATAGTTCTTAGAAATATTAAGGAAAGATGACTGGACAAAATGACTGGAATGGGCAAAAATACCTGCATGGGAAAATGTACTACATTTTTGGTCTTTGGTGCTTGTTATAACAAAGTATTGCATCTTTGACTGGGAAAATGTGATTGTCTGCATTGCTGCAATATTCTTATTGAAAAGACCAAGCAAAGCCAATTGTGATATCCTGGCTTTTTCCTTTCATGAAACATGAAAGGAAAAAGCCAGGATATCACAAAGTAGATTGGAGCTTTATGATGAGGGAACATCCCACTAGGATTCTGGTAAGCATTCAGGTTATTTTTCTTGTAATACATACTATTCTGTGCATGTTATTTTTCTGGTCAAAGCAGCTCCCTTTTCAGAAATTTGTAGAAAAAGTAGTTCCGGCAAAAGTGATATCATCACTGCAAAAGTGATTTCGTCACTAGTGACGATATTAACTGTGATGCTTATGAAATTTATCTGACTGAGAAATCTCTATAAATCATCGATAGGTATATAATAAATGTAATTATCCAACAGGGCATGGGTAAAGAAGGAGAAATGTATTTTATAATTCAGCAATCGAAGGGTTAGCCGCGACTTGACTGCAGAGTTACTCGGGCTCTCATCTAAACTATTTTACACTCGGTCAATAGTTTCTCAAAATCTTGATCGAAAGTAGTCAAATTTATACACGATTTAAATTTGAGCAGACACTAATTTTTACCACAGCTGGATAAGAGTAAGAATTTATGAGGACATGCGATATTTGCATACCTAGTATTTCCACGCGTCCTCTGCCGATTCCTTTAGCCCCACCGATAACTAAAGCCACTTTTCCATGAAGTTCTGCTCACTTGATATATGTTGTAAATCTGGGGTTGATCACAAAGTGAACTTAATATATTAGACAAGAAGGTTAATCTCTTGACACACTATGCATGACTGTGTGATTACCTATGCAGGCTGTTTGACGGTAAAACGTTAAAGGTTAAATAATTCCAACCTTAAGACCATTACTGGGTACACTTTCTTGTGCAATCCTATATATCACGGAGGTTATGCCCTTCGTAATTAGAATTGGAACATTTCAGGGAATCATCTTAAATGTACGAAGCCAAACATCCTTTGAAAAGTAGTTCACGTAGTTAAAATATGCTTCAATGTCAAATGGCTGCATCAGAGTTAAAAGAATAAAATACAATATGTGCCGCAAATGTCAGTACTATACGGTTGCATTCTGACCAATCAAATTCTCGAGAATGAACTCAAACTCAAAAGTTTTATAACTCCGGACCCTTGATTGTCACGTTGACTTGATACATGAACTTTTACTCCATAGAGAGGCTTTTTGACACCTCCGCATCCCGTAGGAGTAGTCAACTCAAGGTATACTCTGATGGCATAGCTATAGACTCACTTATTTGTATAACAATATGAAACAATAAGTTAATTAATACTCATAATGGGTAGACTCTGCAATGAATATTCATGGAGTTAACCTTTCACTTGCTATTCACGTCAATATACCTACCTATAAATAGTGAAGACCCAGATGAGACAGCTCCTGCAGGAGCTGTCTCATCTGGGTCTGCACTATTTACAAGTTGATTGTGCAACCAGCGCACTTCACAGCAGGGATTGCGCAGCGAAATACTTGTACACAGTGAAGATATATGTAATTATACAACAGGGCATGGGTAAAGAAGGAGAAATGTATTTTAACATTCAGCAAGAGAAGGGTTAAAGGTTAATCTAAACGATGTTTGATGAACAACTGATTATCCATGATGCAGTATACTGTCCCAGCAGTGCAATAAAATTGATTTAGATACATAACAATCCTTCCAAGCTTGATTCTTTTCTATGGTTCCAGGGGTAACAACCAGGATTTACCACTTATGCAATATCACAAGAGTTATTTGACACATTTGTACAACACATATTGCGTCCATTCGCGTACATTCGGATCGTGCAAGCACTGTCTAAGATTGGGACTGGTCGTACATTTGTATCAATAAGTTTAGGCCGAGCTAGATCCATTTTGATTTAAAGTAAAATAAATTATTAATTTGTTGGGTCTACAATATTGATGTAAATCAGGTTTCAGGTAGCCTACTTGCCATGATGTAAAAATTGCATATTTTGTTGTTTGTATACAGAACCATGGATCAAGTCGGATATTTTACAATGTATCAATGAAAGAAACAAAGCTTTTAATTTGTATAAAAACTCTAGATCTGAAGATAATTTTAATGTTTTAAAATTCTTAGAAACAAAGCTCAGTGTGTCATATTTACGGCAAAGAAACACTATCTTAATGGAAAAACTTGAACATTATAAAAACTGCCATGGAAGACTTTAAAAGAACCTGATTTGCTTTCTAAGAAGATGCATTCTTCTTGCAGTAGTCTGGGTTTAAACATAGACTGTGAACTTTCGTTTTATAAATTAACTTTAGCTTTTACATTTAACTCGTTTTACGTAAATGTTGCTTCTTGTCTCGTTTAAAAATTACCACAGTGTCTTAACAAGTACGGAAGGAGTTTTGTTTTTAAGTTTTATTCTTCAAAATGCATTGCAGTAAAACGTTTTTCATTTTGTATTGTGAGTGAAAATAGAGTTGTAAGATATTTTAACAACTTAAGTACCAGCAAGGTAACTTGATTAGATGGTATTCCAGCAAGATGTGTAAGGAATGGCGCTTCCATTTTTACAAGAGTTTTTATTCTTTGTAATTTATCTAAGCTGTTTGAACAGACCATTTTGGTCAGGTTGAAAATTACTTTAATGATACAAGCCTCTTGTATAGTTTCCAGTCCGTTTTTCTACAGAAACCTGTTTAATGTATCTTTCGGACATTATCATATTTCAAATTCACAAAGGTAACATGATAAGGGATGGTACTAATTGATCTGCAGAAAGCTTTTGACACAGTTGACCATAATCTTTTACTAATTATGATTGAAGCTTTGGTATTGCATTGGTACAGTGTTAACGATATATAATGTGCATTTTTCGTACTAATCAATCAACACTAGAAGCTGTACACGTATACATACACTCAAAATAATGATTACAACCCAGTTTCCGACAGGACATGTTTGTTCAGCTAAATATTATCGCTATCCGAATACTGCTAAATTCTTTAAAGGGAACCTCCTTTTTAGAGACGGGGACTTTGTACGGAAATCAGCGGACATCTTCGGCCAAGTTCCGAACGACTCCGATTCTATTTCGGAACAACGCTTTGAATATTTGAATCTTACGACAGATTCCGGCCAATAGCGAAAGCTGTTCCGTTGTTTTCCGTAGCAATCCATTTTTCTATTTTTATTTTCGACACAAACAACCATTTACTAACCGTGCTGTCTAGTGTTAAATATATTTTAAGGTACGTATATTTCGATTCTGAAGTCAGTTTGAAACGCAAACTTTGCTGAAATTTGCGCAGCATAATCTTTAACTGGTTTAAATCCTATTTGCCAGACAGACAGCTTTCCTCACGTGCTGGTATCACTTGTGACATTCTTAAAGCTCCATATTATATATATATGATGTCGCTATTACTTACATGATTATTCATGGAGTAAAGGGTTAACCATTTATTAATAGAGACGCACATTATCTGACGCATTTGCAAACAGTGTAGACTCAAATCAGACCGCTCCTGCATGAGCCGTATGACTTATGCTTATGGAATAATATATATCTATACGGCGAAATATGTTGGTGTTTATGTAACATTTTACAGTTCCATCTTATTACTATCTATGATGCCATTTTTTCTACATGACTATTCTGAGATAAAAGTTAATGTTACGGACAAAGGCTAAAAATCCTTATCTAAGGTATTCTTTTGTCTTTTACTAGACCTTTTATGCCAATTACATAAAGTAAACCCCTCTAAACTGGAATTATAGTAAAGAAGAATTTAAATACATGTACTTTTAGGTAGGGTACTGTTTAATGCCGGGTGAAAGTCATGCAGAAAGCATCATCAGGAGCTTTCTGCATGACTTTCACCCTGCTTTAAGCTGCCACGACCGATATTTATACTGAATTGTACCCTTTTTAAATCCAGTAAACGCCTACATCTGCAAAACGTCTGACCTGGATAAATTTTGACGTACTTCAAATCCGTTCAATTCTTTGGAACCCTGCTGTCCAAATGTCAAGCAGTTTCGACACTGCCGAAAAACCGAGTTTGTGACGCCTTATCTGGATCCACACTACCTTGTTTTTGCAAACCCATGTCAGACCGTTCCTAGTGTGACAAAGGTTCAGTGAACTAATGCTGCTAAATATGTATCGTTAATGCCTGACACGCAATTGTATGGGATTGATGCCTTGCAACTACATCCGCCGTTTTTTGTTACACGAAGCATTTGTTGATGCCGGGAGCAATGTAATGTACACAACGGAGACAAAGGCCACTGGTTGCAGAGAAACACACATTAGGGCTATAAAAAGTGTTATGTACATGTGCACAATGAACCCATGGATGACATTTAACGCTGCTCTCAAAAGATAATGCTGCTAAATGTGTTATAACTTTTCTAATTGCCATGTTGTCATTATTTCTTCCATGATTACATAACAGGGGAAAAGTCTTCTCTTGCCAACAGCAATCTGACTCGTATATGCAAGTATATTGGGTCAACATGACAGCCCAAGTAACCTGGCATTTCACAGGATCTAAGCAGTTTGATACCCGGTCAATAGTCAACATGCCAGCCCAAGTAGCTTGGCGGCTCACAGGATCTAAGTAGTTGGATACTCGGTCAATAGTCAACATGACAGCCAAAGTAACTTGGCGTCTCACATGATATAAGCAGCTAGATACTCGGTTAATAGTCAACATGACAGCCCAAGTAACCTGGCATCTCACAGGATCTAAGCAGTTGGATACTCGGTCAATAGTCAACGTGCCACCTCAAGTAGCTTGGCGGCTCACATGATCTAAGCAGTTGGATACTCGGTCAATAGTCAACATGACAGTCCAAGTAACTTGGCGGCTCACAAGATCTAAGCAGTTGGACACTCGGACAATAATCAACATGACAGCCCAAGTAGCTTGACGTATCACATGATCTAAGCAGTTGGGTACACGGTCGATAGTCAACATGCCACCCCAAGTAACTTGGCGGCTCACATGATCTAAGCAGTTGGATACTCGGTCAATAGTTATTGAATCGGAAGTAGTAAATAATGGACAAGCCTAGTATAACCCTAGTATAACCATTCCCTGGTATGTTACAAATTTCAAAACATACTGAATATTCTTGGAAAAAATATGAAGGAAAGGGTTAATCGAATTGAATGTAGGCATACATGTACGAGGTCTACTTCTGAACAGATATCTGTTACAGGTTACAGATGGATATGGGTTAGTACACCGCAAAACCAGTAAGTCTTCATTTGAGATGAGTGCTCTGATCGTAAACACTTTAACATTTTCAATAATGAATAATTTAAGAAATAATGACACTAGGAGTAATAATCCAGCGGATATTTACATTAGTATACGAAAAAGGTATGTTTGACAGTTGCAAAAACTGTAGAAGCCATTCAACTACATGAGTAAATAGAGTATCTTGCTCTACTCTGTTTGCAGAGGCTTAAAAAGGCATCTCCATAAAGTAAATGGTTAAACCTCTCTATAACGACCACTTGAAAGAAGTGTCTTTGCAGAGCAATAGATAACTTTCTCATTTTAGGTGCGTACTCATATACTAGAATAATTCGTTCTCCACCAAACCCTATATTGTGACTACTCTGGAGAATCGTTTCGTCAATATGATTCTAAAGAGAGGGCACACCATAGAGTTTGATGGAGAAATAACTTTATTCTTGACAATCTTGTAATTTACGCATTTTATCTGGACCACCGTATTCGTCTGGGTTGGTCAATACAGTCGTTCAATACAGCGCAAACACACAACACGAATCGAATACATAATTGGCAGTGGATTCAGATGCATGACTGCATGTTAACGTACATACACTACTACCTGAGAATGAAAAGTAACGTCAAGCAGGCAAAGCCACATACAAGACACAACTACCACAAAAACATCGATACACACACGCACGCACGCACGCACACACATACATCACGCACGCACGTAGGCTGCTGGCCTCGAATACACAGTCAGCAGTTAGTTTAACATTCGTTAAATGCGAATCCACAACTACAATGCAAATGTCTAACTGGCAGTGAGTTAAATATTCAAACACAATACCATAAATCAAAGCGAATATACTGCCAGTCTCGTTTGATGAAATCATTTTATTGTAATATTAGGATGAGAATCAGATCTACAATGTTCCATAAGCGAACAGAACAGACCAAGATCAAATGGCTTCTACAGGATCAATATGATCTAGGTGTCAGTTTGTAAATTCGTCAAAAGCGTCTCTATTAGGTACGAACTATTATGTACAAAGTTCCCAATGTGATATATATCAGAGTAATTGGTTCACGTGTTTCAAAATGAAACATTCCGCCTAAATGAAAAACCTAAGAGCATTCCAGTACGAGACACTAACTTTGCATATTGAATACTGTGTAGACTCGGAGAACCACCACACTTACTCCACAGTTGCTGCTGATGAAGGACAAATCTTCACCAGCGGTGGATTGTTTAGATCTACTATGCTTGCAATGGATATTAGTTTTCGGACAGCAAACTTAGTCTTAAAGAGAAAATCCCTACACTGAATGCATATTTTCAATCATATCATAAAACTTGGCATTTGTTATGCTCAATGATTTTTATTAAAATTGTCAATTAGAACTTATATCGGAAAATGCCTCAGTGATACAAAAGCCCGATTTCATAAATACTTATAATTTTTGTTTTACAACGAAGTATTATCGGCCTTTTCCGTTCAAATTTTCCGCGCTTTGCCGGTGATCACACGATCCCTCTAATATGTACGCAACATCTTTTCTTGGAAGTGGTCGAAGAGACGCGAATAGCGCGAACGGATACGAAACTAAAGTGAACAAACTGCTTGCAAAGTCAAAGGTCGATTTCTACTCAGAGAAAGTAGAATCATACCAAAGGGACTCAAAGAGTAATTTCAAAGTTACTAAGCATCTTCTGTGTGCTACTAGCGTCATCACATTGCCTGAAACATCATCTTCATAAAAACATGCGCATGACGTCTGCGATTTTCATTGGCAAAGTAGACAGAATACGGGCAGATATTGCCTCAGGCTATGTATCCAATGGTACTCAAGTTACCACTGAAATGCAGCAATCAACGAACTCTTTTCATAGTTTTGATCCAGCTACATCAGAAGAAGTAGAAGAAATCATTAAGGCATCCCCCTGCAAGTCTTGTGAACTGGACCCAATACCTACATGGCTGTTAAAGACATGCCTGAATGAAATACTCGGAGTACTCTTTAGTCACTGCCTAAGTACCAAAAGATTTCAAGATGTCACATGTCAGGTCCCTTCTAAAGAAACCAGGTCTCAGTGGTAGAGCGTCCGCCTGCTGTACGGAAGGTCATGGGTTCGATCCCCGGCAGCGACAGACCAAAAGTCGTTAAAAGTTGGTACTAGTAGCACCCCTGTCTACGCTCGACAATAGGGGTAGTTCTAGGATGGTCGGCCCGGTGTAAGGATCATGTGACTGGGCGGGGTGCCCTTACTATGTGCCCGCGGCAGGGGCGTTCCATTGAGGCAGCACTAAAACTTGTCGCATGCGGGTACAGTCTGCAAATAACTGAAATACTGTTGATCGGACGTAAAACCCAACTCACTCACTCACTCAATTAAAATGAACTTAAGAACAGAACATATCTTTATTCAACGTGTACAAGCATGTACATTGTTGTTTTAAATATATATACATAGCATATGTCACATAGGTCAAACGATCTTTCACATTGACAGTATATTACAATTTCAATCAGTTTAGTTATATGCAAAATCTTTACTCGAAAGGAAACTGACATTTACGTTGTGCATAAAGTGCTGACTATTCAGATTTGAGATGACTTACATATAAGCATTAACAAGTGCGTTTCTCCTGCAAAAGGAATACTTTATATAGAGAGCCAACTTAACTAATTCCTGTCGATTTTGACTTTGTAGTAGCTGACAAAACTTTACAAAGCTTGGTCTAGCATAATAATACTTTTTTATATACTTCTTACGCAGATATGTGTACAAACTACATATAAGAACAAAATGAAACTCGTCTTCGATATCATGAGTTTCACAGTAGCTACAATATCTTTCATTTCTTGGAGTGTTATTTTTACCGTACCTCCCGGTTTCTATTTTTAATGAATGTGAAGACAGACGCAGTCTAGCAAGATAAAATCTAAGTTTATATGACAATGTATCTAAATATGCTTCAAATCCGAAACAGCTTTTATAATGTATATATGTTGCTAGTACACCGCTTCTATTGATATTCTCATCCCACTCTTGTATAAAACCATCCACTAATCTTTGTTTAAATATTTTGTGAAAGGATTTCGGGTTTAAAATTATTGGATCCATCCAAACATCAGCAAAACCATTTGTTACTAGTAATGTTTTAACATTTGTAACCCAGTTTGAATCGCCATTCCAACACTCGGCTAATAAAGTATTGTATACAGTAGATAATATTACATTCTGTGTTGAAACTAGTTTCAACCAATATTTAATAATTCTACAGTAACGATTAATATACAAGGGATATCTACCCATTTCACCATATATACTGTATGTCGATGTACACCTCTTCACATGTAATAACCTTTTACAAAATTTTAGGTGTACTCGTTCTATTTGCTTTGATTTTGTATAACCCCATACTTCACAGCTATAATTCAAGATAGAACTAACAAATGCATCAAATAACTGACATGTAACACTACTTTTCAGGTTCAAACCTTTAATATTGGCCATGAGTGCATTCAATGCTCTCAAACTATAAGAAACTTAAGAACTATAGGCCTGTGTCAAATTTGCCATTTGATGTATAAAGGTGTTAGAAAAAGTGGTCGACAAACGCTTTGAGTCCCACTTGACCTCAAACAATCTACACGAGCATCATCAGTTTGGATACCGAAAGCATCATTCAACAATGACTGCTCTTCTGAAAGTTCAAAATGACATCCTTCAATCCCTGGCAAAAAACGAATTTACAATTCTTGTGATGCTGGATTTATCGGCTGCATTTGACACTATAGCTCAGTAAGCGTTGCTAAAACGCCTGGAAACAGATTTCAGAATCATTGGAAAACCCCTTGAGTGGATGACCTCCTATCTGAAAGACCGCTACGAAACAGTCTCGGTAGATGGAGAATCGTCCACTCCAGTTAACATGAAATTTAGCGTGCCACAGGGATCGGTCCTAGAACCGAAACATTACATCATGTACACGACACCTGTCGGCTCAATCTGCAGAAACCATGGACTTGATCACCACTTTCATGCCGATGACTCGCAGTTATACATGTCATTTAAGCCAAAGGACATTTCCTGTCAACAAGTAGACTTAACACGAATTGAGGACAGTCTAAAAAGTATAGTCTCTTGGATGCACCAGAACATGCTGAAACTCAATACCGAAAAACTGAGTTATCCTGTTCCACACAAAAAAACACAAAAGTACCTGATGACATTCATGTGCAAGTAGGATCCTCTAACACCAAACCGTCACTGTGTGTGAAGAATATTGGTATAAGGCTTGATTCACAAATGGATATGACACCGCACGTGAATTCCGTGTGTAGATCGAGTTACGCACAGCTCCTGCAAATAGGCCATGTAAGACAATACCTATCACCTGATGCTACCAAGACTTTTGTAAACGGCCTGGTTACATCAAAACTTGACTACTGCAGCTCATTGCTGCATGGACTTTCAAAAAGCACACTACGAAAACTTCAAAGGGTGCAAAACACAGCAGTCCGTATCATAACCAAGACTTCTCGATATAATCATATCACTCCGGTTTTGAAGGGACTTTACTGGCTTCCGGTTCAACATCGGATCGAATTCAAAATTTTGACACTTACGTACAAAACCATGCACAATGAATCCCCCAAGTAGATTGTCGACATGCTTGACGTGTACAGGTCTCGCAGAGAGTTAAGGTCAGCAATTAGTTCAGTGTCGTTGGTTGTACCAAAAAGTCGTATGGTAAAAAACGGGGATGGGAGTTTCATGAATGCAGCTCTAAAACCTTTGAATGCTCTACCGTCAGGCACCAGGGACAAAAACACGTACAGAAAAGGATGATTTTGTTTTTTTTGTTCTATGATTATTATATTAATTAGGGGATAACCGTTGCGTATTTGAAGATTTGCAGCAGTATATCGGTGGTTTATATGTCGCAAATTTAGTTTTACATGCGACGCGTTAGAGCAGCATGTAAAACGATTATTTGCGACATATAAACCACCGATATACTGCTGCAAATCTTCAAATACGCAACGGTTATCCCTATTCTAATGAAACCATAGATCCAGATGGTGAAACACATACAATACTTTAAGTCCTTTGATATTTTCTCTCTGTCGTCATTACATGACGTCATGAAACACCGCATATCTCCGCATTACGCATATAGAAAATAGTTCTCTCGGAACCTAGCAAGTGTGCTTATATTTAACATACCAAGACCTGGTCATTTTCACTTGACACTTTGATTTTCACAAAAGAACATCGTTAAGTCATGGTCCTTTTGAATTTTTGACGGTAGGTCCCTTTCAAAACTACCAAAGATGAATCACATTTGACCTCGACATTGCTGCTGTGTAAATATAATAACATTCCATAATAACTGTGCACATGGACAACGGAATTGTTTATTTTAAATTGTTTGCAATATGGAACTGGTGGCATATTCAAGATACTTTGGCTGATTGGTGTTTTGATGAGAATGGTGATAGACCAAGTGGACGTGCAAATGGAAAATATCAGGAGCGACAATCTACAGGCGTGTTTGGTCGAATGGTCTAGAGTGGGTGGGGCGAATTCTTATTATGGGACTGTCCTTGAAGAATACTACCGCTTCTGATTGTCGGACCGGTCGGCATTATAGCTTCCGACACTGGCTTCATTCTGATGACCGGGCATTTTCATTATTTTCCTGGTTTTGACACCAGCATAGGCCAACAGCTAGTGCATGGCTGCGATCTTCCGGACACAGTGATTTGTGCAAACGTTTGACGAAACCAGCCTCAGCAGAAATTGTTTTCATCATTTCGCTCAGCACTTGCTCACCAAACAGGCCTGGATGTGAATCAATGATTCCTCATAATCGACTGAACGTTTGAGTTACTGAATGAAACGGTTCGATCCCGGTTGCAGTTTTATCAGGTATGTTTTCAGAGATTTGCAGGACATGTTTCCTCTTGATTAATGTACATTATTGTATTAATGTTTGAATCGTTGTTCTTGATAGTGTCTCCTTCGCGATTTTTTGGTGTGTTCTTGATTGTACGCCAGCTGGCAAAATTAAACACCAACCTCGTCATGAAAAAACAAAATATGGCTGTTTGTTCTGTATGTGGTGTTTCTTACATGACTCATAAATTGTACATTTGTCAGAGATCTTAAGGTTTTCTTTGAATACCACGAAGAGCGAAATTCAAGGTTATGTCAAACCACACTTTTCTTTGGAAAAATTTGTGATTTATGGCAGAGAGGAAACCTTAGTTTTTTAGTGTTTTCAGATCATTTTCTGTAATCGGTTGGTAATGTCAAGTGTTGCCAGGTCCTTCTTAACTAGTTTCAGCATGGATATAAATCTCACAGCTACATAGTACCTTAAATCTTGTATTTACAGGGTGCAAGTGCCACATGTATACACCTCAAAACAGAATCAAAGAGGAACAGGGACGTTTATTCAAGGGCAGTGAACTAGATCTACACGTGAAATAAATGGACTCTGGATCAACTTGTGGGACTTTGCGATATATATTTAAGTAGAATCGCAAGACTCACATTGACTACAACCATATATTGTGTTGAAAAACCCCCAAGCAAATTGAAAACATTTGACATTTCATTCAGCCAGGGTCTTCATTCATTCAGACCCATTCATTCATTTTTACTATGAATGCGCGTATGAATATTTCGTAGTAAATTTTCTAGTGGTTCGGTTTCCGACAGTATATTCATTTTTCCGACAGTATATCGGTGGTTTATATGCTTCAAATGTTGTCACGTGGACCAATCAGAATGCGTGTTACAAAAATGTTGCATTAGAATTCCAATTTTAATATTTTTATCGATATCTCTTTCTTAATTTTCATTTGTTTTAGGTATTCTGTAAGCATTGTATATACTCAGTTTGTACATATAAAATATTCATGTAAAGCGCCATTGAACGCACAAATCCCGTGTCAAAAGAGCGCTATATAAATGTGGTATGATAATAATAATAAAACACAACCCGAATAAAACTGAAACATCGGGGAATAATATCGGGATCGTTGATATCAATCACGTGGATGTTTTGTCATTTTCAACGTTTATTCGATAGGTTTACTTGCGATACGCCTTTTTCAGCATATAAACAAATGAGTTTTGTATATTTCAGGTATTTTGAAACGCGTGGAATGTAGGGACTTCCCCTTTAACTATTTTACTGCCGAACTGGTTAAAGAGCGATACAAAGTACTTGCCGAAATAGGCAATCAATTTGGATCCAGATGAGAAACTCAGCGTCTCATCAGTTTCCACTTATGTTAAGGAACTTAAAGCAGACGACTTTTTTTGCAGGCGACAATTATTTGGCGCCTAAAGAGTTAATCTTGGAAATCAAGCATCAGACAGACAATTGTGATGTGGTGATTATAAAATGAATGCATACGGATAAAATATAAATACTATCATGGGATTGGAAATTACATCTAAAACCTATGTGTTCCTGTATTGTTTTTAGCGATATTCCCATATGATATGTGTTTTGAGAAAATAGTCAACATTTGTTCTTCACGTACTAGTATGATTGATACTATTATTGTGCATACGTTCATTGATGGTTTTATTTTTCAAACATGTACGAGTATTGTGTGCAGTAGAACTTGTCTTAACCCATTTGCTCCCAGTTGATTCTTCCATGCTTATATATTGGATTAGTCTATCTTTAATCTAAGGGATGTCTGGTCTAAATTTTCATTTTGTTTTGTTTTATATTGAATTTGCTATCAGCAAACAGTGTAGACTCTTATCAGACGCCGCATTATGCGACGTCTGATCAGAGTCTACACTGTTTGCCTACGTCCCATATATGGGATCGTGGGAGCAAATGGGTTAAGCGACCATCAAAAGAGCTCTACTTATCGGTCTGTAAGGCAGGTGTTACCTTAATGCAGGTCAAAAATAATGTAACAAGCTCCCAAATGAGTTATATTTTGCCCTGTATTAAGCAACCAACTGCTTCAATGACTCATATGTTCAATAAACGAAGTGTCTCTTAAAACAGGCTCTACTGTATATAAACTTTCTGACCTGGGAACTATTTTCCTGTATTAACCCTTCGCTTGCTATTCACGTCAATATACCTACCTATAAATAGTGAAGACCCAGATGAGACAGCTCCTGCAGGAGCTATCTCATCTGGGTCTGCACTATTTACATGTTGATTGTGCAATCAGTGTACTCAACAGCAGTGATTGCACAGTGAAATACTTGTACACAGTGATGATATATGTAATTATACAACAGGACATGGGTAAAGAAGGAGAAATGTGTTTTAAACTTCAGCAAGTGAAGGGTTAACCCTTTATTTCACTAATATTCAAGAAAGAAATAAAGGCATCATGAATATTGAAGAGACGCGTTTTATAATAGTATAACAGAATAGCTTTAAACTATAATATACTATTATATAGACAATATGTTGCGATCAGTTACCAAGCTAGCCTATAGCGAGCGCAATAACATTTTCCAAGACGAGTTTAATATTGATCAGTTTGTACAAAATGACTACCAGCCTCATATTCCTTTTATTACATAAATTATATCGACTAAAATGCCGTTTTTGACAGGGCCTCTATGTATATTTCTGCATGTCGTGGTGTTTCTATATAACGTTACAAGTTAATATATTAAAAGTGTGCAATACAGATATATGTGGTGGCTACTTGGTAGAGTTTTAGCTTGGAACGGCTCCGTATATTTCTCTGTATTACAGAGTAGCTCCAGATCAGACGGCTCACATAGGAGTCGTCTGATCAGGGTCTGCCCTGATTGTGTAATACCTTCTACCTACAAGTTTTGAAATTTTCACACATAGTTTTATATATACTCTGAGAGCAAAATTCGTTAAAATTCGTTAAACCTAACTGCAAAGAATGTATTTCCATAAGGGTTTCTTTTTTTTCTTTCAAATTACATTTACACAAGAGTGGTAATTATGCAGTCTTTGTCCATTACATCTGAACGTTTTTTTTTCGACTGAAAAATAGTTTGTTCGTGCTTCTACAAATCAAATCATTTACATGTGACGTTGAAGAAATATGTGGCGCATGTATATACAGTTGAAAGAATATAGCCGGCGCTCAGAGCAAACAGTCTTAACCTTTAGCCTGATATGTGCGGATTAAGGAATACCTATGCAAACAGTCTTAACCTTTAGTCTGTTGTTTGCGGATTAGGGAATCCCTATGCACACAGTCTTAATATTTAGCCTGTTATATGCGGATTAGGGAATACCTATATAGATGCAAACAGTCTTAACCTTTAGCCTGCTATATGCTGATTAGGGAATACCTATGCAAACAGTCTTAACCTCCTATGCAAATAGTCTTAACCTTTAGCCTGCTATATGCGGATTAGGGAATACCTATGCAAACATTCTTAACCTTAAGCCTGCTATATGCGGATTAGGGAATACCTATGCAACCAGTTTGGATCCAGATATGACGCCGAGTAACTCGGCGTCTCATCAGGATCCAAACTGTTTGACACCCTTATTGCATCTTGGTAGACACATTGATTATAGCTTGCATTTTGAAAATGCAGTTGGTGAAAAATACTGTAAAAATGATTTGCTGTAAAGTTAAATCGTTCACTGGAAAGTGGTTTACAGGGTTAGCTGCAATGGGCGTATCTGTGATAACATTTGGAAATAGATTGGATCCAGATGAGAGACACACTAATTCGGAATCTCATCTGGATCCCAACTGTTTGACACACCGCTTACACTTTAATGATGATAATGAAGGAAAGCCAACCATGAATGTTAAAGCAAACAAAAATCTTTGCAGACGAACATTATTTCAAGTAAAAAATGTCATTTGCAAGCTATATTTTATGAAAAATGGATTGATAAATAGGACGGACCCTTGATAAATTGTTATGTACCGTCGACGCATTGAAGCAGTATATTCCCCTGTTGGTTCATACCCAGTGTCAACACTGATACACGGTGGCATACGATTAACCAGAGGTCCAAGTCAGATGCATAAAACAAGACATTTATACAAATGAAAGAACGACCTCGATTTTCTGTCGGATTATCCGTAAAAACGGCATAACGTACATATTGGGTAATGTTATGTGCGGGTAGATTACATATTGAAGCTGTGTTATTTGACATCGAAAAAGTATTAATATCAGCAGTTTGGATACAAACAGAGAAATTACCCTAACTACAGAAATAGTCCATCTAAAAATAGGCGGGAAAAGACTTTCCGATGTCAGTTACGATTGGCGAATATTCCGATAAGGACACAAATGTATTTTTTGTTTGTTTGTTTGTTTTGTTTCTCATTCATTATTTGTTGACAAAACACTAGACGGTTTGTGACTTTTTATACGGATAGACCAACTTATTTTGGAACAAAACATGACCCACTCTAATGTAAACAAAACGAAGCGACTACAGCGATTCTTTATTTTTGAAAGCCTTAGCAAGCTGCAATATTTTCAACATAGCTATGTGCAGTGGATCTGTATATTGGCTTGCATGTACGGGGTCTTGAGTTCGATTCTAACCAGTGGCCATTTTTTATAAAAATACTGTCCGTACAAAACAACAATAAATATTAATATTAACATGTAATAATTAATAACAAACTATTAACATATAATTGAAAAAGAATAAAAATTAAAATGAAGATAAGGAACGCAAATGAGAAAAAAATGTTTGCGCAGAAATACTTATAACCAATAACGTAGGTAATCTATACATGCAAAAAAGGTTGCTTTTTCAACAGTTATCAGCGTTATAGTTATACAAACGAGTATGAAATAAATTGACAGACGAGGAGCAAAACAGCCGATGCGTCCTCGGCCAAATCGGCCCAAGGCCTAAATACGTGTGCAGTTCTCGCAGACTGGCATTTTACCATTTGTTTGCATACCCCATATGAATATGTTACCGTAATTGTTTTAACTGTTTTTTTTAATACAATCGATTATATTGTTTTCCTAACAAAAGTATACTAACGAGAATGACATATTATATACTTTACAGAGTCACTGATAAAAGTGCATGACTGTCGAATGCTATTTGAGGCATTTATTATAATCTGGAAAATGTGGTATATAGAGGATCTGTTGTCGTTTAAGATCACATGCTTTCTAAACGAGCCTTAGAAAATGTCATTAAGCGAGCCTTGGTGAGCTTAATAAAAACATGTTCTTGGTGAGTTCAGGAACATCTGATCTTAAAAGACAACAAGCATCAGATTCTTTTTCTCACATATCAATAAGTGTATTTTCGCCGTTCAAATGACATGTAAACATAGGTTTCCATGGTTTGACGTCATATATTACGTATGACGTCATATATGTTCTAAACTGATCTTACACGTGTTACAGATAAGGGAATCTTAATCTGTTGTTCTAACACGGAGATGAGGGAAGGTATGTGAGAAAAGGGTGTACCATTCTGAAAGAGAAATTATTGGTGATTAAAGATTTTTTTTTTAATAAGATTTTTACTTGCCTACAATTAGTTTTAAATTTATTCATTTTCGCAGTATCATAATATAAATTACATTTCGAGGGTTTGGTGCAAAACTATTCTAACTCCTCGATTTATAAGGAACTAAATTAGCTGAGACGACGACGACGTTCTCTGTGCAGCTTTAACAAAAACTAGTAAGAACATTGTTTGAAGTAAACATCTTTACTATCTTTGCCGTTAGGCCCACCTGCTGCATATTTTAAATGAATCTGTTTTTAAGTATTGATTACAACCATTTTTTTTCATCACAAACCAAACACATCGGAATTAGCTGTTACCCTTTACTAAGTAGTATTTTGAGAAATCATAACAGCTAAATTAATAAACCGTTGCTTGAATGGCACTTAAATTAGTGCTCTTAATATTTTTGCAGTAAACATTTATTTGGTTTTACATGACGTTAGTAGTATTTCAATTTACTCGCAAGCTGCAAGACATCCTTACTTGACAGATCAGACTAAGACATGGATCAAACCCAGTGCTATGAGAAGCAAAGTAATTGTCATTTAGGGACTCCTTGACCACCAAGGCCCTTTTGAGTTGAATGTTATATTTGTTTTATATACAATATATTTAAATTCAAATACCGGTACATCTTGAGCGGGTCTTTTTCTGTGCTATTATAACATTATCTACTATGGTGTAACGAAGTATATAAGATAAAGTGTTTACCCTTACATAAAATATGCTTTTCCGCCGATATTTTGTCCTGTAAACTAAACACTTTTACAAAATAATTAAGGCTACACTATAATAATAATGATATTGGAAAAGCATTGTAGTGATTGTACTTTGCAATTCACCAGAATGTACCAAACAGTCTGCCCGCGCCAGCGCGGGCTCTTTTCTAGTTTTCAAGAATAACTCCTTTATTTCTCCACCAAACCTATGTAGTGACCACTCTTTAGAATCGTCTCGAAGAGACGATTCTAAAGTGTCGAAGAGACGATTCTAAAGAGTGGTCAGGACATAGGGTTTGTTGGCGGAATGACAATTTTAGTATATCTGCCGACTGAGATATCCTGACTCGGTGACCCTTTTTTCACAATAACGAGCTACTAACAGAAACAACAAAAAGTATATTGCATAAACGTTATTAGTATTCATCCAAAATAAGTTTGATCTACTTTACTGCCCCAGACTAGGTTTAAACCTATTCGCTCATAAGCTATTATTATATTTAGAATTGTGTAGTTTAAAAGGGGGTGTCACACTAGAGAGTATGACACGAGCGTATGCGGACTTAGGAGACAAAATGCTCATACGCTCGCATACACAGATATATGATAGGAGTAAGTTAGGGTTCAACAAAGTTCAGCGTATACAAGCATACGCTCATCATACGCTAGGCACACGTTGAATACGCTAGACTGTCGTAAATGTACGTTACTTATAGGTGAAATACGCTTCAGATACGGTGGCATGAGGGCGGCAAGTAAAGCTATCATATGCGTAGCGTATCTGTAACGTAACTGTAACGTAAAGGGAGTGTCACACTAGAGCGTATGGCACGAACGTATGCGAGCGTATGAGAAAAAATGCTCATACGCTCGCACACGCAGATATAGGCTAGGGGTAGGTAGACAAGATAAAGATATAAAAAGCTTTTTAGAGTCGGTTATGTAGAACATAATAACATTAGCGAGCATGTAAAAATAACAATTTTCAGGCATACGTTTCAGGTACGCTGCCATACGTCGGTGAACGTTCTCATACGCAGAGACCGAAAAAACTTTTTGAACATGTTAAAAAAGTTTTAGCGTATAGGAGGGTATGACTTATACGATACACATACGCTCATCATATGCTAGACACACGTTGAATACGCTAGAGTGTCGGTAAAGGTACGTTACTTATAGGTCAAATAAGTTTCACATACGGCGGCATGAAGGTGGCCAGTAAAGCTATTATATGGATAGTGTATCAGTAACGCAATTGTAACCTATTTCTGGCTATCCATACGCTAATCGTGTGCTCACATGTGGTAAGAATACGTTGCTCGCATACGCTTCTTATACGCTGATATACGCTACACTGATGGTGGCATAAGTTGACACACGCTCGTATACGTTTCTCATGCGCTGCATATACGCCAGATACACGATACGCTTACACTATTCACGCGTTGCTAATACGTTCATCGAATAGAGTGGTGGAAAATTTCGGGTTCATACGCTCAACAGTTCAACGTATGACCAGTTTTTCATACTCTATGCATACGTTCGTCTCATACGCTATAGTGTGACAGGGCCATTAGTCTGACGAATGACTATGGTATTTCACGAAACGTATTTCTCGTCATTCATACATTACTCGTGCGCTCACATCCGCTAAGCATACGTTTCTCATATGCTCGCGTACACTACTTATACGCCGATCTTCGCTATACTGACGGTGGCACACGCTCGTATGCGTTGTTCATGCGCTGCATACATGCCATATATACGGTACGCATACGCCATCCATGCGCTTCTAATACGTTCATCAAAGATAGTGGTGGAAAATCGGGTTCATACGCTCAACAATTGTGCATATGATCAATTTTCACACGCAATCCGTACGTTCTTGTCATACGCTATAGTATGAAGGGTCATTAAAACCATTGTGAATAATACAGCATTAATTTTGTTCCAATGGAACACATGCTCTATTTATCACAACTGTTTCAGAAACTTGTTTAGAGGCGGCAATGGGCGCGAATATGAAGGAATGTAACACAATGCGTCAATATAGGGGAATGAGTTAATCTTTCATTGCCAAGGACGAATATTTGTGATCATCTTTGCAAACTCGGTAATGCTCAGCGAATACTTAGGATCTGAGTTGTTTGCAATGTGACATTCGAAAACTGTTTGGATTCAGATCACACACACTACTTATTGGTAAATAAAGATAGTTTACAGTGCATCTTTATTCTGGGCTGTTTTCTGTTCATAGAACGAATCATTTTGTTGTAGCCTTTGACACACCATATTCGAGCATCTTTGAAAACAGGGTGTCTCCTGATATGAAGCGAACTCTTACCAGCAGAGAGGATCTTTAACACTTGTATCGTGATTTTGAACGACACCTCCAACAAAAACCGAAACCCATCACCACTACCAACAAAAAAACCAAACCAAACATCAACATTCCCCTCTCAACAGATTAGTTAAACGGTTTCTACAAATGTAACTGAAAATACTATATAAAGTGATGAAATAAAACAGGATTTTTTTTTATTTACAACAGGTGGAAACTAATGCAAAATGACAGTTATGTAGAGTGTCATGTATAATTGTTGCCCTGTATCAAGCTACATCTGCAATATAGACCAATACTTATATTTCTTTTAATTGGCCTGTGTAGAGAAGCTTTACTGTAGGTATACGTAAATCAGAGCTACAGATAAATGTGCATACCCACATACTAAAATCATCATTTTCCCACCAAACCATATATGGTGACCACTCTTCGTCTCTTAGAGACAGTATAAACCTCAAATTGTGTAAATTTACGCATGTTATCTGCACCACTGTATATGGAGGTAAAGAATGAGGGCAAACTCCACACCCACACCGTTTGACCAAGCAGTCACCCTCTATGGCGACTGACATAGTGTACGGAAGTCTAGACAAGATGCGTGAATTACAGCATTTTCAAGAATAATTTCTTTATTTCTCCACCAAACCCTATATTGTGACCACTTTTAAGAATTCTAAAGAGTGGTTACAGCATAGGGTTCAGTGGAGGGGTAACGGTTTAAGTACTTGTGTACGCATGGTTATCTATTGGTCTGATAGTGTAGCCCCTAACCAGAGGGTTCTTGCAGGGACTCCCCTAGGGTGTGCTGATCAGGGTCTGTAGTTTTCGTGCCATATTTCCCAAAGCAAACGCATCTTATAGACCCCCCCTATCAATGAAATATAGATTCACTGAAATACTCATTTGTTTGTTTGTGTTGATTAACGTCCGTTTCTGCTCACTGTGCGCTAATTGGACGCCCCAGAGAGTGGAGAGGATACGGAATACTCATTTGGACAAAACCATTTAACCCTTTACATGAGAGAGACGCGTATGTTGTCTTTGCAAATACATGTAGATTAGACCAAGATCAGATGTCCTTTGTAAGAGTCGTCTGATCACGGTTTGCTCTGTTTGCATATATGCCACAGATTCTTTACTTTTTACTATGACAATGCATGTTCTTAGTTTACATTTTAATATGAGAATTGTATTAATCATAAGCATATGGGTGCAACCCTGCACGCATATTAATAAGGTAAATGTTAGATATTTTTCAGGTAAATGCTTAGGAGTACACTCATGCTGGACTGTTTTACCCTATAGAGACAGATGTTTATGCATTTTCAAACAGAGAATACCCAGATCAAACAGCCCATGTAGGACCTGTAAGATCAGGGTCTACCTTGTGTACTTCTGAATAGATTTAACTTTGATTCTATATTTTCTGAAATGGTAAAAACTTAATTTACAGTAAAACATATGTATAACGCTACTAAAGTGTGTTGATTAGTTGGCAATTAGGGCAGGTGGCTATTTAAAGCAAGGTGAAAGTATTTAGGACAGGTGGCTGCTTAAAGCAAGTCACCTGCCTGTAACACAAACTACTTGGTGAAAATTTAGTGGCCTTTATAGAGAGGTTTTACAGTAGTCATAATACCATTATAAAGATTCGGCTAATCAATATTCATATAGTTAATTTGTTACAAGGAAACTAATCATGTCAATGGTTTAATATCAACATCAACGATGTTTTCCTACTGTGGTGAAACTATGTTAGTACAACTTATTCTTATACTCTTACCCTTTTCCCTACCATGATAGAACATGACAGATCGGAATTATTTCATGAGCAAAAAGGGCTGATTCTGATCGGCCAGTTCTCATAGGAGCTGTCTGACCTGGTCTACCCTGTTTGCAAACGGGCGAAATGTGCATAAATCGTGTGAAGTGTAAAACATCCACCCCAACAACGCAAATGTTTAGTAATGAAACAGTTATATGACCGGTGAATCTATGTCTGATAAGAGGAAACATGATCTGATTTGCCGTGCTGCTGTTTCTGGCAGAAATTCAGCCCATTCAGAGTTATGGCATTTGTGCTATTCATTTATGCTTATGAAGAGTTAAGCAGCTTTTGAGCTCAGTAAATGACATGTATATCTCTAGGAACATCAACATATACCTTTAACCCAATTGCCATGACAACATTCTTGACAACCTTTGTAACTAGACTTTATGCATACGAGACGACGGGTATTTCTGTTCGGCACTCTGGATGTAGGTATTATTAAACCTTTCCTCCATAGGCTATTTTATACCCAATCTATTTGAATTAATATTCCCAAAAGGAGCATTTCCTAGAGAAAAGGAAAACTTTCAGAATTTTGTAGTTTGAAACCATTGTAATAAATAGAACATTTGCTCCTATAGGAGCAAATGCTCTATTTATCACAATGGTTTCAAGAGGTGGTTATTACAGAGGCGTAGAAAGGCATATTTATGGAGGACAGGGTTAAACCTTTACTTCATGTAAAACATGATGACGTCATAAAGTTTTATAATGGCATTATGAACAAGAGATGTTAATTCGAAAGAACACTGAAACTGTAGAAACAGATCTACATTAGTCCATAAGAAAACAGAGCAGAAACTGATCAGACGGCTCCTACAGGAGGTCTTCTCTCAGATTCACAAAAGGCATATCTTTGGAGTAAAGTATTATACAACCAGAAGGGCGAACTTAACTGCGAATATGAATGCGTAAGCATATCACACAACTCCTGTAGACTATGGCAGCTTAGACAGATTTGAGCCAATGCTTGACAAGTTTCCACAATGTACTTCATATGTGATCAAACATAACTAGAACAAGCGGTGAACTATTCAAATGATTGGCTTTGCCCACCGGCAAGAGATGCGACATGTCATAAGATTATCTCTTTGTTAACCCTTATCCCGTTATCAGCGACGTGGCTTATATTTGCAAAAAAGCTTAGCCCAAGATGAGACACCGAATCTCTGGATTTCATTTGGATCCAAGCTGTTTGAAACTCTGTCAATAGTTTCCTTAGAGCTTGATAGAATCGGAAGAAGTCAAACTTACACCAGATCCAATTTGACAAACCTTTATGTGCTGACAACAGGGTAAAGGTTAAATGTATGATGTATGGAAATGAGCGGAAAATCCATGTTTCGTTATAAGTCAGACGGAGAGATGCTTGGTTGATAAGATTTATATGTAGTTAAACAGAAACGAAGAAAATACCTATTGATTGGCGAACCGTTGTTACATATGCTGGCAGATTTGGGCCCAGATGAGATTCTGAGTACCTCGGCGTCTCGTCGGGATCCAATCAGGTCTTATTGTTTCTGTTTTCTTTGGAACAAAAATGAAAAAAGACAGAAAAAATTAAAATGGAATTATACAATAAAATTTGCAGACAAAACGTTATAGCAAAATAAATAATAGTTAAAAATAACGGAGATTATATATGGCGACATTTGAATTCCCAACAGGAATGTTGTGCGCGGCTAATTTTCCAAAATACTCAACACTTTCTATGAAACTGATGTATAAGTCACAAATTAAACAATCTTACAAGAAATAAAGTCAATTTTATGTAAACATCAACGGATGCCTTTAAGCTTTCCTCCGTAAATCCGTCTCTAAACGCAGTCTCTTGTTAGATCTGTCTCATCAGGACCTGTTCTATTTGCTTATGAGTTATATCGATCTGATTCTACAGTTTTCTACTATGACAATACATCATATGTTAATATGCCTATTTAGATATTCATCTTATTAATATTCATGACGTTATGTTTTCTTACACGATGTAATGGTGTAAAGCGTTAAAGACAATACAGTAAAACCTGTTTTAATCTAAGGTCTAAGTATGGGTCGGTAAGAGAGGTGGTAGTTTCATGCAGGTCAAAAGTAATGCAGAAAGCTCATATAGGAACTTTCTGTATCATCTTGCCCTGGATTTAGTAACCACCTGATTTTAAGACTCCTGTGTTAAATAAATGAATGCCGGCTTAAGACAGCTTCTACTGTACACGAAGGTAAACTTACAGTCTGTGTGCCACCAACAGTATATTCGTTATACAGAGACGGTGTGTCGACAGACATAATGCTGTCACACGGTAATAACATGTCGTAGACACGTGATGATGCCACACCCAGTCACATGATAAACTGACAGCTGGCCAACCAGTCATATGCAAGTATAAAACACTGCGGGAGTGCACGTGCATGTAAGAACAACATCAATAAGCTTTTCTATGCCTTTGGAAACAGAGCAGACCCAGCTCAGACGGCTCATATTGAGTAAAGGAGCCGTCTGATCTGGATCTACCCTGTTTGCTTATGCTATAATGTAGATATGATTCACCAGTTTTTGCCATGGCCAAAACGCCACGTGTCCATGTGCTATTATAACAAATTAATCTAATTAATATTCATGACATCACAATTTCTTACATTAATATTCATGGAGGAAACGGTTAATCAGTACAACGTTGGTTCAGTGAATATATATCCTGTTGATAAATATATAAAATAGAGTCTAGTGTCACCCTACATCAAATCAGATAATAGATAAAAACCTCTGTTTTAACCCTTTCCCTGTTCAGTATTTATTCAGGATTCAAAATACTTATTGAATATTCATGGACACAATTGTTATAACATAAAATGGACAGTGGAATTTTTCAACCATTTCAGAAACTTTAGAAACAGATCTATCTTATCCTGTAAGTCAACAGAGCAGACCCAGATGAGACGGCTCTGTTTGCCAATGGGAGAAAACACGTTTCTGTGAGGGAAAGGGTTAATAGAGAAATTGGAAACCTCCTACACCAACTTCTCCAAGAAACAGTAAAGCCTAGCATGAGTGCTGTGCTTAGCAATATTTATGTCTAACAATGAGGTTACAGTAAAACCTCTCTAAACCGGACGTTCAAATTAGTGTCAATATCTCCAGAGACGTTCCTACATTGCAGAGGGTTCGGGGCTTAATTGATTGTCATGGGAGATGTTTTGTTTATTTGACGGAGATTCCCTTAGTAGGGGACAAAAAGCCTGATTTTGGCAGAATTTGTTACCTGATTTACAATGACTCCATATTTTACATATATAAACTTAACACCTTACCTAACATTTTTAGAAGGGTGACAGAACATTCCCAATAACATTCTGGTGGAAATCGTGGTTTCCATAGCAACAAGTTTCAAAATGATATACAGAATTTAAAAGGACTGCCAGTTTGCTTATGGATGTAAATATGTCCCCATTGTTTACTCTTTGGAAATGAGAGATGGCTAGTGTTGATTTGAAATTAAATTAAAATAATTTTTTCCTCAATGACTGGTTACTATGGGCAATAACGTATGTAAGTTTGTCCAATTTTTCACTTTTTTGAAAACAAATCCTTATTGTTTTTTCTAAATGTCTAAATAATGAATTATTAAAGACCTTGCTATTAACTTACAAAATTACGCAACTATTATGTTAACATTCTGGGACACAGATCTGGTTGCCATTGCAACGAAAATATTCTTAAAATGATATGAAATTCATTTAAGGTTCTAAAATTGACATTTTCTAATGAATTATAAAGTTAGCCTACATTTTCTTTTTACAGCATATTTGTCTTGTTATTTGTGTAAAGTATTGGTGTGGTCTTCCATGTGATTATTGTTGGAACATTTTATTTACAAATTAACAGTAAACATATCCTTTGTTACCATGGCAACGGCTATGAAAGAACTAATTTAGTGCTTTATAATTTTACCACAATGCTGCCATCCTTCTTATTTTGATTATTAAGTCATACTCTTCGTTATCTGAAAGTATCCTGTCATTCTAAACCAGGTAACAAAATTTCGAAAAATGTCCCCTACTACCTCTGCCAATAACTAAAAGCAAGGCAGGTTGGTTGGTGGTTTTGATCCCAAGCGCTACTTCGGAGCGAAATAGACTAGCCGAAATCATCTTCCTGAAATTATCCCTAATCATCATGTCATCTCATCATTCATTGGCGCTATATGACCTATTCAGTGTCGCAGTGCCGTAAAACCAAACTCATTCACTCGCTCACTCACTGGTATCAATGTCGGTCTTTAAGACAGGTGGCAGCTTTATGCGGGGATAAAGTCACGCACACTGCCTAAACGTTTCTAAATCCTTCGATAATAGAATTCCGGTTTAGAGAGGTTTTACCAGAGCTGTAAGACATACACCGCTGAAAAATATCTGCTGATTTTTGGTTCTGTCGCAAATCTGACTACCTCGGTCGACCAATGTTTTGAAACTATTGATAGAATGTCAAATAGTTTGAATCCCATTACTCGGCATCTCATGTTGATCCACCATGCTTTTTTGCGAATACGAGTAGAGTCGTAAATAACGGTGTAAGGGTTAAGAAACAACAAAGGTAAATGGAAATGCTTCTTGTAATAAAAAATGCATTAACACTTTCCTATATGGATATTAATGTAATAAATATTGACATCATGAATGATTTTTATAATGGCATATGAACACAGGATTTATTAGCCATGGTAGAAACTGTAGAAGCTAATCTATATAATTTCATAAGCAAACAGCTCATATCCTAAGCAGAAGGTTCCTACAGGAGCTGTCTGATCTTGGTCTACGTAGAAAATGCGTATTTATTGAGTACAGGGTTACATCCCCACTACAGCGTCCACCTAGTACACACATGAGTAGGAGGTTCGTCCTGTATTAAGTTACCGCCTGCTTTTAACCCATAAATAAGTCCTTTTGAATGATCGCTATTGAGGGGTTCATTGTATTGATTTGCTCGATCCATTCAATATAAAAGTTTAAGTGTAGAACTTACAAGCTTATCGGTCGTTTGTGACAATCAAATACCCAAGAGGGCGTTTCATCGTCAAAGTTAACATATTGTCGACGCCAAAGGAGGACGTCTCCAATAATGTAAACCTAGAGTTATTGCATTGTCTGCTAACATCAGATATTCTAATCCCTTAGGTGCATTTCAGTGGCTGTGTCTAGACAGACTTTATACATTAAGATGATTACCTACGAGCAGACATCATTTCAAAACTTCGACATGGTAGATTATTGTCTATGTAAGAAGCATACATTTACCTATTTAATTTGGCAAAACTCTACGCTACAATTGTACTTATGTAACACACTTTGTTCTCTAAAATATATTTTGAGTCAGAAAATGTTTTCTGACAAGTTTTCCAAACGTTTTCATGTTTTCGAATTTGGTCATTGACGGTATTTTATAATTATAAAATATAACATTAAATTAAGTAATACCTCTTCACTTCATGAATACACGTGTAAAAATGAATTACTTTCTGAATAATTAATTAGTTGATTTCTTAAAACAGCATAACATACTGGATGTATTGGCTCTGACAGAAACTGTAGAACAAGATCTATACTACAGTTAAACCTCTCTATAACGACCAATACATTGTGATAATTAGTTGATATATTGGACAGGTGGCTGCTTGAAGCAAGGCGAAAGTAAAACAGAACGCTCATATAAGAGCATTCTGTTTTACTTTCACCTTGCTTTAAGCAGCCACCTGTCTTTAACACAAAATACTTGATGTAATTTAATGGCCGTTATAGAGAGGTTTTACTATAGTATCAAAGGCAAACGGAGCACACCCCGAGCAAACAGTTTATACAGGAGTCGTCTGATCTGGATCTTCTCTGCTTGCAAATGCTTAAATATAAGTTACACTGTCAGGATTGTTTATCGTTAGCAGCACGTGACTAAGATCGAACTTCCTTTTCTAAACAGCAGTGACCCAAAAACCAGCTGAATACATAATCCTACAATCGAAATCAAATTACGGAGAGCTGTCCTAAGCGGTCATTCATTTACTGGTGGTTGTTAAAGCAGGATATGCATATATATAGGAGCTTTTTACATTACCTTTGACCGGCATTAAGCTACACCTGTCTTACAGACCGATAATTAGACCTACTTTTTTTGTCGGTTAAGAGAGGTTCTACTGCAAAACATTCATAATAACCCTTTCAGTGAGAAAGTGTGACACAAGTTGCAAGTTTGGAAGCAGCTTGAATCCAGCATCTCTTTAGGATGAAAGCTGCTTTACATTCGGAAAATGAGAAAGATATTGAGGATTTTTTTTAAATGTGATGAGGGCGACCGTAATGTCTAGTATATGCTCATGTGATAGGTTATGTTTGTGCCTACAAAACCAACTGCCTATATTTTCAACAAATAGTGTGTACACACATGTTTACAGAGCAACTGATAAAGGTGCATATTCAGGTACCAGAATAGCTCATTTCTCCACCAAACCCTGTTGTGATCATGTGTTGTGAAGCTGGCTGGGAGATCGACCATCGACATTCGCACTTATATAGGGAAACCGCACGGCGAACTAGAATGTTTAGTTTGACACCCGACATTCGTTTTTATATAGGGATGCCGAATGTCGTGCTGAAATTTCTAGCTCGCCCATCAGCAGATACGATTCTACAAATTCAGTCATGGCCAAACTTGTTGTGCTCTTATGTCATTATAAAAAACAGCTAACACCCATACACATAATTTCTTACATTAATATTTAGCAGGGAAGGAAATTACCTATGCTGTCGAAATTTAGGGACATCATTTTGGAATAAGCGTCGAGAAGATCCAATCTAAATGTTGCAGAAAATTATTAGGAGTACAATTATTGACAAACCTCGAAGCACTATACAGAAAACTGGGTAGATTCCCAATGTCAGTAAAACGAAAAATAATCATAATCAAATATTGGATTAAAATATTAAACTCCAACAAACAGTCACTCTGGTATAAACATTCAAATTTAAGAGCAGATTTAGAACAAGGGAATATATATAATGGCATTAATTGGGCAGACAAAATTAGAGAGATTTTAGAAAACTGTAATTCAGATTTGATTTGGCATAATCAAGATACCATAAAATAACATTTTGGAGCCATCTAATATCAGATTGTTCAAAAGTACAAACAAGGCTCGTATATTAAGATTAACAATTCGAATAAATTAGAAACATATGTGTTATTGTAATATCACTATGTTTTATTCATTAAAGAAAATAAATACAGAAAATCACTCACTCGACTTAAAAATGGAACGATCAAGATATAAGAACATACCTCGAAATCAAAGATTGTGTTTGAATCGCACTAACAAACAAGTTGAAACGGAGTATCACTTTCTGTTAATGTGTCCAAAATTTAAAGACTATCCGTAATAGTATCATTATACATGGCCTACCGTACAGAAATTTAAAGAAAACCATATGTGTCTTAAAAACAAGAAGATTGTCAGCGACATAGCTAGATACGTTTATATTGCAAACAATTCGAGAATTCAATAAATACAAAATAGATTCGGAATATTTAGGAATTCGTTTTATTTAGATCTATATATATTTAAAATATGCAATTAAAATTAATCTAGGGAAACAGTTTGTATAGTGTGCATTGCCTTGAAAATTTATCCTTGTGTATTATAATGCTGATTTGTCTTTGCTATAAGCATACATTAGAACCCTCCACTGCGACCGCTTAATGAATAAATATAGACGTCTTTATAATCAGGTGGCTGCTTTATCCGGGTCAAAAGTAATAACTTTGGCCCTGCATGAAACTGTCACCTGCCTCTGCCACCCAGAATTGTGCCCCTTTTTGGTGGTCGCATTAGAGGCGTTTAACTGTGCAATGTTTGTTTTAAGCAATAAAGAAACTGTATTGTATTGTTTAACCCCCTGTAATCATAAAACATAATTATACCGATACTAATGACATGGGCCATTGGTAAACAGGCACTCAGACAGTATATTTTGTTTGCAACTGATAACCAGTAAAACCATTCTTAAGCGGCCAACAAAACAATGTCTAATTATGGGTCTGTAAGGCAGGTGGTACCTTAATGCAGGTCAAACGTAATGCAGAAAGCTCCTATAGGAGTTTTCTGCATTACTTTTGCCCTGCATTAGGCAAAAACCTGCTTTTTCAGACTCAACTATTCAATAAATGAATATCCGCTTAGAATATGTTGTACTGTAGATCTAGATCATTCACTATGTCGGTACACGACATCTGATCAGGATCTACACTGGTTGCAGATGCAGCGAACGATTTACCAATGATTGACAAACATTCCATTATTTGGAAAGACGCTAGTTTCTCAAAACGTGAATCAGAAGCCGAAATTGCATCAGATCCTAATTTGAGCGGAAAATTACTGAGGATGGTAATGCTCAGAATAACGACCATATGCCATATTGTATGCCTTAAATACCGCTTAAACCATTCCCTCATATTGACGCCTTTTGGTGCCTCTGTAAAAGTATTTTTGTTATAAAAAGAGCATTTGCTCTGTCTGTCACAGTGGTTTCAAAGCTACACCTATCTAAATGTTTCCCTTTCTGTAGTAAATATTCCTTTTCGGTAGATACAGTCTAAAATAGTCTATGAGGTAATGAGTTAAGCCGGTGCTAGTGGGGTGAGTAGTGTTGCTTCTAGACTAACTGCTCATTGGATATTTATTAAAACCTCTCGCTAGTGTCGATGAAGACTATCGAAAAGTTTTATAGGTAGTCGGGTGCTTGTATTGTTAATGTGGTGAATCAATGTTAACCCATTACCTCATATGCTATTTTAGATCCAATCTCTTTAAATAGATCTACCGAAAATGGGCCTTAACTAGAAAAAAGGTATTTTTTTTAGAATTTTGTAATATAACACCATTGTGATAAATAAAGCATTTGCTCCTATAGGAGCAAATGCTTTGTTTATCATTTTGGTTTCAGAAAGGGACTTTTACAGAGGCGTGAAAAGGTGTCAATATGAGGGAATGGGTTAAAGGGACATGATTTTGCTTGGCTGTTGCATATCCGCGACATTGCTTGTATATCGCGTTATAACCCTCCATGGGGAATTTGTTTGCCATTGGTTTGAAGTCATCATATCATATTTACGATTACTTGTCTATTTGATGACAGCAGGGTTGGAATTAAACCTTTAAAAACTACGTTGGAAATATTCCATCATAAGTTTTACTCTTTTAACGTCAAATAATTTTCATTTGTAAACAAGGACGTCTGCTTTAAGTTTCACGCTGGATTGGCATTAAAATTGATTGAATCCTGATGAGAAATCGAGTTAGGTACTCGGTGTATTATCTGGATTCAAATTGTTTTCAATGGTAATCACATACTTGCCCAGGCTATTTTAGATCCAACCTTTTTAAAGTAATCTACCGAAAAGGAGCATTAACTAGAGAAAAGGAAAAAATCAGAATTGTGTAGTTTGAAACCATTGTGATAAAATGAGCATTTGCTCCTATCGGAGCAAAGGAGCAAATGCTCTATTTATCACAATGGTTTCACAATGTTAATTTTATAGAGGCGCGAATATGCGTCACTAGGAGATAATGTGTTAAAACATAAAATAAAGTATTAACTAATGTCCAAATGTTGCTGTTGTTAATGATAATGATATTTGAGCTGATACTGATGTCCATGAGAATGATGATAACAATGATGATAGCAATAATAATGATTATAACGGTGATGGCAATGGCCATGGTGACAATGATGTTGAAGACAATGATAATGGTGATGTTAATGGCCGTTATGGCAATGATGCTTATAATCATGATGTCAACGATGATGATATGATGCTGATTATAACAATGATGATAATGCTAATGATGAACGAAAGGGTAATGAGGGCGATGATGGTGTTACTGATAACTTCCTTAATTGTGATATTATTAAGATAACGAGTAGCGTTTACTCGGGTTTTCTCGCTTCTCAGATGAATAGAATCAAGCATGGGTTTTGTTAAAGACGGGAACTTCTATATCCGAGTTTGGTATGTCCCCGTCGGATATGAGCTGTAGCTACTCGCTATCTTAATCTCGCTTCTCAGATGTGCTAGATAACCCGAGTTACTAAAATAGAAGTACTAGATATCTTTATCAGGAACACCCCTTGTCTGGTATATCCATGCGCGCGACTGGGCGAAATCAACACGAAATCTACAGTCAGCGGGTTTATAAATTAAAGTCAATAAATAATTAGCACGAATGCGAGAGTATGTTTATCATGTAAATAAAAGCCTATTCAATTAACCGAAGACGTAGTTTTGTAGTCCATCAGGCATTTATAGTTTACGCTAAAACGTGGTGTTTATGGTAATTTCATCACCGATGATATCATTTTGCGTCCGGCTTTGTGCCGCTGGTTGTTGCTTTTGGACACGGAAGTCGTACTTTTAATATTTTATTTTTAATAATACACGTGTTTCCGTGTTCTAGTTGGTATCTAATAAGAATAATATAAACTTCAATGGGGAGTGGAAGACATATGTCGATAATAGAATGGTTAACTTACTGCTTTGTATGTGGCTCTCCCATGATGTTATTTGCAAGCACCATGGAAACAAATAAAGAACCAAGCATGTCGACACATCATCTTTGTGTAAAGCGTGTGCCAATAAACATGTAATTTTGGAGATTCCTAGCCTGCGTTTTAGATTTTAATGAGATGATATTTTACAGTTTGAAAACTTTGAATTCGGAATATTCAAGATGGAAACACCAATCCTTCAATATCTAATAAAGGCAATTCATTATAACTGAAATAAATTGTCAAGAAAATAAATTATAAATGGCAAACAGTGCAGACCCTGGTAAGAAGACCCAGCTTAGAGTCCTTTGGTCTGGATATACAATGTTTGGAAGTTTATACAATGATTAACCAATATAAACAGATACGAGGGGTGTTCCAAAAATAATGTCACTTGCATCGGTGCTCATATAGCGGAAGTGCTTTTGTTCATTTTAATTTGCTCTGCCCTTCAAAATACTCTCCGCCAGCCAGAATACACCTTTTTAGCCGGTCAATCCATTTTTGGAAGCATTTTTCATACTCTTCAATGGGGACACCCATCAGACACTGATAAACAGCAGATCCAAGGGCATTTCTCGAATTGTATCTCCTTCCAGATAAATGATATTTAAGTTTTGGAAAGAGAAAATAGTCGCAGGGGGCCAAGTCTGGCGAATACGGAGGGTGCGGAAGGACGGTAACCTTCTCTGACTCCAAAAAGTCAGTCACAATACGTGCCTTGTGAGCGGGTGCATTATCATGCAAAAGTCGGACATACTTAAGTCCTGTTTTGGGGCGGCTACTTTTGTAGTAGTTCTTCAATTTTCTCAGAACAACGTTTTTATAGAACTTGCTTGTGACCGTTCTGCCTTTTGGCACCGGGATTTGAATAGCTGGACCCTTATTAGTGAAAAAAAAAGCATACAAAACCTTCTTTACCGTTCGTATTCGTTTGGCAATACTTGGGCGTCTGGCATTTTTAGTGGCCCATATTCGGTTGGAAACCTTCCGCTTTGGTTCAAAATAATACACCCAGGTCTCATCACCAGTGATTATATTATCAAAAGCCTTTTTACTATATTCTGGGTACATTTTGAGAAGTTTTTTTGCCATTGTTACACGCGTCTTCTTTTGCTCATCCGTTAACAAATGGGGTATCCATCTTGCATTTATCTTTCTAACTTTTAGGTGTTTCTTCAAAATTGCATGAACTCTTGCTAACGACAAGTTTGTCATTCGAGCCAATTGTCTTACGGTGAATTGAGCATCAGTTTTGAGGATATTTCGGATTTTTTCTATGTTACCTTTGGTCGTAGTTGTTGCAGGACGACCTGGGCGAGCAGCATCTTTCAGTTGCTGCTGCCCAGCACTAAATTTAGCTACCCACCTACAAACAGTCCTGTGGGACATTTGGCCCTCCCCATAAATGTAACACACCTCGCGGTGAATATCTACCTCCTTTATGCCGAGTAATGTCCTACCTTTTATATAGGCCCTAATTTCAAGAACATTTTCAGCTCGTTTTCCTGTCATTTTGTGTATAGTCTAACGAATAGGCTATGAAACGATGTACACTGTACCGAGGCAAGTGAACGTGTGGACGAGATATTTACCTGTGTCACGAGCCAGTGATCATGAATTGCACGATTTCCGCGAAATAAAGCACAGATGACATTATTTATGGAACACCCCTCGTATTCCGGCGTTGAATATTGCTTGCGTGTTCGAAAATAATACCACAGACAGGGTGATATTAAAATGGAAATGCATGGACTTCAATATTTCTGATCGTACGCTATACCATTTTGCGGGTTTTCTTTAATGGTTGACTTGCAAATAAAACACTTTTGAAGATATGTTTTGAAGATAAACTACCATTATCTTTGTCAAATGGTGTATACGTGTTTCATATAGAACGATCAGAGTCTTCATTGCGACAGTACAGAACTTTCTCGTTAATACGACCACTCAAACGAAGTATAATTCTTGATTTTAAAACAGATTAACCCTTTTGCTGTTCTATGATTTTATTCAAAATTTCAATACCCTTTGACAAACTGGTTATAATGAAATATGGAAAGTGGAACATTGTGGCTATTTAACCCTTTACCCAATAGCCTATTTCTAGTTTTGAAGACAGGTGACCACTTAAAGCAGGTTGAAAGTAAAGCAGAATGCGCATTAATGTGCATTCTGCTTTACTTTCAGCCTGCTTTAAGCTGCCACCTCCTAGAATATAGAAACTATTTATGATGCTATATGTTCATTATTGTAAAAATTGGAACTATTTTCTTCAGCGGAGGAATATATTAAACTCGCTTAAAGCCGCTTCTATCAGGTAAAGGGTTAAGAAACTAAAGAAATAAATATAAAGCAAACAGAGCAGACCCTGATCATGTACTACTCTGTTTGCAAATGTGTGAAAGCACATGCATATGAAGGAAAGGGATAATGCAGAATAAAAAGGATACAAGAATGTTCCTATAGGAGATTTCTGTATCACTTTTGCGATGTACTAAGAATCCACATGCCTTTACAGCCTCCTATGTCACTTTAACTCTACCGTTCTAAAACAAATATTCTGAAAATGGGTGATCCCTCGAAAGCAAAAGTAGAAATGCAAAAAGAGAATATTGCAGACTCGGTTTTATTGAGTCTGTTCATGAGTAGTAATTAAAAGTGCAACACTACTCACGCCCCCTAGTACCGGCTTAAGCAGTATTCAATTTTCAACACTAAAAACATCAAAATTTAGGACCAGAAAATATAACAACACTGAGAATGAAGTAACACACTGTTGCTGCCTGCGACCAAATCGCAATTATAGTAGAAAAGAAATTAGATACTTTTAGGCAAGTGGTTGCTAAATGCAGGCTGGGGGTCATCTAGAAAGCTCATAAAATACATATCTATAAGATTTTAACCCTGCATTAAGCTGTCACCTGTCCCATAGACCGCTATGTATACTCATTTTAAAGTCATGTTTAGAGGGGGTCTGCTGTAAGTTGCCGACATGGCTGGGACTTAAAACTGTTTTCAATGCCCAGAGGTAAGACTTTTAAATCTGTGTTCATTTATGTCAGCACCATTAGTCAAATATGATTTTTGTCTAACCTGGTTTTCCTGACGAATAAAAGTCGCAAATAAAATTAAAAAACCGTAAAATTGTTCAGATTTCCTTATGGGAAATAAAAAATAATCTCTCATCAACTTTAGTTTCTGAAAGATCATGCATTTTGATATAAGGTTTTCTCGCTCGTGCTTTATTAGAAACGCATGGCATAGATTATTATCGTGGTATAAGGATAATGCTTGCCGTTACACACCTTTTAGTGCATCTGAATACAACTGGTACACACACCTTTAGCCTGCTGAGCAAATTATTTTTGCACAATATTGTCACTTATTTTACTTTCGAATTCAAACTGTAATCAACAAAAATGCGATCAGAGTTTTAAAGCAGTTTGGATCAGGATGAGACACCGAATTACCGAGCTTCCCGTGTACTCGGCGTCTCATCTAGATCCAAAATGCTTGCATAGATAATCACCCATCCTTTCGCAGTAGGTTAAAGGTTAATTGTTATAATCTAAAAACGATGGAAAATGTCATATGTAAACATATTTGGTAGTTAACACCACTTGGCAGTTTGGTTAAAGACTGACGCTGTAATATTCAAACTGGATTTGGGTACACAACTTTTACAAATGTAAGTTGGTTGGCATTTAGCATTTTAAGGGTCAGTCTTTTTATGGTCTTCATGGAAGAAAATTGACTGTTTTTTTATTTATGCATATTTACGAAATGTTACTATAGGACTATCATTTACCAGTGAAACAAGTAGTCCAACAACTCCTTGTCTTTCAAGATTGAACAAGCCGTGATCTGGCTAACTTTAAATACAACAATTAATTATAGATTATGAATATACATATTTTTCTGGCTGTAAATATTTCGTAATAAGCTAAAACCTTATCTCTCAGAAATTAAAATGTATACATGTACCTGCACACTGTTCAAATGTATTGGCAACCCGTTTCCTGCTAAGCGCGGCGACACGTCTATGCGGCGTCACATGGCACCTTACATATTTCAAGGTGGATAAAATTATATAGCCAGATTAAAGTTTGTTGACAAACAACAGTTAAATTTAATTGAAAGAAATGTAGTTGTCAAAACAATGACAAAGACAAAGGGGCCATAAACTAGGTTTCTGCAGGAAGAACAATACTTGCAACACTAGCAGTACATACTGTACTACCATACGCTGTGCAAATACCACCAGCATTGTCTTAACATATTCTCTCCTACTGACGCCTTTTTACGCCTCTGTAAAACTCATGCTTTGAAACCATTGTGAGAAATAAAGCATTTGCTCCATAGGGACAAATGCTCTATTTATCACAATGGTTTCAAAACTACACAATTCTAAAATTCTACTTTTCTGTAATTAATGCTTCTTTTTGGTAGATTAATTCAAAGAGGTTGGGTCTAAAATAGTCTAAGAGGGAGTGAGTGAGTTAAAGTGATATTCTCTTCTTGCAACACATTTTAAACTTACAATAATCATTTGTTTATATGATGAATTGAAGTTCATGTATATTGCAAGAAAACCGACCGAATGAATACTGAAGAAGACAAAACTTTTACAGTAAAACCTCGATTATTCGAATTTTCGGTATAGAAGAATTTAGACCCTTTTAGGCAGGTGGCTGCTTAATGCATGGTGAAAGTCATGCAGAAAGCTCCTCTAGGAGCTTTCTGCATGACTTTCACCATGCATTAAGCTGCCACCTGTCTTAACCCTTTACCCAATAGCCTGTTTCTAGTTTTGAAGACATATGACCACTTAAAGCAGGTTGAAAGTAAAGCAGAATGCGCCTTAAGGCGCATTCTGCTTTACTTTCAGCCTGCTTTAAGCTACCACCTACTAGGATATATAAAATATTTATTATGCAACATGTTCATGACTGTATGAATTTGAACTATTTTCTTCAGCAGAGGAATAAATCAAACACGCTAAAAGCCGCTTCTATCAGGTAAAGGGTTAAAAATGTAAAGATCGATAATAATACGTATTTTAGTGTTCGGATAATCGAAGTTTTACTGTATTTGTTTAGGTTTAGGTTCGTAACTGTTTGAATTTGGTCGATAATACCGGTATTTTGTCATACAACGATTAGTTATAGGTATCAACGAAATATTGTTTAGTTTGTATCGCATGGTCATTTTCGAAATAAGTTCAAATTGACAATCTTAATAAAAAATTATGTACATAACCAAAACCACGTTTTATGTTGTTATTGAAACTATGCGTTTATTGTAGAGACTACCGCTTTAAGTAATTGATCGAACTGTAGATTCTGGCGACCACATATAGGGTACAAATAAGAATCAGATTATACGGCTCCCGAAGGAAACATCTGATCAGGGTCAGCACTGTGTGTTATATCAATCAATATCCAAAGGATTCGCAGGGTTATCTTTCATATGCAATGTTAAGCCATTTACATGAAACATGGGTCGGTTCCAAATTTAGCTTTGTGCTTAACCTTGTACAATGTTGGTGTTAACCCATTATCTCGTTAATATTCATATGAGAATTCATGACTTTTTCAATATTCATAACCTGATTTTTGTAGTGGTAAGTTTTGGCTATTGCAGAAACTGCTAAACCAGATCTTTATTATTCACTAAGAAAACAGAATAGATTCTGATCAGATTGATTCCGCAGGAGCCGCCTGATCTGAGGATTCCCTGTTTGAAAATGCGTAAAAGGCAATTAAACCAGGTTAAGGGTTGACGAAATAAACATGCAACTAAAAAGGAGGACATGTTACAGTCGTCAGTTGCAGGCTTATAGACTGTAATGGAACTCGCACAAACTCACTATTTGGCGTTAAACTCACATCATCATAACTATCGGTATCTGTTTAATTTTAAATGATAAACAACCTTAATTGCTCTAAATGAGATGTTGAGAAATTTCAGACTTGAATCATTACGATTAAAATATTTTATAGACGAAAACCACTTAATTTTAGTAGGGATAATATTAGCCTTTCGCTTGCTATTCACGTCAATATTCGTACCTGTAAATAGTGAAGAGCCAGATGAGACAGCTCCTGCATGAGCTGTTTCATTAGGGTCTGAACTATTTACAAGTTGATTGTGCAACCAGTGCACTCCGCAGCAGTGATTTCACAGCGAAATACTCGTACACAGTAAAGATATATGTAAATATACAACAGGGCATGGATGAAGAAGGAGAAATGTATTTTAAAATTCAGCAAGAGAAGGGTTAGTATGTTGTCTTTCGGACTCTATGCTTATTTTTACGAACGTTAGATGCTTTAATCACGCTTTGGGCCAGTCTGTGATATCATTTGCGGACGTTTCAAAAGTCAATATGATGTGTCTGGTAATTCTATCTTCAACACCGTAGATGTGCTTAATGCATTAGGCAATATGAACATTTAGCACCGAGAAGAATTGTCTTCTTTCAATCATGTCTCGTGATAGGGACATCGAGGACATTACCAGTCGAAACACCTGTGGGGTTTGATGTTAAATCGTAATTTAAATCAATTTTCGACATTTTTATAGAGACACAATGACATGTCTGAAAACGATTCCAAGATTTCGGAAAATGGCATACCGATATCCTTAGGATCAAGGTCAAATATTAAAAAAAGTAATTACAGTGAGAAAACAAACCAGAGAAATTTACAAACAAAATATATACAGTAATTCTTATTAGAATATCGTCATTATACGGCATTATACATTTAATGCAATACGTATCAAACGTAGATGTTTACTTATGTACAATGCCATTCGGACATGAATTATAAGAGACTATCACAGGTTTATATCACAATCAACACTGCTATATACAGAGTTAAAAGATGACGTACCACTGCTATTCTACTAACCATCGTACCACAGGCTGCGTTGGTACTTTAACACTAGCTAGAAACTCTAGAATAAAATTTGAAAATCACGGAACAAGCACCTTGATTAATTTATAAGAGCATATTAAAATACGTCTTAAAAAGGATATCACATCAGGCAAGGCCTGGTATAAACTGAATAGCAGTGATATTACATACTCTGATAAAATATAATCTCAAATGAAATAAAGTTTAATTAAATAATACAGGGGATATAAGACAATCTAACTTATGGACCAGTGGGATTATTTGTACAGTAAAATGCTTCTTTTTCTTAAAATATAAAAGCAGTAAAACTGTTACAGTGATATACTACTTTATATATCTTGTGTCAGATTTTCATAGGTGGGACAATGGAGGGTAACATGGGGGTCATCTTCATTAACATTAATGCAGAATGGACACACCCGTAACTCAACTGGCAGGTTCAGATATCGACCGGTTTCAATCTTAAGGGGGCGCAGCCCCGTACCTAAAGAAGCTGCTCTGTGTGATTCTGGCATAATTTCCGTACAATAATCTTCAACGCCACAGAAACGTTTAAACAATCTATAAATTATATACAATCTCAACTTATTGTGACCAATTCCAATATGTAAAGAAGAATTACAATTAGCCGAAATAATATATCGTGAATCCTGCTAAACTGTACTCAATATAATCAGCATAAACTGTTTAGTATTAATTCATGATTTGGATCGAAATCGTAGTTGTGATAATGCTTGCAAATAGTTCTGGTCCAGATGACATGCTGAGTTATTGGGAGTGTATTTAGGATCCGCACGGTTTTTGACTGGTAGATTATTAGTTACATAGTCATGTAGTGACCGGGTACGGGATGATACCTGGTTAGTAAATGTTATACCCGGCGAGACGAAACCGAGCTGGATATAAGATTTACTAATCAGTCTGAGGCCTGTTCAGGAGCGCGGGCGCTTGATGAGCGCTTGCCCGAGCAAAAGTATCACTGCTGAACGCGATCGAGCGCCTTTTCTAAAATCAAGTAAATATTTGATCTGCGGTCGGGTTCTAGAGCATCAGTTTGTTAATTACGATTGTTTTCTTCCAGTCGGTTGCTTCTATTACCGTGTTGGTAGCCATCTTGGAAACACAAGCGAATGTCAAAGCGATACACCTCGCGAGTAGGCTAGCTTGCGCTAGCTGGCACTAGGCGGGCGCCCTCGTTCAGAGTCCAAGCGCTCGAAGTGACATCGAGCGCCCACACTCCTGAACAGGCCTCTGGTATCATCCCGTACCCGGTCACTACATGACTATGTAACGAATTTACCCCACCGATGACCAGTCTATTTTCTATCAGTGCTCAATGTTTTTTCTTTTTCTCAATCTCGTCCGCGTCCAAGGAAGCAAAGCGTTTCGTCATATTTGTAAACAAACTAACGACAACTGTTACTATATAACTGTACCGTGTCAATTCGGCCCAACATCAATTCGGCACAGTTCAATCGAGGTAACCAAAATTATAACGGAAAACAAATCTAATACAAAAATCCGTTATGTATTTAACTTTGAAATAAAATCTAATTTACTCAGTAACCATTTGCTGACAAAAACACCGTGCAGCCATTACCTCAAATTTGGGCTCTACGCTGGTAGGGGAAGTACGTGTGTTGGATGTCTACTGACTGTGTATTGAATTTCTAGTGACCGTGTATAAGTTTCACTCTTCGATCACGTGACATAATTCAACCAATCACACACACGGATTTCACCATGATCAGAGGTGGGGTAAAAATATTTTATTGGTAAAAATGGAAAGCTATTTAATTCATTAAAAAAGGTGCTACTACTATATTGCATACAAGATTTTCCCTGCCGCCTATTGATTTTTGCAAAATTAGACGTTTATTTCAATTTTATTTCATTTTTTTGAAATTCCCATTTTTGTTTAAATAGAAAAACCAACGACTTATCCCTTTACTCCATAATTATGTCTTTCTACGAATTTGCAAACGAAGCTGATCCAGACAAGACGGCTCATAGAATGGCCGTCTGATCAGGGTCTGCTCTGTTGGCTTATGATATAATATAGATCTGATTCTATAGTTTCTGCCATGGCCAAAATATAATGTGTTAATATATCGTGTGTGCATTATATCATGTGATTATAATATTAATGAATCTAGTTAATGTTCGTGACGTCATTATTTCTTGTATAAATATTGATGGAGTAAAGGGCTAATTAGATATTTTGGATCTCGATGAGACGTTGAATGACTCGCAGTTTCATCTAGTTTCAAACTGTTTTCAATAGTCATAATAAATTTGCCACTGGCAAAAAGAACGAGTAAAACAAATTGGTTTGCTTCCAGTTTATTGTTCTTGAGATGCCATACCCAAATTAGCCTTTGCTGAATTGGATCTTAGTTTTAAAAGTGATTTTAACCTTAACCACAAATACTGGCGGATATTACAAATAGCTCGGGTTCAAAGTCAACATCATGTAAGTAAGTAAGTAAGTAAGTAAGTAAGTGAGTAAGTAATTTTTTTTTTATTATTATAGTGACAAGTGTTATAAGTCATAGGTTAAGCAATATTTACACCCCCTGGGCCTATTTATCACCTTTAGATAAGCTATTGTAAAACTTATCAAGCATAATATATATAAAATACAAATAATAAATCAATATTATAGTACAGCAACCCACACTGTACTCGGCCATTACCGAGCATACAAACCAAACATATAAACTAATTTCTGTTTCAGCTAGTCACATACATAGAGGATCTTACATAAGTGTTCATTACAAATTGTTTTTATGAAACTTGTTTACAATAATCAATATGACACTAGTTAAAGCTCGTGTCATATTATTATTGTGAACTCGTTTCATAAAAACCATTTGCAATGAACAGTTGAACACTCAAGTAAGATTCTTTTTATCACATCAGCCTTAAAATGCCATAGAAAATAAAACAGATTACAGCTGACAGCTGTTTCGGCCATTGTTTACAAACAGCGTAGTAATACATCGGCTGACGCACATGTAACGCTACGATTGGCTAAAGTTTAAATGAGTGCTACGATTGGCTAATGATTGCTAATTTGCATAAACAATGCACTAGTGTATCTCCGCGGTAACGGCACTCCCACAAGGCAGATTATGTGATAAAGTTTTTTTGTCGCAATTGAATTGCTTTGACTAAATCTTTGCTGTTGGTTTACGAAAATATCATGGTTTTCATCAATATTTCATGTTGTTATTTCACTCAGCAAATGCCCAAACACTTCAGCTCGTAAATGTTGATACACTGAACAGTCAATATGTAACTGTACTTCAGACTCAATCTGCCAATTGTTACAAATCATACAAAGCCGATCATCCAAGTTCTCGTTTACATATCGACCTGTCTCGATGCGAATTGGTAATATTCCACATCTAAACATCTAAACTGGGCTATGTAGAGCGTTCGTATTATGTCAGATTTGTGGTGATACATTTTCAGTAACAAAACGTGTATTGAAAAAATTATATCTTCTAAGTTTTGAGGACGATTGTACCGAATGCGACCTTTGTGTTTCTGTGTAACAGTGTATTTTTGCCTTTACTTACTGTAAACCCACTGCTGTTTGATCATTATAATGCTCTGATAGCTCAAGCTCACTCATTACGGATTTAACTTCATTACACCAGTTAGCGACACTGGATCTATAGTCCGTTTCGAATGCACGCTTGGTGATTCTGTTGTTATCCATATTTATAAGTATATTCCAGTAACGGCCCATGTTCAGCCAACGTCGGTATCTGCCAGGTATCCAACCAAAGGCACCTGTTAGTGCGGCTACAGGGGTAAAACGGTGTACTCCTAAAAAGTAATGCATCGCATGATTGTGCACTTTGTCTAAAGCTTGGTATTTTCTATATCCCCAAACTCCGGAGCAATATTCTAATATTAGTGTAATGCAACCGTATATTAATATTTCGTAGGATTTGAAACTAAAGTCTTTAAATCCACTAATTTTAGATATTACATGTACACTTCCGAGAGCTCTGCTAGCTCCTTTGCTGCGGAAGTCACAGTGTCCAACAAAACTGCCCCTGTCTGAGAATATAACACCGAGATATTTATATTCTGCAACAGTCCCTAACTGATTTTCATCTATGTGAAATGTAAATTTTGTTTGATTAGTTTGTCCTTTTCGTAAGTGCATACACTTTGATTTTGTCGTAATAATAAAAACACACCATTTCTTGCACCACTGATGGAGACAATCTAGCATACCCTGTAGATCATTCTCAGATTTAGCCACTAATACCATGTCACCTGCATAGAGGAGTAATGATACACTAGTGCCCCCTACACACACATCAAGGTCAATGTCATTGATATCTGCTACCAGATCGTTTATGAAGGCTGCGAATAATGTCGGTGAGAGATTGTTTCCCTGCGCGACGCCAGACTTACAGTCGAACACCGTGTACGGTTACTGTTTATTATGATTGTTGCCACTGTACTTTCATACATTGATTTAACAGAGTGGTATAAATTGCCATCTACACCCTGTAACAGTAACTTGTACAGCATCATGTCTCTGTCAATAAAATCGAATGCCTTCTTTAGATCAATATAAGCTGCGAAGACCTGAGTGTTATTTTGTGATACTATTTAGAGTAAAAATGTAATCTTCACATGAACGATCCCTTCTGAAACCGTTCTGTTCCACACTGAGGATGTTATTTTCATCAAAATACACAATCAACCTTTTGTTAACAAGAACGTTATACAATTTTCTGATACAAGGCAATAGGCTGGTCCCTCGATAGTTAAGAGACACTCTTTTGTCCGAACTGTTATCCTTATGACTAGGGATTGTCATTGATTTTCTCCATTCACTAGGGATGACGCCAGCGTCAAAGATCAGTTGAAATAGTTTATGAAGTACTGCTAGTACCGGAGTTTTTTTTAAAACCAAGTACGGAATGTTGTCGATGCCACAAGCAGACTTAGATTTAGCTGCCATAACAATATTTGCTACTTCATCGATAGTGAATGGACGGTTTAAGGGGATCAATGATATTCATTTCAATCATATGTGTATCAAGCTTGGCTTGTTGGTAAAAATTGTCATCAAACTCTTCACCCACGTTACCATTATACAAGTACTCAAAGTCACAACGCCATCTTTCGAACACACTTTTGTCATTATTTATCACTCAGTATCACTCATGTAACTCAGTGCTTCGTGATTATCCCAACTGCTCGGCATTCTTACATTGTCTTAGAAACAAACATGTACAGTAAAACCTCTCTATAACGGCCTCTAAATTACATCAAGTATTTAGTGTTAAAGGCAGGTGGATGCTTAAAGCAAGGTGAAAGTAAAACCGAACGCTCCTGTAGGAGCGTTCTGTTTTACTTTCACCTTGCTTTAAGCAGCCATCTGCCCTAAATACCAACTATTTAACACAATTTAGTGGCCGTTATAGAGAGGTTTTACTGTACTTGTAGAATTGAAACAGAGGATAATAGCAGAGCAACAGATAAACGTTCGTACTCAAGTATTAAAATCGTCATTTCTCCACCAAACCCTATGGTGTGACCTCTCTTTCGATTTGCTTCTTCGATACGGTTCTAAAGAGTGGTCACAACATAGGATTTGGTGGAGAAATAAAGAAGTTATTCTTGAAAATGTTTTAATTTACGCGTCTTATCTGAACCTAAGAATAGTTTTGAGACAATTGCTTAGCGTAAAGATACGTGTGTGCTAGCGTTATAGAGGAACACTCTGATCAGGGTCTAAACTGTTTACCATTCCAAATCCTCTGGCAAATTCAAGCATTTCATGTTAGATGGGCACTGATGGAACATTCCACCTGGAATAATAATCATTCAAAGAGTTATACCAGCCAATGCATGCATAGTATGTAGATGAATATGCTCGTTACATGCGTCAGTAACATGTAAAATGACAAATTGAAGATACAAAAGACATCAATAATATAGGAATATTTAGTCAAAAGGGAAATGAAATTACGTGCGAGGAACTCTCTACTCCATAAATACGCCTTTCTACGTTTTTGGAAACATAGTAGACCCAGATGAAACGATCTGTATTTCTAGGAGCCATCTGATCATTTTCTACTCTGTCTGTTTGCTTATAAAGTAATAAAATGTAATGAAATATGATTCTACAGTTTCCGTCATGTCCAAAATGTCTTGTGTTCTTGTGGCATTAAAATCCATGTAACCAATAGATTCATGCTGTTATCATTTCTTACATGAATACTCATAGACTAAAGCGCCAATCGTTATTCTTCTGAGAACAATGTCTGCCTATAATCTGTCGTAATAGTAAACCCGCTCCAATGCGACCACGTAATGAATAAACATGGCTGTCTTTATAAGCAGGTGGTTGCTTAATGTAGGACAAATGTGATGCAGAAAGCTCCTCTAGGAACTTTCTGCATTACTTTTGCCCTGCATTAAGCACCCACCTGCATCTAGCACCCATAATTATACCTCTTTTAGGTGGTTGCATTAGCGGGGTTTTACTGTACTTACAACAGAACCTGTATTAACCATTTCCCTGTTATATGTATATTACAATTTTCAATACCTACTGAATATTCATGGACAAAATAGTTATAGTGAACTATTGAAGGTGGGCCATTGTAGCCATTTTAGAAAGTACACAGATATATCAAATTCCATCAGCAAACAGAGCGTATCCTGGTCAGACAGCTTATATAGGAGCTTGTATTAACTATGTTTGCAGATTCGTAAAAACACGTTCACATGAGGGAAAGGGTGAAGCGACCATTAAAAACATCAAACTCTAGGTCTTCTTTAGGACCGACAGTAGCCTCATGCAGGCCGAAGGTGATGCAGAAAACTCTTTTTTTGCCTTACATTAATCCACCACCTGTTGTTTAAGACTCCTATGCTGAAAAAACTAATAGTCGTTTAAGACTGGTACTGCTGTATTTTCGAAATTTCAAGCTTTGGGAAAATGTTGTCCGAGTGTCAAATAATTTCGATCGTGTTAACAGTCGACATCCTCATTTTAGCGTTTCTACTCGTTCGACTGATTCACGTCAGCTGTTATTGTAAAACCTAAATTAATATTATTTTTTCCGAAATTGGAGACTGACAGAACACGTTCCTTGATTTCCATGCCGAAGTTTTATGTCTCTTAAAAAGTCGGCGGTTTTCTAAAGATTCAGCAATATTAAGATATCATTAATATTTATCTGAATATAGGGCCTATATGTAAATTGTTAGGAAATGGGCTGCTTATACGTGTACAAACTTTAGTCTTGATTTGATTCATACGAAAACAATGGTCAGGATATAACATTAAAGGTCAATATTGATTCTTATTTTAGTGTTCGTATTAGCGAGGGTCTATTGTATACTGGTATTATATGTATATACACCCCAGCTGCTTCACATCTCATAGTAATGGGATATTAATTTTGCTCCTGTAGATATCTCTTATCACAGGTTTGCAAAAAAGTGCAATTCAACTTCATGCCCCTATTCACAACCTGACTCGCATTTGTAATAACCTTGGATCTGGATAAGATGCCGAGTAACTCGGCGTCTCATCAAGATCCCAATTGTTTGACACTCGTCGCTAAAATTTCTCAAAAACTTGAACGAACCGGAAGTAAGTGAAACAGGTCAGAGATCAACCCTTTACTCCATAAAAACGCCTTTCTACGCCTGTGCAAACAGAGTAGATCCAGATCAGACGGCTCCTATGGGAACCGTCTGATCAGACTCTGCTCTGTTTGTTTATGAAATAATATAGATAATATTTTAGTAATAGCAGAAACTGTTTAATCATGCGTCTCTATGCTATTATAACAAATTAATCTAATTAATATTCATGGCGTCATTATTTCTTGCATGAATATTCATTGAGGAAAGGGTTAAGTAGACATCATTATTATAGTAGGCAAAACATTAACATTAGGGTTACAAGAACACGATTTCTTGGAAAAGTTGGTCGCATGTGCTGTCATGTTTTTAAAAGCGTAATCGAAAGTTTGAGCAGACATCATTTTTTCATAGCGGAGTAAGGATTAACATTCACATAACACGATAAGTCCATTAACCTTGCGCCAAGGGAAGAAAAACTACATAGTTTATAATATCTTTGTTGCACTGGTGTGAATGCCAGATGATCCCAATGCGCCGTGATTTGAGCTATTTGTAACACTAAAATAGTATTAAGGGAAATAAGATTAAAAAACATCTGGAAAAATACCTTGCGTAATCTTATACGAAACAAAAGCAAATAGTTATTTCCGAGATGGCAGATCAATACCCAGAGCATGAATCCGAAAAAGACACAGAACAAGGATTACGAAACTGACGAATGCTAAGGCCTGATCCGAGACCTTAGTCACATTTGCAAACAGACCAAAGTCGGCGTCTCATCAGGAGCCAAGCTGTTTGACATTCACGCGGTCAACAATATCTCAAAATCTTGATCGAAAACAAATAGTCAAACTTGCACCAGATCCGCAATTGAGTGGAATTGGGGGTTACAGTAACACCTCTCTATAACGGCCACTAAATTGCGTTAATTAGTTGGTATTTTGGGCAGGTGGTTGCTTAAAGCAAGGTGAAAGTAAAACAGAACGCTCCTGAAGGAGCGTTCTGTTTTACTTTCACCTTGCTTTAAGCATCCACCTGCCTTAAACACAAAATAACTTGATTGTTGACATCGGGGTAAACGTGTACCAGACATAATTGTCTCTATTATTTAGTTTATATATTTGATGTACAGTAAAACATGTCTTAAGCAACCATCAAAAAGGTGTCTAATTATGGACATTTAAGGCATGTGGTAGCTTAATACAGGTCAAAAGCAATGCAAAAAGCTCCTATTTTAGAGCTTCCTGAATTACTTGTACCCTGCACTGTAGCAACCCGTTTTGAAATAACGCTGCACTTTGAAAAAGTTAGGCATGACGTCCCTAGGGCGCACATACATTTATCCTCATGTTTCACTACAAAACGTATGGAAGTGTAATAATGATGCGGAACTTTCTTTTGCAGGGTGAATGCGATTTTGAAGACTTTTATTTTGCTTTAAATTACATTTCCATGCATTTTGTTGTGTACATGAGGATAAAGGTACTGAAAAGACGTCCCGACAAATCGGTGTAAACCCAGAATAGTGGCCAGATAGCACTGTTCATGGTCTTCATTGTTTGACAGGGTATTAAGCCAGGAGGCATTAAACCATTGAGACATTAATGCGCATTTTCTTCGATCTTGTTACTAGCTTTCTTTCGATAGTAGAAAAACGGTAGAACAATTCGAAAGCGAGAACTTACATATAGCAAAAAACATATATGTATTTAGGAACAAATGACTGCCTCATAAAGAAAAAAACACAGGGGCTTTCTGTACAACTTTCATCCTTAGTTAAACTGCACGTGCTTAATCTATCCCGATAGACTCATAATTAGACCAACTTTGAGTAATACCTAAATAAGAAAGAACACTGCGATTCATAGGTCATGCTTGAATATGAAAATTGAATAGCCTCTTTATGACACCTGAAACTTAGAAAAGACCGAAGGAGACAACAATTGACTGATACAGGGCCAATATATTACTCAGGGAGCCAATGTACTCAAGTTTAAATTATTTTAGACTATGTGTATTTTAACCGTTTCCATGGCAACCCCCAGTTTTCGTAATGATGACCCATACCTACAATGTCGACCATATCACGGCCAGTTTTTATCCTAAAACTGTAAAACTGGTACCAAATGGAAGATAAGACATTGTGCTTTTAGTTCCAACTTTTTGTTTAAAATTACCTTATTTGCAGACTCATGAATATTAATGCGAAAATTAAAAATAGTAAAACAAGTATAGAAATATCGTAAACCTTTCATTTTTTATCCTACAAATATCAGAAAATAACTTCAAATGCAGTTTAACATGATGACAAAATCCCAGGAAACAAAATATCCAATTTGAGGACCAAAGCATTAACTTTAAGTACCGTTTTCACCGTTTCCATGGCAACACCCAAGTTTTCGTAATGATGGCCCGTACCTGCAAAATCGTCCATATCACGGACAGAGTGCTTTTATTTCCAGTTTTTTAATTACCTTTTTTGCATACTCATGACTATTAATCAGAACATTAAAATAGTAAAAACAATATAGAAACAACGTAAATAATGTAAACTATTCACTTTTTTCCTACAAATATCAGAAAACAACTTCACATGCAGTTTAACATGCAGAAAACAAAACAAAATATCAAATTTGAGGACCAAAAATTTAATTTAACTCTAAGTAACTTTTTAACTGTTTCCATAGTAACCATTCATTTCACTCTGTTCACACATATTTTGTTAGTCGACACCTACCTGCAAAAATCTTCCATATCACAGAAAGTTTTGTGCTAACTGTATAAATATTCTGCAAATGGGTGACGCTTCGAAAGCAAAAGTAGAAATGCAAAAAGAGAAAATTGCAGACTCGGTTTTATTGAGTCTGTTCATGAGTAGTAATTAAAAGTGCAACACTACTCACGCCCCCCTGGCACCGGATTAAGCAGTATTTAATTTTCAAAACTAATAACATCAAAAACTAATGATCCCGAAGGACCAGAAAATATAACAACACTGAGAATGAAATACGGGGCGACTTTTTACGGCCGCCACACAAGCACTTAGCACCTGCTGTTGTGAAGTACATATATTCTGAAAATGGGTGATCCTTCGAAAGCAAAAGTAGTACCGAATTAAAGCTAAAACCTTGTGCTTTTGTTTAAAGGCTATACTTAGGAATTACCTTATTTGCATACGCATGAATATTAATGAGAATAATTAAAAAATAGCAAAAACATACAGAAATAACGTAAACCTCTCAATTTTTATCCTACCAATATCAGAAAACAACTTCAAATGTAGTTTAAATTGACGACACAATACTCAGAAAGCAAAGTATCTAAATTGTAAATAAACTGTAAGTAACATTGTAACGGTTTCTATGGTAACCGATCCTTTCATAAATGTTGGAAATTTGACATCTACCCGTAATACTCCGCTAGATCTCAGTTATGTTTGATGAATCATGAAATCATTTGTAACAAACATAGATATGAGACAGTGCTTTAATAGTAGATATTACTTGTCTGATACAAACTAATTTGCATATGTATGAATATTTATGAGAACAGTAATAGATGTGGAAATTTTCTACAGACACCAGTCTTTCTCTTATAAAGCAAACAAAAATGCAAAATGGTTAGGTAAAGTTTACAATGATCACTGAATATCACCAACATTGTTAGATGAATAAATTTGGGACAGATTATATAGCACTGATGGTGCTATATCTGTTTCCTAGGCAACCATTCTAACCTCATTGTTCATATTACAGAGTGTTTAAATACCTGCAACATACAAAGATACTGCGGCCTACTTTGGCGATAATTATAAATGATATAAACATATACCCGGTAGTTGATGTATGAATCTTAATGTTTGGTTTACTTTATGCAAATTACCTTATTTGCATCCTCATGAATATTAAAATAGTGATAAAAAACAAAGAGAAACAATATTGAAAATAACATGTTTGGCAGTATGCCGAGCACAACATTACACCATGCTCCAAATATAGCTTGCAATAATAAATGTACCGTTTGGCAATAAATTCATTTTATGTCTAAAACTGTTACCATAATGACCATGCACTGCTTCCATGGTAACTATTGAAAGCCAAATACTTATGAGACCCCAAACAAATTTCTGTTATTGTTTTTAAAGTGTTAAGAAAACAAAGAGAAACAATATTAATATTGATAATAACATGTTTGGCAGTATGCCGAGCACAACATTATACCATTCCCAAAATATAGCTTGCAATGATAAATGTACCTTTTGGTGATAAATAAATGAATTTTAATTTTAAAACTGTCTAACAGATGTTAAAGGGCATGTACACATCTAGTAAAGGGTTAATCCCACTCTCTGCTTTAAAACACCTTTACAGAAAGCTTCTTTGAGTATGCCAACTCAACCAAAATAGATGAGTAATATCTAACGTATCCAGCTGAATATTCATGTTAGAAATAATGACAGCATGGGCATTTATCAGCTAATTTATAAATTGAAGGTCTGACTCTCAGAACATACCTTAAATAGAGGCTAAAATGGAATAGTTTATATTGGATCGTCTCAGGTAATACTCTGATAAGAGGTTAAGATGATAACATTGTTGTTGAGTGTCTGTCGGAGCATATGCTTATTATAGGAAAGTGAGATCTCTTCCAAAGAATTAACTGGTAAATAACTCTTCAGATGTGATGTATTAAGCAGGCCCTACAAGGGGGTATTGTTCCCATATCAACATTGCGCAGTGCATCTGTTGGCTTATCTTCACACTTCTACTTAATCTTAAACAATATCAATTCATTCACAGTGTGAAATCTAGAGTTGCCATACATTGCACACGTAAATTCATCCAAGTTTTACACAAGATTTACAGACACATCCCAAGAGTTGCCCAAATCTGCTAATGGTTTTTATAAACATTGACTTCTTTTCAATGGTCTTAATGTGTGTCAAATGTTCTCTGCCATTGAATGCACTTCTAGAATACCAGCCACAGTACGAATGGAGACCCTGAAGTGATGATCGGTAATCTTCTGTGTATGCTTTGGCAACTTCTCGCATGTTTATTAGTTTTTGATGATTGCCCGAGTCAGTATCAACCAATACAGTAACACCTCCAAACCTGTTATGGTCATATAGAAGAATAAAGAATATATCACTGTCTGGAGTTCGAAGATGAACAGTTTTGTAGCCTCGAAGATGAACAGTTTTGCAGCCTTGTTCTTTTGCATACATGGTGTAAAGGACGATCCTTGTATCAGTTTCTTCCTGTGTTGAATGCAGGGCATCAAGACTGTTTCTCACTGTTGATATACAATAATCTGGTGAGAACTGGTAAGCCTCACCGCCATAGATGTGAAAAAACAAACATTCCTGCCTTGCAGCTTCTTAGCGTAAGGAATCGAGGAATTGTAGCAATTATTAGTGGTTCTCAAAGACCCAATATGCAGATTGATATAGGTGAGATGATGAAGTATCTGCTGACACCAGTTCCCTTCGTTATTGGCACGGGTGATGATGGCTTAGCAAGACAGACAATCAAAGGGTCTTAAAACACATCACAGGCTTACCAGTTCTCGACAGATGATGGTATATCAAAAGTGAGAAACAGTCTTTATATCCTGAATTCGACACAGGCTTTATGGGCTTTAAAGTCACTGACACTTTAAAAACAATAACATATTGTTTGGAGCCTCATAAGTACTTGGCTTTCAACAGTTACCATGGAAGCAGTGTATGGTCATTTTGGTTGCAGTTTTAGACATAAAATTTATTTATCACCGAAAGGTACATTTATTATTGCAAGCTATATTTGGAGCATAGTGTAATGTTGTGCTCGGCATACTGGAAAACATGTTATTTTCAATATTGTTTCTCTTTGTTTTCTTATCACTAATTAATATTCATGAGGATGTTCAAAATGCTTTTACATTTTTATTGTATTTTTCTTTAAGAAATTGAATGCATATTCCTGTTTTATATTTATTAACAGCAATTCAAAAATGAAAATGTCAGATCATAGACCAATGAACCATTTTAAGGTGTATCGTGTGTCATGGCCATCTTTCGTCGATTAACTCTTAAACCAGCCATGAAACACTAGTGTCTGTTCAAATTTGCATCAGGCACACGGTTGACTACTTCAATCAAGCTTTTAAAGAAACTATTAATCGAATGTCAAACGGTCTCATCTAGATTCAAGCTGTGTGCGTTTGCGGGTCGGGTCGCGGAGAGTGGGTTTAGGGTTAGGTTAGAGATTATTAACGTGTGCTTTGATTTCCCATAAGAAATGATTGTCGAACGTGTCGTATTGGTATGGGATAATACTCTACTACATAAATCATTAACTGGAATCCTTAGGCAGGGAATCGAAATGATGCATTTATCATTATATGAGAATCCTCTGAAAGAATAAATACATTAAAATGAGAATTTAGCAAAACCTGAGCCAGACTATCATTATTATAACTCTAATTATTATTATTATTAAATTATTATCATTATTATAATCATCAATATTATTATTGTTGTTGTTATTATAATTACTACTTCTACTATTACTTCTAATACAGTGCTCCCTCTCTACAACGACACCCTTTGGGATACGAAGATTGTATGTGTTGTTCAGAGGGAGTTGTTATAGGGAGGGAAAATCAAACATAATTAGCTCGTTTTCAGATCCCCAGATAAGGTGTATTTCGAGAACTAAAACCGTTATGCCTCTATCAAACCCTATGTTGTGACCACTCTTTAGAATCGTCACAGAGTGACGATTCTAAAGAGTGGTCACAATATAGGGTTTGATGGAGGCATAAAGAAAAAACGATTGAAAAAGTTGTTTCTGGAGCCTTGTTGATTCGGAAACAGTGACATGCGTTGTTGTAAGGAGGGAATCGTTATTGAGAGGGCCGTTGTAGGGAGGGAGCACTGTACTATTACTTCTACTACTACCACCACCACCACTACTACTACTACTACTACTACAACTACTACTTCTATTATTATTATTATTAGAATAATAATAATAGTAGTAGTATTAGTAGTAGTAGTGGTATAATTATCATCATCATTGTTATTATTATTATTGTTGCTATATTGGCATACTTTGTTAATGGTCATTGCGATCATTATACTATCGATCTTTTTTACACAACAGATATTCCACATATGGAGGCGAATATCAATTAATGTTTTATTTTCAAACTAATAGTATGTACTTTCACATGAGAACCAACGTGTGGAGTTGCCCTGATTTTTTGTAGATCTCTAACTTTTCTCTTAGATAACATATTTGTGCGATATGGGGATACCATATATCGTCAAGTTGTTGTTGTTGATGTTGTTGTTGGTTGTTGTTGTTGGTGGTATACCTGTACTTGTTGCAGATTTGTTTTTGTATTGCAATGGGAGGGATTTTATGCTAAGCTTAAAATCTGATACACAGGCTGATATTGTTACTGCTGTTAATACAAATTCTAGGTATTTTGACGGTATTTTGAATTTAGATAATCCTTATTTTGAAACTATGGTTTCTTCTATTTACCAAAAAAACTTACTTTAAACAAAGCGAATCGATCCGACTCGAATGCTTCCTTTTTAGACTTGAATCTTTCCATCATAAATGATAAAGTTTCGTCCAAAATATACGATAAAAGGGAGGATTTTAATTTCAAAATTGTTAATTTTCTAGATGGAGATATGCTCCGTTCTACATCTTATAGGGTTTACATTTCTCAACTTATTCGCTTTGCCCGAGCCTGTTCTTTCCTAGAAGATTTTAATGGTCGTACTTTATTTATAACTTCTTCAGCAAGGTTACAGAAATCATAAAAACAAGAAAGCTTTTCTAAATTTTATTATCTAAATGTTTCCCTCTCGTTAGTAAATATAATTGCAATCTACGTTACTGCAACAATGCATTTCTCATCCAGAATTCCATGATGATATCTACAAACTTAGGAAAATCCAGAGTCATATCCATTTTCAGTATTCTTTTGTTAAACGCATTAAAACTTTTAGGAAGAAAGGTGTTGACGCCATCATATTGCAACGCACTGCATGTTTGGTTATTGGCCCCTTTACAGTCGGTAGCTATGCTTCCCTTTTTACTTACACGATGGCAAACCGAAGGTAGTACTCTATGACGGTGTACTCTTAAACCCAGAAAAAAAACGTGGCTTGATTTTAATACCTTTTTCATGTTTTTGTTTAAAAGGTTGATAAATATACTTAAAGTTAGAAATTTTATGACAGAACCTTTTATTTTCAAGTCGTTATGGGTCATTGGGTAGACCGGTAGATACACATTGCAAATGGCAACTGTAACTTGAAAACAGTCTGTATGATCTCTCTATAGTAATGATGATATTTACTTGCACCAGTTAGGTTATAGTATACATGTATATGTACCATGGGTGTTGATATATACAAATATATATAGGAGAAAATATAAAACATGAAATGTAAACATACACAAAACATACATAATAATATAATATATGCCCCACGGAATTTTATAATTATTATCACGCGGAATGAGAGGACATTCTTAAGTTTTTATTCAAGTGTTACCATGTCTAGAAATGGTTCATACATAAAATAGTATTAATTTCAAATAAAACGTCACGTTAAACGTTTGTTTAAAACATACATGTTTATAACATTTCGCGTCGCCATATCTATGGTAACATGCTATAGCATCAAGAGATAGTTCAATAATGTTTTCTTTATGCCGTTACTATCGTGGTCAATGCTATAAAATGTCTCAGCTTGAGTCTAAGTTCAGTACCGAGTATTTAATTGGTCCGAGTTTGAGTTGCACTCCAAAGATAAACGAGAACTAATGCGGACTCATACACACAGTTTTATAACCTACAAGCCAAAATATTCCAAACTCTCTACTGAGTCATCTCTTTTAAACCCTTCCCTGTTCAATAGTCATGTAAGAAACAAATGACGCCATGAATATTTATTAGCTAAATTTTAATAATGTAAACATTTCAAGGGAAGTCTTTACTTCGACAAAAATTGTAGAAATAGGTCTGGGTCTGGGAAATGCATGAATAGGCGTTTATATGAGGTAAAGAGTTAACCGCTGAGTTACCACAGATGAAACCAGAGAACATTGAATGTACTACAAAAACACTCGTATCAAAAACATTGTTTACATGTAACCGAAGGCACAACGATAACAAACTCATGGTACCAACAGTATACGAATTCGTGTTTATTATGGAATCTTATACTATTGCATTACAAAACAGTTATTCACTGGCTATACGAGTTTCTGTTTTTATGTTGTTGTTTCATCATATACCAGTCATAATTTCTAAAGCCAACTCCTAAGCGTTTTATATAAGTCTTTTTATAAGTGTTGTGTTCGCTGGATACATTGGATAACATCCTCGGAGGGAATGAAGACCATATATAATTTTATAGTCTCACTTAAAGTATATTGTAATAGCATTTGGTAACCAGTGCGCTGCAAGTAGGAAAAAGGAATTGGTTGAACATCGATTGATTTGTATATAGTAATAAATGATCTTGAAGACCTATACCTACATGTATGGTGTAGCTTAAGAGTTCTACCTATCCAATATACCTGATGTAGTATACCTATATGTATGGTGTAGCTTAAGAGATCTACATATCCCATATACCTGATGTATGGTACCTATGCGTATGGTGTAGCTTAAGACATATACATATCCCATATACCTGATGTATTGTACCTCTATGTATTGTGTAGCTTAAGACGTCTACCTATCCCATTACATATACCTGATGTATGGTACCTATGCATATGATGTAGCTTAAGACATATACATATCCCATATACCTGATGCATTGTACATTTATGTATTGTGTAGCTTAAGACGTCTACCTATCCCATATACCTGACGTATGGTACCTATATGTATGGTGTAGCTTAAGACTACCTATTCCATATACCTGACGAAGAGCAACCACGAATATGTACATGGATATTTATGTAAGAAATAACTACTCCGTATTAATAAATAAGCTGTTTTTTAAATAATGACATGCACACAAGAACCTTAGCCTTTGTACAAACTGTATAATCAGACATTATATATTATTCCATATACCAACCCGAACAGACCCTAATCAGACGGCTCCTACATGATATATTGACATGTTGCAAAAGATAAAATGTTGCCACATAGACTATCGGACATAACTCTAAAAGTACAAAAATGAGTCATGCAGGAAACACCACATACAGAACAAACAGTCGCCCAAACAGCAACACAAGGAAACAGCAAATGTACATAACTATAAAAACAAAAAGAGACGCACAAAGACAAAACAAACATACAATAGGGGGAAGATGGAAGTACCGCCTTGGAACGGTCAGTGACAAAAGTCACTGGGGGGTTAAACCGGTTTATGGGCGCCCAACCTCACACTTATTCCATCCCCACTCTAAAAGACAAACATTGTAAATAAACGTATCCCCTCTCCGACTAATCTACAACAACAGCGATGGAAAATACAGTGGTAAAGTGCATGTATAACGAAAACATTTAAGTGAACAAACTGTATCCACCTATCGCTAGAGTACTCAATGGTTGAGCTGCAAACAGAGTAACTGTAGAAAAGTAATAAAGGGTTCGACATGCAAAGAGGCCAGCGTGATTGCCAACTGTAAAAGGGTTCACAACCAAACATGCAGTATGTTGTAGTACTACAGGATCATATCCCTTTTTAATGAATTTTTTAACATATTTGATGAACAAAGTGAGAAAATGGGTATGTGCAATGATTTTACGAAGTTTGTAAATCACATCACCATAAAATTCAAGATGTGAAATACCATGTCGCAGAAGCGCCTTGAGATTACATTGGTACTTGCCAATAAGCGAGAGATTTCGATAGTAAAATTTAGAGACCGTTTTTCTTAGTTTATTTTATCTATATCCTTGCTTAAGCGGTTTTTCAGTTAAAATGAGATTTCGACTGCTAAAATCGTCAATAGATGAACAAGCTCTAGCAAAACGAATAAGTTGAGATATATAAACCCCGTATGATGGAGCACGGGAACATCCCCGTCAAGATGAGGAAAATTTACAATTTTAAAATCAAAATCATCTCTTTTGTTATATATTTCAGAACTTATCAATTTTAAGGTCTAGATCAAGAAACACTGCATAATTGTCGGACGGGTTAGCTTTATTCAATTTGAATTCTTTAGGATAAATTGTAGGAATCAGAAGGTTATCTAAGTTAAAAATATCATCAAAATATCGACAAGTTTCATTGAAGGCTTTTATAACATCTTCTTGTGATTGAGGATTCAAACGCAACATGAAATCTCTCTCATAGCAGTACAAGAACAAATCTGCGACAAGTGGTGCACAATTCGTACCCATAGGAATACCAATTACCTGACGGTATATAGCATTCCCATAACGTACAAATATGTTATCCAAAAGAAAGGTTAGTGATTCGCAAACTTCTGAGCAAGTCCAATTGGTGTAATATTTCATTTGCTCGTCAGTAAAGAAAGCTTTTTCAGCATCACATGCCAGGAATGATGTTTTTCCCGGCCAAATACTTCTAAAGGTGTCTTTAATTAAGAATGTTAAGCTACCTTTCACTCTTTAATGCCACATAATACGGTGGCTGCGTTTGAATAAAAAGGTATAGGAACGCATTATACACGACAACAGTGTATATTCAGATCAAAGGACTCCCGATGGAGTTCTTTGATGAGGATCTGCACTGTTTGTGATTTTCGTCAGTGATATGTATGATATATTTTTGTTTGATTAGTATTCAAACTGGGAGGAGCCAGTTTTCATTATTTAGCAGGCTCAAGTTGCGAATCGTAAAGCAACCTAACGTTGATTCAAATGTTTGTCAGTAGGTTTAAAACTTTAAATGTACTGAGCATAATATTATGCCAATGCCAATGTTTATAAAAAGGATTGCGATTCATTAACCCTTACAATGATGAATTGTCAAATGGAATATCCCAAAAATCAAACAGGTCAAACTTATTTTCTAATTTCTTATTTTTCTAAAGAAAAAATGTAACATGGCAAACAGTGCAGACATTGATGAAATGGCTCCTCTTGGAGCCCTCTGATCTAGCTCTACACTGTTTGCAAAGTGCATTAGTGACTCGTGCCCCGCACAATAAAGGTTACAATTAAGCACACAGTTCACTTGTATGATGGTGTTTAACTATTTATGCATTCTCGCACTTTGAAAATTTAGTGAAAATTATTCCGCCAAGTGTTAATGATGCCATTTTAGATACTCATTACAAGTGTTTATATTGACAATTCGTTTGCTTTTGTAAATGCAAACACTTTTACGTCTTTGATATACAGAGACATCTTACAAAACCGGAGCTTTAGTAAAGAAACAAATAGATGAGTATATGCTGATGACTGCTGATGACCGCTTTATGCAGATTGAACGTCATACAGAAAACTTCTTTCGGAGCTTTTTGCGCTGTAATCTGTCTCACAGACCGGCATTTATACTAATTTAAACGTTCAGTTAGAAGGGTTGTAATGAACTACCTTTCTTAGTATAACAAAAGAAATCAAAAACAGTTCTTAAGCATAATTATTCGACCAAAATTTTAGCATATAATACATTTTTAGAGTCACAATGCAAACTAGCACATTGAGTTGAACTACTAAAACTATTATAACATTACAACATTGTCATACTGCAATACAACCGTTATTAGCAGTTACACACCAACTCAGTTCTCGGCAAAGTTGGCACTTATTCGGAACTGGTAGCAACAAACAACATCTTTGTAAGGGCATTAAGAAAATGCGAAATAATGTAACCACAAATATTCTAATAAAGAGAACAATGTGTGAAATTAGACTGTGTTTATAGTTACACACACGAGTTTACCCTTGCATTACGCTTACATCTGTCATATAGATCAGAAGATACAGTCATTGTGTTTAAGTTAAACTTCCATCGTTTAATACGGTTTTTACACATTTTGCTGCTTTAGAATCCAATCTCTCTGAGGTGTTCACTAGATAGCAAAATACAGGCGATGTCAACCAATCAACCAACCAGCATATAAATACTTCTTATGGTGCCTTCATGAAGTGATATACAGTAAAATCTCGATTATTCGAATTTTCTGTTTAGAAGACTTTAGACCCTTTTAGACAGGTGACTACTTAATGCACGGTGAAAGTCATGCAGAAAGCTCCTAGAGTCACCTGTCTTAAAGATCGATAATAATATGTATTTTATGGTTCGAATAATCGAGGTTTGACTGTATATATACATGTACTTTACTAAGAAATTATTAGAGTCGACCTTGACACGTGCTAGCTTAATGAAGAGCGAAGGTCAAGCGGACATACACACAAAGGAGCTTACTGTGAAACTTTCACCTGATATTCTAAGGTTCCGTTGTGACATGTTTTTGTACCTTATCCGAGTGTCATGTTGACTTGAATTGAAAATAAAAGTTTCTCTTTAACTCTTTACTCATTAGATACGTTTTATGTGAAACGGAGTCGACTCAGTTCAGACGGTTCATGTAGTATTCTCTGCTTACTTATGCAGTAAATTAGATCTGATATACTGATATAATACTACAGTTTCCTTCATGATAAAACGAACAATTATCAAACTTAATTAATTAATATTCATAATATTAATCAATATTCATATTCTTGCACGAATATTCATGGAATAAAAGGTAACATACTTGTGAGATAAACAGAATTCACTGGAATGTACTAGACATCGTAAAACATTTAAATACGTTCGGAAATCAACATGTATGCCATTAATATTTATGAAAGAAATAATTACGAATATCAATAAGATGAGATTTTAAAATGGCAATTTAAAACATAAATATTCTGCTATGGCAAAAACTGGAAATTCTGATAGACAGCATTCCATAAGCAAAAAGAGCAAACCCTGATCAGACGGTTCTTTATCCCTTTCCCTCATATTGACGACTTTTGACGACTCTTTAAAAATCACTTTGTGAAACCATTGTGATAAATAGAGCATTAGCTCCTATAGGAGAAAATGCTCTATTTATCACAATGGTTTCAAACTACAAAATTCTAAACGTTTCCTTTTCTCTAGTTAGTGCTCCTTTTTGGTTGATTAATTCAAAGAGGTTGTATCTAAAAATAGCCTATGAGGTAATGGGTTAACCCTTTCCCTCATATAAACGTGTTTTCACGCATTTGCAAACAGAGTAGACCCAGATCAGACGGCTCCTAGAGGAACCGTCAGATCAGGGTCTACTCTGTTTGCTAATTGAATTTCAAAGATCTGTGTCTTTACTTTCTAAAATGGCTACAACTTTCCATTTTCCATATTTCGTTATAATCATTTTATCTATAAGTAGGTATTGAAATTTGGAATGAACACAGAACAGGGAAAGGGTTAAAGGAGTGTTTCTAATCTGGATCTACTCCGTTTACATAGGCGTTAATAGGTGTTTTTGTGATTTAAAGTGTTTGATAAAGTATTTGCTGTTACATTATTTATTTAGAATACACAAGGAGATACAGTTGAACTTATGAACTTGAACTGCATGTTTGGTTGTGAACCCTTTTACAGTTGGCAATCACGCTGGCCTCTTTGCATGTACGCCGACAAGAAAGGTTTAGTACTCTATGAAGGCGACCTCTTAAATCCAGAAATGGAAGGAGAACGTCGGATATCTGTACTATTTCATTTTTGTCGTACCCTTTATTACTTTTCTACAGTTACTCTGTTTGCAGCTCAATCATTGAGTACACTAGCGATAGGTGGATACAGTATGTTCAATTAAATGTTTTTTTGTTATACATGCACTTTACCACTGTATTTGCTGTCGCGGTTGTTGTAGATTAGTCGGAGAGGGGATACGTTTATTTACACTGTTTGTCTTTTAGGATGGGGATGGAATAAGGGTGAGGTTGGGCGCCCATAAACCGGTTTAAACCCCCGGTGACTTTTGTCACTGACCGTTCCAAGGCGGTACTTCCATCTTCCTCCTATTGAATGTTTGTTTTGTCTTTGTGCGTCTCTTGTTGTTTTTTCTACCCATGTACATTTGCTGTTTCCTTGTGTTGCTGTTCGGGCGAGTGTTTGTTCTGTATGTGGTATTTCCTGCATGACTCATTTTTGTACTTTTGTCATAAGCGGTCATTCATCAATTGAACATACGAGTCTTAAAAAAGAGGTGCTTGCGTAATGCAAGAGCTTTCTGTATTACTTTTGACCTGCATTAAGCTACCATCGGTTTCACATGCCCATAATTATACCTTTTTTGACGACAGCTTAAGGCAAGTCCTACTGTATTTTGAAACTTGTTATTGAAGCGAAAGAGAGTCCATAAGAAAATGCATCGCGGGTTTAATTTATTTACTGCCAGAACGTTTGATAATGGGTGTTCGAGCTTCGGGAACAAGTAGGATTGCTCGACAGGTTCCACTTAAGGTATAATATATCACATACCAACACTATATACACTATTGTCCTCAACGCTAATAAATTTGCTGCTGAAGATTTACTAAATGTAGGATAAAAGTAATGTATATAGTTTCGCCTGCATAGCTATCGTGTGCATTAAGCTACCATCTGCCGGTAAGACGCAAACTTCGGTTGATTATGTAGGGAGGTTTTACTGTGTTACGGTTACTGAGAAATCATTCTGAAAAATGAAAATGTCATGTGAACTAATTGAAAATATATGCAAATGTTATAACTGTTACACGTCCACCAGGTCAAATGATGCTCTATCTAGAATATTTCGATGACATTTATTGATGACCCTTCTCTTATACTTATTCCAAATAGCTTCAGTACCCATAATTATTTGAGTAATTGAATTGTAAACCCAGTGAACCTTTCATTGCTCCGATTACTTTGGGTGATTCATATCTAATATTAATGTTTCTATCTGACCCTTTACCTGATGGAGATACCTTTGTATGCATTTGCAGACAGGGTAGGGCCAGATAAGAGAGCTCCTGAAGGAACTGTTTGATAAGGGTCTCCCTAATCAAACAAATACTAATACCTCGGAGTAATAAAATAGAATGCGGAATAGTGCTATTTTATATCATGTGTACGCTGTTCCAGATTGGTTCATTTTAACACGTTCTATAATTGTTAAACAAACAGATATTTTGAAACAGTCATCACCCATTTCATACTTATCCCACATTACGGACACACATAAATGTATCCAATACTATGAAACATGAGCGAGACAATAGACAACAGTGTATTCAGTCGTCATTTATTCCCACAGCGATTGTACTAGGTTCCATTGGCAAAACCCATAAAAGACCTTGAGTGATAATGGGCCAGACCCTGGAAAATTTGATACTAGTTGAGCACGACGTCTTACACATAGTTTCTGTTTGTTAATTGCTAATGTGACAAGTACTGTTGACAAAGCAATCAGCGACACATTTAAGCACTCAATAGTTTTCGTGACTTGGCGCGCTGTCGTTGGTTTTATCTGATAATTTTGTTTGACTGAGAATTTTCTGCAATCCCTGTTGACTCTTTCAAGAACCTGTGTTTTCTAATCATTTCGCGTAAAGTTTGTATGCACCTTCGGAAATGCTATTTTTAAAAGACGTTATGACGTCATGCCACGTGATATTCACGTGGGTGTCAGATTAAAGGATTGAACAGCCACGCGCGAATGTCACCAGTATAAATATACATCAGGAATATGAAATATTGGCAGTGCTTAAAGAACTATAGACAACCACAGAGAAAACATTCCAGTTAGGAAGATATTCCATTATCGGTAAGTACTAGAATTCACTATGGGAATATAAGTACACTAAACCATTTTAACCTGTATTTCGTACTGATGTTTAGTCCAGATATGCATTTTGAACGAATCATATTTGAATTTTGAGATTTATATTAGATAGAATTATTTTTCCGATGACACTTTTGGAAAATAATTTATTTTTGAAGCACAAAGTGCACATAGTATCAGAGGTATCTTGATTGTAACATATGATCTTGGTTTAAATTGTTTGTCCTTATTAATTGTTCAATATTCATGTAAGAAATAATGACATTATGAATATCTACTATCTGAATGTTTATAATGGCATATGTACATAGAATATTTTGGCTCCGGCAGAAACAGCGGAACCAGATATATACAGTAAAACTTCGATTATCCGAACACTAAAATACGTATTATTGTCCATCTTTAAGACAGGTGGCAGCTTAATGCATGGTGAAAGTCGTGCAGAAAGCTCCTCTAGGAGCTTTCTGCATGACTTTCACCATGCATTAAGCAGCCACCTGCCTAAAAGGGTCTAAATTCTTCTATACCGAAAATTCGAATAATCGAGGTTTTACTGTATTGTGCTATAAACCGATAGAGTAGACTGGTGGTCTATTTTGTTTGCAAATGCGTGAAAATGTTTCCATGGACACAAACGGGTTAATGGTTAGGAATGAATCTTGTCTGATATTATAGGTTAAGTAATTCGAAAAAAATTAATACACTTGTAAGTGTAATAAAACCATTGTCAACTTATAATCAACTACTGTTTAATAATAATGGGGTGTTTTATAACTTGAGCAATTTGTTGAAGGGAATATTAATGTGTAACAGAATTTAAAACATAACACACGAGAGACCGATATTTGAAAGTAGTGTTTATTAAAATCCAATGACATTCAAAGTTAAATATAAAAAAGAAACGATACATCTGACAAATCCAAGAATTCTGGCGAATTATTTTAAGCATTATATAATATAGATGGTGGAGTTCTGAACTATTTTGTAGTAGTTATTCTGGTTCACTAAATGACATTGATTGATAAAAAACTATACCTATCTACCTTAAACGTATGAACCAAATATACATCTATATTTAATCTGATATTAATAATTAAGAGCATATGTTAGCTTATATTGTAACTCTACCGCATTAATACACCGTTTATGAAATCTCATGATTAGTTCCTCCAGTTTCATACAGTTTCATCCAGTTTCATTTAATTCAAATGCAATGCAATCGAGATGTAACTGAAGCTAAGGCAAATAGAATGTTTTAAGGTGCAGTCATCAGTTTTCTGTGTAACGACGAAAAGGATCGTCACATGATCGTAAATACTGATTGTCTTATATGGCTGTACATTAACTCTTTCCTTCGTAAGAACGCCTTTTCACGCATTTGCAAACAGAAAAGATCCAGATCAGAAATCTTCTATAGGAGTCGTCTGATCAGTGACTGTTCTGGTTGCTAATTTGCTAACTGAATTTGATAGACCTGTTGCTTTAGTTTCTAAAATCGCTACAATGTAACGCAAACTTCCATTATGACTATTTTGTCCATGAGTTTTCAGAACGTATTGAAAATTGGATTAATACATAAAAGGGAGATGGTTAAGTACAGCTTTAGTGAAGACAATATTGGCGGGCGTATTGGTAGAGACATGTGTAAACAATTTTTGTGTTAGATGGGGCGAGGTCTCACCAGGATCAAAAGAGGTTGCCGTTATTTATCGATATATATGTATTTATTTTTACGTGATTTAAAAGGAAAATCGTAAAACGGATGCAAATTGTACTTGGGTATTATTAAGTTTTTTATGCTCTAAAATGGAACTGCCTTATATTGATCGTGATTTAATGTACTCTACTTACCCAGAGCTACAGGTTTGTACGCAAAACCTAAAGTCGTAATGTCGCCACCAAACCCTATGCTGCTACCACTCTTAAGAATCGTCTATTCGAGACGACTCTAAAGGGTAGTCACAACATAGGGTTCTGTGGAGAGAGTTATGATGTTATTCTTGAAAATATTTTAACCCATTCCCTCATATTGACGCCTTTTGACGCCTCTGTAAATGTCATTTTCTGAAACCATTGTAGTAAATAGAGTATTTGCTCTTTAAAAGCTCTATTTATCACAATGGTTTCAATACTGCACACTTCTAAAATTGTCCTTTTCCCTAGTAAATGCTCATTTTCGGTAGATTTATTCAAAGAGGTTGGGTCTAAATATAACCTATTAGGGAATGGGTTAATTTACGCATCTTATCGTACCTCTGACGTACCGATTTATTGAAGATTTTGCTAAACAATTGACTATGCTCTTTTGATACTTCATCTGGGCCATAGCTGTTCGTAAACACAAGAACAGGTCGGACTGGACATGGTAAAGGAGGTTAAAATTAGTATAAGACTCATGTAAGCCTCTCCAAGAAATGAGAAAGGAGTGTCTCCATACGCTGACTCTAACTTGCTTGCAAAGAAAGTGGACAAAGTTCTCGTTTCTGATTCCAGCTTCTAACGAGTGATACATGCTGATTTCAATGTGGCGTCTGAAATCATATGGTAAATCATATGGAAATCATATGGCGTCTGATCCGGGTCTTGACTGTTAACCTTGTTTGACGCCGGATGCAATATATTGGATCTTATTAGCCAGTGTCTTGCCTCACTGGTCATACATCTAGTAAAGAAAAACTAAATCAGCTCCCAGATGAGCATAAATCTGTCCTCGTAACCATTCCCTTCATATGAACGTGTTTTCACGCATTTGCAAAAAATGGCTGCAATATTCCATCTTTCATATTTCATTATATATAGTTTGTTCATGAATATTAAGTATATATTAAAATTAGGAATAACTATAGAAAAGGGAAAGGGTTAAACACCGATAACGATATCAATTTGAGCATTCGTGTTAGCGACATTTTACTGCAGTTATTTGTTTTAACAAAATACCAAGTCTATGTGCCAAATTGTTAAGATTATAATACATCAAAATCCCCGTCGTTTCGTCTGGCTCCAAGCTATTTTCAAAAGTACTTACGACTTCGACCGTAGCAAGTTAAAATTAAGTATACCGATTTCTTTTTATTTTAGTAAAACTATCAATAGTAAAACAGACAGCGTTTATTGTATAAAGTGTGGGGCGGCACACTGATAGGCTGGTGCGATGTACATGTACGACTGAGTTGTCAGATTTACAGCTTTTCCATTGTAAATTGAAATTAACAATACTTTGCAAACATGGTGCGATTATAATTTGGGGTATTATGAAGAAAGCTATAGAAAGGTTTGATAATAATTACTTCAAAGATTATAAAGCATAAGGTAATCTGTCTTTATATCATAACTATAAAAATAATACTGTACGAACCATTTCATGAAGTTTTCCCTAAACAATTTATATATACAGTAAAACAACTCTAAACCGGACGTTAAATTAGTATAAATATCGGTGTTTAATGCAAGGTGAAAGTCATGCAAAAAGCTCCTCCAATCGGAACTTCTACTAGAACTAATTGTATTGGAACACCGTCGAGTAGTTACGATTAATGCGAACACGAAATTGTCCAGAAAACAGGCGAACAATATTGGCGATATCGATACATTAACTTCAAACCTTCGCAATTTAGACCATTAATGCATGGGAACCAAGTATATACTACGCCTCGGACATTGTCTGAGGTCATGCGAACAAACTGTCCTGATAACGGTTGTAAGAAAACACTTTGGTAGTAAAACAAGTACATGTATCTTACTTGTACGACAGTACGTTGTAGTCTTTTAATTTTGATTAAAAATTAATAAAAATGAATATTTCACAAATGAGTACAAAATGTTTTCCCCTTGGTTCACCCAATTCAAATCCTAGGTAGATAGGTTTTAACCACAAAAATCACGTGCGTACAAAAGTGTCCACTTACAACCGTTATCAGGACACTTTTTCAAAAGCTTTGCTGGGGGTCTGTCGTACAATAACTTTAAAGACGTTTCTCATAAGATCGAACGAATATGAGGAAAGTACAATATACAACATATCTGAGTTTAAGCAGGTCTAAGTTATAAAGCAGGAGTAGGGTTAAAGGGTTAAAATTGATTTGATGTCTATTCAAACAGATGTTTGTTTCATAAAAAAAGTATTGGCTCTTATTCGGCTCACGTGTGAATATGGGAAAATTATAAATCATTCATTTCTTTTCTTGCTAGACGTTCTATGGTTCTGTTGAAGGCATACATGACACAAGTGACACACATTAGCAAACAGGGATTATATAACGAGTGGCGTTCTTCTAAACACTTTACTGTATTGTACTCGTATAAATATCAATCAAAGAAATAATGGCATCATGACTATCAATAAGATTAATTTTAATAATGGCAGATGAACACAGGAATGATTCGCCATGTCAGAAACTATGGAATCATATCACTTTTAGTTCATAAGCAAATAGAGCAGACCCTGAGCAGACGGCTCCTATATGATCCGTCTGATCTGGATCTACTCTGCTTGCAAAGGCATAGAAAGGCATTTTTTATAATGTGAACGGTTAAATGTATTAACTATGAAATGTTCGGTTTAATTAAGTTTCATAAATATTAAAATATATTACATTATATAGTAATATACATATAATGTACGTGCACACGTAGGACGCATGTAAGGCTTCAATGATTTATTTGTAGAGCATTAAGCAAAGTGTACAGAATCTCACTGAGTAGCATTTTCTCTTTAATCTTTTACCTGGAAGAGGCGATCTTTAACACCTTTGTAAACAAAGTAGACGACAGGAATCGTTGATCATGGTTTTCTCTGTTGCTCACGGACTTAAATACAAATGTGTCTATTTCATAAAATTCCTTATGAATATTTTAACCTTAGGAAAACTTAATGTGGCTCTTTCTGTCTCTGTAGAACAAGTAGTGAGTAAATATTCATTCAGTGACTATTGCAATATTATGTTAGATACATATTTCGTGGTAAGCTATATTTTCAAGAGTAGCTTAACGTTTTTATTATATTTTATGAGATAAGAAAAATTGATGAATCTAAGGAATTTGTTTAATTTCTCCTAGGAAGTATATGAATATGAGTCCCCGATTCTATCATGACTAAATAATCCTGCTTTCATATAACATTATAAATATTCATGATGCCTTTATTTCGTACATGAATATTCATTATGTAAAGGTTTAAACACTTACTTGTTGATTTACATCGTTTGCACCCTAGCGAACAAAACCTTCTGTGAAGTAATTGAGCAATAGCTAAATCTGATGATGAATTGGTTTTTAGATGTGTATCACCCGTTTTATAACAAATTTCAACCGTTGGTCTATTTTCACAGCAAAAGTCACACCAGTGTTGTGTAACTCGTATTGCCATGAGTACATGCGACAGTCGGGTTCGACATCTCTGCATTCAGAAATGTGATATCTGGATTAATGGCATCTTTTGTTAAGTTGACATGTTTTCAGGACATCAGTTCCTCTCCAATTGTATGTAACCGTTATATTACGAAACGCCTATGGCATTAACTGCAATGACATTTAAAATATTTGATGAAAGAGCTACCATAATAATTTAGACCATGGCAGAAACTGTAGAATCTGTAGAAAAAGTAGAACCTGAGTCCATGCTTATAAAGCTTTTTAGTTGAGTCTGAGTTCGTTCTCAAGCTTTTGATTGGTCAGATTTGAGTTCTCAAGCTTTTGATTGGTCAGATTTGAGCCAAAGGCTCAAATCTGACCAATCGAAAACTTTTGAACGATCTCAGACTCAACTAAAAACAATTATAAGCATGGATACTGATCTTATGCAAACAGGGTAGACATTGTTGTTTGCAAAAGCGTCAAACTGTGTCTGTATGAGGTAAAGGGTTAAACTAAATATCTCTATTAGCATGCAAGAGCTTCCTTAAGACAACATTATGTTTCTTAATTGACAAATGGATTGATACATCAGACAAAATTATACACTAGCTTATAAAATTATACACTAGCCGATACACTACGGATTATTGCCCTGAATTAAGTAACCACTTGCTTCTAAAGGCAGCAGTAGTTTACCATTAAGTGGTCACTATACAGAGGTTTACTGAATATTTAGTCATTACAGGTCTTAACATTTTGAATGCTAGAAACAAGTGCAGTGCTATTTGCAAACCGTGCAGACTCAGATCAGAGGACTCGTAGAGGAACCCTCTGATTAGGTTCTGCACTGTTTGCCTAAAAAGTTTCAAAATTCTTGTGAACCCACTTTTATACCGTTTGGGATCTACCAATAACACTGCTGAACTATTCCACTGTTAAAAGCGTTGTAGGCTCCAACGACTGGCATAATTTACCGTTCCTAGACACTTCACTGATTACCGACAGGGCTTCGTATAGTAAAGGTGCGTACCAAATTATTAAAATCGTCATTTCTCCCCCAAACCCTATACTGTGACCACATTTTAGAATAGTCTCTTTGAGATATACATTTTAAAACAAGAAACGTTATGACATTAAAAGTTACCACACAATTTTACTACCTCTATCACAGATCCTTCGGGACTTGTCATGCGTCTGATTAAAAAACACAAGAAATATAGTTCGTCAACTAGTTTACAAAGAAAGATAATTTTGTGACAATGTTTGCTGGTATGAACATGATTGCAAGCAAACCATGTTCATAAATGTTAGTGGCAGCGTATGGATTAACTATTCATTAGTTGGTTCGTTGTCAGGAGAATGAGAATGGTTGGGAATTAAATTGCTATGGCGAGACAGTTAACGTTTTGTGTATCATATCACCGTCAAATACATGACTTTCATTGACCTAGATGACAAACATGGGCGTTAAACAAGCAAGCAACCATAAAACTCATCCCTGGGTTTTTATCTAATCATAGTTGTCTGAGCAATTGCCATATGTAGATAAAGCCACGCAATGTTACTCTCATATTACTTGGTCTTCTATTACTGTTAACAAAACTATGACAGTTAAACCTCGCTAATCTGAAATGTTAGTAAAGGAGAACTGATTATGCAGATAACTTAACCCTTTCCTTCATATAAACGTGTTTCCACGCATATGCAAACAGATTAGACCCAGGATCAGACGGCTCCTATCCTATAGGAGCCCGTCTGATCAGGGTCTGCATTTTTTGCTAATGAAATTCGAATGTCTGTTTCTTTACTTTCTAAAATGGCTACACATTACATTTCCACATTACATTTTATTGTTACTAATTTGTCCATGAATATTCAGTAGGTATTGGAATTTGGAATAAACGTAGAACGTAAACGTAGAACAGTGAAGCGGTCAAGGCAGAGCGAAAGTGACACAAAACGCTCCCAGAAAAGTTTCCTGCATGACCGCTACCTTGCACGAAGTTGCCAACTATCTTAACATTTCCTCATAGGCTATATTTAGACCCAATCTCTTTGAATAAATCTGCCGAAAAGGAGCATTTACAAGAGAAAAATGGAAATGTTAGAACTGTGTAGTATTGAAATCATTAGAACCTGTATAGCAAATGCTCTATTTATCACAATGGTTTCAAGAAGTAACTCTTGCAGAGGCATAGAAAGGTGTATTAATGGAAGAACGATTTCAATATAAAAATATATTTTAATTAAGAGTTCAAAATTAGCGAGGTGTTACTGTAAACAGTACAGTAAAACCTCTCTATAACGGCCACTGAATTGTGTTAATTAGTTGGTATTTAAGGCAGGTGACTGCTTAAAGCAAGGTGAAAGTACAGGAGCGTTCTGTTTTACTTTCACCTTGCTTAAAGCAGCAACCTGCCTTTAATACAAATACTTGATGTAATTTAGTGGCCGTTATAGAGAGGTTTTACTGTATAGTTCCTCGTGAGACGCCAATAGTCTCCCAGCTATTTTATTAATGGTATCACGAAGTCACACACTTTATTTGCTGAGAGTTAATCCAGATTTGATGTTTTTCCAATACAGCATCAGAGTTACCGGAATTGCGACTTATAGAAACATTGTGACTCCGTACTTCGTATACGATTTTTCTTCAATGTGGAGGGAATATATGAAACACTTGGTTCCATATACTGTGCAATGGGAAAATGTACTAGATGACAGACAATGTAGAACTTGACTAAAGCCCCCGCAAGTACACACATATGTCGTCTGATCTTGGTCTCACTTCTAGGTTTAAAATGTAAACAAATTCCTCAATTAAAATGATTCATATATCAATAATTGGGGTGATATGTTTTTTAACATGTCTACTGTGCTAAGGTTCCATAGACTAACGAACATGCGAGCTGGGCAAGAAGGAATATTTCCTTGTTCCATGTGTTATGTTTAAGTTGGCTTTAAAGTGAAAGTCCCTATAATAAAAGCATAAACATTGTAAAACTTGGTATTTGATAACGTTCAATCATTATTAAGAAGATTGTCAATTTGAATCACATAATCTACCATGCAGGAGTGCCGTAACAGAGTGTCGTGTTTCGCAGAATTGCACTAGTGCATTTTTATGCAAATTAGCAAGTTAACCAATCGTAGCGCTTATTTAAAAAGCGTTAGCCAATCATAGCACTCCATGCGCGTCGTCCGTTGTATTGCTACGCTGTTTGTAAAGCAATGTCAGAAACAGCCGTCAGCTAGTCTGTTTTGTTTTTTTGGCATTTTAAGGATTATGTGATAAAAAGAATCTTACATTCGTGTCCATTATACATTGTTTTTATATACGCGTTTACTATTATGAATATGACACTCGCTAAAGCGCGTGTCATATTATTATAGTAAACTCGTTTCATAAAAACCAATGTGTAATGAATACTCATGTAAGATCCTCTATATATCGAAAAATGACTCTGCGATACAATATCAGCCGTTTTCATTGATACTTGTAAGTTTTGTTCTACAACAAAATATGATCGGCCTATGTCGAACAGCTATCTAAACTAAAACGCGACCCGAATAAATGTTAATACATTGCCGAATATCATCGGGTCTCCGGTATCAAATATATAAAAATGTTGTTTTGGGCGATTGGTTATCTTGCTTTATACTTCTTTTCAGTATATAAACAAATGGTTTATGTAATGTTCAGGCATTTTTAAAACACGTTACGGGAAGATATTATCATTTTAAATCAGGTTTGGATCAGATCCATTTCTCAACTTGTATAATTATTTCGAATGATAAAATTTTCATTCTTCAATATGATTATATTTCGGATATCAGTTATTCGTATATTGTAAATAAATAGAATAGGAGTAGGGGGCTGATTAACCCTTATCAGGCTACCCGTGATGACACCGGTTTGCAAACAGCTTGCACCCAGATAAGAGGACGAGTAACTCGGCGAGTCATCAGGGTTCAAGCTGTTTGACACTCGGTCAAAAGGTTCCTTAAAGCTTTAACTAAACTCATTTTTATTTTATGATTTTTTCAAGATCAGAGTTGCATAATTATATAAGCAAACATAGCAGACCCTGATCAGACGACTGATGTTCGGACCATCTGATCTGGGTTACTCTGTTTGTAAATACGTTAAAATGAATTTATATGTGATGAAGGGATGAGTACGTTGCATAATTCTGTATAACATACATTGCATTTTCCGTCATAGTTAATCTACATGATTTCCCCATTTTACGTTACACAACTGTAGTATATCGTGTGTAATTATGACCTGATTTATAATACCACCAATGTACTGCTTATATTCTAATATACTTATGTCGCATAGTTTAAGCCGATAATAGGACGGAAATCAGGCAGATTAGAAAATGACACACGAAAGTCTCCAGCAAGACCAGAAGCACAAATGAAGTACGCGCTCACACACACACACACACATATATATAACTGTTCACTGCTTATTCCACACCGGCGCAAAATTTCTAATTGTCGTCTGCAATCCAAGTTTGTTAAATCATTCAGTAAAATAAGGAAATGAGATAAATAAATGCAAATTTCAAAAGAATAAAGCACATATATAGAACTAGAGATTGAGATAAATAGTGTAGTCCCTGATCAGACGCCGCCTTGAAAAGGCGGCGTCTGATCTGGGACTGCACTATTTGTCGTGGTGCATTTATGCGACTGCGGCGGTGAAAGGGTTAACAGCAACGTAAAATCGAAAGCAAAGGACATAGCGTGACGCTATAACGTACGCAAGAGTATGATAAGTATTGTACTGGTTGGGCAGGGTCAAGGGCACTGCGGCACATATGTTGCTATACAGTAACAGCTCGATTATTCGAACACTAAATACGTATTATTATCGAGCTTTAAGACAGGTGGCAGCTTAATGCATGGTGAAAGCCATGCAGAAAGCTCCTCTAGGAGCTTTCTGCATGACTTTCACCATGCATTAAGAAGCTACCTGCCTAAAAGGGTATAAATTCTTCTATTCAGAAAATTCGAATAATCGAGATTTTACTATATTTAAAAATACTAATCCATTTGAATTACCATAATTATAAAGTATGAATTATGTAAACTACTAACCACTATCAATAATGTGGAACTTGTTGAAATTCCAAGAACTGGAAATAAAAAAAAAATGATACATAAAAACTCCAAGCAGGAAATATAACTTAGTTCTGACTATTTTATTTGAAGATACGACAATTCGCAATTTCGAAAAAATGTTTTCTCGTTGCTTTGTGTAAGCCCCTGTTAAGACGTATGTCTCATCTGTGCTGAAAATTAAAGTCAACTTTCCTTCCCTTCTGAGGTTATCACACAAAGCACAGATTATGACATACGGTCAAACCCTTCTAAACCAGAATTCTAGTAGATGATTTAGACACTTTTAGGCAGGTGACTGCCACCTGTCTGAAAGACCGATATTTATACTAAATGTAACTTCCGGTTTAGAGAGGGTTAATTGTATATACCTGTTAAACCCCGCTAATGCGACCACCAAAAAGGGGCATAATTCTGGGTGGCAGAGGCAGGTGGTAGCTTAATGCAGGACGAAAGTTATGCAGAAAGCTCCTCTAGGAGCTTTCTGCATAACTTTCGCCCTGCATTAAGCAACCACCTGCTTTAGACAATATTAGTGGCTGTTTATTAAGTGGTCGTATTAGCGGGGTTTCACTGTACCTGTTAAACGCTCTGTCCGGTAAGCGTGTCTTAACAGAGTAACACTGCTACTTATCAGGATCAACTCTGTTTGGCAATCGATCAATAGGTTCTTAAATGTTTGAACGAATAGGAAGTAAGATAAAACTGTAATAGATCGGAGTATAAGAAGATCTCGCTTTTATAACAGGCTAAGGGTTAAAATGTTCTTTCTATTATAAAACTCTGAGAACATTATCTGCTTGACAACAGTTACCGGTAAAATATAAACGGTTTCTACGTTTCCTGAAATACCACTTAAATTTGCTGAATTGTTTTTCTTGTTCTCTAGTAAACATTACCAAGAACGGTAACCGCAGTTTTATCGTTGCTTCGCAACGGAACATAAATGTTAACCCTGAAAATTCTAGTTGGGATCGCTCCTAATAAATTGCAACAATATCGTTGGCAATACAGTTTTGTTCTTAACACTTAACACTTAAAATGACATTTTGCAATCAGCTTGGACCTACACGAGACGCCTGGGTGACTCAGTGTCACATCAGGATCTAAGCTGTTTGACATTAGGGTCATAGTTGCTCAAACTCTTGTTAGAATTGGAAAAAAAAGTCAAAATTGCACCTGATCCAAATTCGAAGTGCCGTTATTTTTTACGACCGACTTATGGTTGATGAGCGGGGTTGGGTTAAACGTTATTTGACCCATTACCGCATAGGATATTTTAGACCCAACCTCTTTGAATAAATCTACCGAAAAGATGCATTAACTAGAGAAAAGGAACATTTTAGAATTTTGTGGTTTGAAACCATTGTGATAAATAGGAGCAAATGCTCTATTTATCACAATGGTTTCACAAAGTGACTTTTACAGAGTCGTCAAAGGTCGTCAATATGAGGGAATGGGTTAAACATTTCCCTGTTGTATATTCATGTAAATACTAATGGCACCATGCATAACTAATAGCTGATTTTTTTATTAGCTGGTACGATGCCGTGTTATACTGAGTCTCATCTTTCAAATGCGATTCCAGTCGTAGATAGCGGGATACAGATTAATACAGGAAGAATATATAATGTAATAGCTTTCTGCATGACTCAATCTGCATTAAGTTGCCACCTGTCTTGCGGACCGGCTTTGATACTAATTTGAATGTCCGGTTTACTGTACATGTCCTTCAGACGTTTGAAGGGTTTCGTAGACAAAGTATAGAGCTTGTTTAGTAGAACATTGTTTAGCATTCAATATTGCCGGCTGAAAAATGGCAGTTGTATACTTGCAATAAAAGAAGAATAAGACCATAGTCTTATAATGCAGTTGAGTTGATTACGGGCATTCTGAATTCAATAATGGTGTGCCCATTTAAAGGTGTTGAGGTTAGTAAGGACTGGTGTTAAAGTAGTTAAGTAACAGAAATGCGCATAAGATATAAGAATTACTATGCTAGTAGTTAAGTTCAGCTGTATTTTGGTGAGTTAGAAAAGTTGTTAAATGCGAGCCTTGGCGAGCATTTAACTACTTTTCTGACGAGCCAAAATACAGCTGAACTTCCAAACTATTAGCATAGTAATTCTTTTATCATGCAACTCAAAGAAAAATGGAGAAAATGAAGGAAAAAGAAAGATTGCTAAAGCAGTTTCGTCCCCTGAATGAAAATACATGCAAGTACGAATTACGTGACGTCATATTGGTATGCAGTGATGTCATCGACTTTTACAACATAAACAAACTTGATTTAATCCTTTTTATGGACAGATAGTTGAGACAAAGGTGAGAAAATGTGTTAATTTGATGTTTATGTTTAATTATGCCTTTTTCGTCCTTCTGTTTTCCTCCTATTGGCTGAACCAAACATGCATTCCAGTCGGGTCAGTACACATGCACTATACCTCACAAAATACAGCGTCGACGTGGAAAATATTATGCTAGTAGGAAGTGACTGTATTCGGTGACGTTGCATGATAAAAGGATATATAGTGTTTGTCATTCGGGCACCGATGTTATAAAACGTTTAGTTTGATCTGAGATAATTTTCAAGCATCTGACTGGTCAGATCTAAAGCTTGCTCAAAATCTGATCAATAAGATACTTGAGAATGGAATCGGTATCTGCTCCATCACCGTCTTATACCGCGCGTTCCATGGCAGGAGCTTATTATATTTAAAACATTAACTAAGGCATATACATGTAATAAATATGACTCTCAATATTGTTATATTTTCTGGTCCTTCGGGGTCACTAGTTCCGATGTTATTAATTTTTAAAATTGATTACCACTCAAGGAGCTTTCTGCGTGACGTCCATCCTACATTAAGCAGTCACCTGTTTAAAAATATCTAAATTCTTCTTTATCAGAATTCCGGGTTAGAGGGGTGTTACATTAAGTTTGTATCAGCTTCAGTAGTATCGTTTTTGTGATATGTGATAAAGTATCCGTCGAGTATGACAAGTCAAACATTGTAAAATTCTATATTAAAGTATTCAATCAATTAAATATAATATATATTGAATAAATATGAATATTGATTCTAGCTGCTAGATCCTGAGCGATAGAAACGCACACTTTTGTTTTGTATAATTAATTGCTGAAATACATTCATTGTAAAATGATATAATTATCAATAGCAAATACGTTCTAGAATATTTATTGTTTAGACATATACGACATAATTATGTTCTTAAAAGAAATACGTGCTGTTACAAAAATATACATATAACTAGCACTATGGGTAACGACTGTTTAACGCATGACCCTGGCAACTGCCATTTTTAATTGCCCTATTCAATGAAATCCACGTTAACAAGTCGTTACCCATTATGTGACAATGAGAAAAGAAAATACCATGTATTTACCGCCTTCTTGCCGTTTGAATAAATTAGAGTGCAATTATGAACAGTAATGGTACATGATGGTTTTGACATTCTAAATACAGTAAAAAATCGATAATTCGAAATTTTATTAACCCTTCGCTTGCTAATCGCGTCAATATACCTACCTGTAAATAGTGAAGACCCAGATGAGACAGCTCCTGCAGGAGCTGTCTCATCAGGGTCTGCACTATTTACAAATTGATTGTGCATCCAGTGCACTCCAGGGCAGGGATTGCATAGCGAAATACTTGTACACAGTGAAGATATATGTAATTATACAACAGGGCATAGGTAAAGAAGGAGAAACGTATTTTAAAATTCAGCAAGAGAAGGGTTAAATAAGAACTGAGGCCATATTAGACAAGTGATTGCAAAATGCAGGCTGAAGAGCATATCGAAAGTTTTCTGTATGCCTTTCGCCCTGCAATAAGTTGTCACATGTCTTAAAAATCGATAAAGTTACGTATTTTAGCCTTTTCAATAATCGTGGTTTTACAGTACTTGTTAAATATGAGGAATTCACTAACATATGGTGGAAAACCCAAACTCCAAGGTTGCAATTGACATTTGCAGTACTAAAGGCATGTGCATTACGAATCGAAATCGGTTGCTAGGAAAGAGTTTCTTATTTCCAATATTTGCCAAGCATAATCCCAATGATAAGCCATTGACATTATTGTATTACTTGTTTCCATGCAATAGGATACAACAAAACCCCTCTAAATCGGAATTCCAGTAGAGAAGAATTTAGATGATTTTAGGCAGGTGGCAGCTTAACGCATGGTAAACGTCATACAGAAATCTGCACTAGGAGCTTTCTGCATGACTTTCACCATGCATCAAGCTGCCACCTGTCTCTATGACAGATAATTATACTAAATTGAACACCTGGTTTAGAGGAGTCTGTAGAGTACATAGCTAAATCAATTTAGTTTTTCCTGGTTATTAACCCTTTGAATTCTGCAGTTTCAAAGTAGAATAGTCAGGCAGTGTTTGATATGAATGGATATAGATATGCGAGAAGGTTGTGAAAAACAAACAGTGCATATCATGCACTTCAAGATCCCACTGATCTGGGTCTACAGTGTTTGCAATTGCCAGAACACTTATTTGTCGCGTTAAAAGGATTATAACTTTGGGTCCATCAAGAGTTTCATTGCTATTTACCTGGTGAAACCTTTTAACTGGTATTTTCCTTTTAACCATTTACTTCATAAATACGCCTTTCTATGCCATTTTTCAAACAGATTAGACAAAAACGGCACCTATAGGAACCATCTGTTAAGCTCTGTTTGATGGTGAATATTTATACATGTAGGTCTCATTCCACAGTTTTTGCTATGGCCAATGTCCCCGTGTCCATGTGCCGTTATAAATATCAATCTGACAGATATCCACGATGTCATAATATCTCCCTTCAATATTCATGGAGTAAAGAGTTAACTATTACAATAGCACTGCTGACATGTCAGAAATTCACCCACACTTGAAAGGCAAAACCTGAATCAGCAGCATGTCAAAACGAGTTTCCCTAAACTATTGCATAAAAACAGAGTTTTGCATCTTATTTTAGGTTTCAAACATCTTGTTTTTTCTCGGTTGTAAGTCAATTGCGAAAGCAGTTCAGTAGAAGGTAAGAACGACTTCTTTGCAACTGCCTGATAACCCTTTATCCCCATCCAAACATAAATACATACACACAAAATAATAAATAATTAAATACATTCGCAATCTACCAATATTCAGTAAAGTTTATCAAAGACTAACTGATAACCTGTTATGTAGATTACGATTTATTGAAAGGTGAAAGTCATGCAGATTGCTCTCATAGCAGCTTTTTGCATGACTTTCACTCTAAATTAAACTGCCTGCAACCTGTCTTAAAGACAACATTTGTAAAAAGATTAGCTATATTATGTTTTGCAAACAGTTTCGATCTAAAGCCCACACTTATATAACATTTTTCTTTAGTGTCAGTTCATTCTCAAGTGTATCTGATAGGTCGGAGCTTAGAAAGGTTAAAATATGACTTATCAGATAGTTTAGAATGAAATCAGACTTAGACGTCTAATAACCAGATTAAATGCCGTGCAAAAGCCTATGGTTAGGCTTGAAATTGAACAGAGACTATTGCAGATCTGTGTAGGTTAAGGTATACGAAACACTTTAAGAGAATATGAAAGACAGTGAGTTATAAGTGTGATTATTAAACTGATTACATGAAAATATGACGATAATGCATCACCGCATATCGTTCCCTTGGGAATCGTATAATCGACACATACACATATAATTCGTTCAAACTTGTAAATTAAACAAATTACATTCAGAGAGATGTTTGCATTGTGCATTGAATGTTATATTAACTTAATTAATTTGTTTACTTCATGATTCTGCCTATTGTGGATACATGTAAACCCCTCTAAAACGGAATGTCAGTAGATAATAATTTAGATATTTTAGGCAGGTGGTTGCTTAAAATGCAGGGTGGACGTCATGCAGAAAGCTCCTATAGGAGCTTTCTGCATGACTTTCACCTTGCATTAAGCTGCAACCTGCCGAAAAGGCCGACATTTGTACTAGATAGAATGTCCGGGTTATAGGGGCCTTACTGTATTAATCAATTTAAGTATTTAATTAAACATAAAGGATTAGGAATTTATTTGCATTGATAACAGAGAATCTAAATGTGTATGTGATATGTAGGCAGAAAGTGGCGTAAAAATACAAAAGGCGTGAAAATACGTATCTATGAAGTGCATGATTAAAATACGAATAACAAGTTTTATTTTCATAACTGTCATGCAAAACTTTACGGAGCCTAATTTACAATTTTCAGTTTAAATTCTATACCCAAGAAAAACGAAAATGTGCCAAAATGTGCCAAACACATTGAGACTCGGAGTCTCATCTGGATCCAAGCTGTTTGCAAGTCAGGTGCGGGAATTTATTCTTGTTTAAAGTTTCCGTTGAGACATAGAGGATCTGTTGCGAGTTGTCTTTTAAGATCACATGTTCCTAAACGAGCCTTAGAAAATGTCCTTAAGTGAGCCTTGGCGAGCTTAATAACATTTTCTTGGTGAGTTTAGGAACATGTGATCTTAAAAGACAACGAGCATCAGATTCTTTTTCTCACATAACAAAAAAGTGTATTTTTGCTGTTTAAATAGCATGTAAACATCGGTTTCCATTGTTTGACGTCATATATGACGTATGACGTCATATATGTTCTAAAGTGATCTTACACGTGTTACAGATCAGGTAATCTTAACCCGATGTTCTAACTCGGAGATAATGGAAGGTATGTGAGAAAAACGTATCTACTCTCTATACGCTGTGGGTATCAAACAGTTTGGATCCTGAGATAACTATGAGTTACTCGACCTCTTACATTGATGGCATACAATATTGCTCCATGCCATGCGAAGTCCAGTAAAACCTCTCTATAACGGCTACTAAATTACATCAAGTATTTTGTGTTAAAGGCAGGTGGCTGCTTAAAGCAATGTGAAAGTAAAACAGAACGCTCCTAAAGCAATGTGAAAGTAAAATAGAACGATCCTATAGGAGCGTTCTGTTTTACTTTCACCTTGCTTTAAGCAGCCAACTGCCCTAAATACCAATTAATTAACACAATTTAGTAGCCGTTATAGAGAGGTTTTACTGTATAACATATTCAGTTTTACATATAGATTATAACTCTGTTTGTGAAAAATACAATTATAATTGTACATGTATCCTTGAAGTACAGCATTAAAACTACAATGACTGTACTATTAATACACATCTACATGATTTTGTTCCTCTGTACATAATTAGAATCCCTATACATTACAAAAGACCTTAATGTGACTCTTTGTACGAGGCTTGTCACGTTTTGAAGACGAATTGGCACACAAGAATCCAATAGAATATTCACCAGGATAAATTAATAATGAGTTCTCTACTCTATGGGGAATACGAGCACGGTTTCATGTTGTTGATATACATTTTATACACCATAGACATCATCAACACCACTTATACATCCTTAATATACATTGTTATAACAAAATGTTTAGAGCTAAATTGTCCTACCAACATTCAGATTAGGTGCACGTTGAAAAGGGGATGGCGAATACGACAAATCTTTAAGACAATGCTTTATGGCATAACAGGTCTGAATATCAAGACATGACATCTCCAACATATCACACACAACTCAAGACAAATTCATTAGCTCTAATTCGCCAATTGTTTGCACGACTAGAAGTGTATAATGTTGTCGAATTGCAAAACCATATATACATGCTTATATATAGAATAGATCTTGAAAACATTTGTGTATAGGAAATATGAGTTTAATTGTTCTATTTCAGGTACTTTACCTTTTTTTAATCAGCCCCAACACGATAAAATTAGTTTTAGCGGAGAAACAAGAACTATTTATAGATCGTATGCCTCTTACCTGCAGCCCAATAATATAATACATATCATAAATACATACTGTTTCACTGATGGTGATCATATACAAATTAATTTGACACCTCTCCTGTATTTACCCTTGACTTTCACAACATTGAATTTTTTAAATGGACTATTCCAAAATTCAAACAGATCAAGCCTATGGTGAATAATTATGTGGTGATATTTTCTAAAGAAAAGTGTAACATGTCAAACAGTGCTGACCCTGATGAAAAGGCCCTCTATGAACTCTCCCATCTGGGTCTATACTGTTTGCATAGGACAATAGTGACTCGTGTCCCGCACAGTAAGGGTTAACACTTCACTCCAAAAATGCCTCTTTGGAAACAGGGTAGATCCAGAGCAGGAACCTCTGATATTGATTGGTCTGTTCTGTTTGCTTATGATATAAAATAGATATGAATTTACAGTTTCTACCATGGCCAATTTCATTTGTCCATTTGCTCTTACATTAATTAATATTCATGATGTTATTATGTCTACAGTAAAAGGATTAAACTTTGGAAAATATGTCTACACAAACCTAGATTGCATCGTCGTTTTTTTACTTCCTATTCGTTCAAACCTATGAGAAACTTCTGACCAAGTGTCCAACAGCTTGTATCCGGACGAAATGGCAAATTACTCGGAATCACATGTTGATTCAGGCTGTTTGAAATGTCATTTAAGTTCTCGGCACAATTAAGGTTAACACTGTTTCAAAACTAACTCGGTTATATATGCATGTAGCATAGTATGGTAACCCTTTCCCAGTTCTATATATATTGCAAAGTTCAATACCTGCTGAATATTTACGGACAAAAAAGTTATAATGAAATATGGAAGGTGGAACGCTGTAGCTATTTTGGAAAGTAAAGAAACAGGACTTTCAAATCCAACTAGCAAATGGACCTGACCCTAGTTAGACAGCTCCTATATGGGCTTTCTGATCTGGGTCTGCTCTGTTTTCAAATGCATGAAATACCACGTTTATATGAAAAAAAGTGTTAAATGGACCATCAGAAAATAATAAGGAACTAGATGAGATGGCTGAAGGAGCTTTACACACTATTTTGCAAACTGTACACCTTTGCGAATTTTGCGTGGGGAAAAACCTCCCCATAATTCAACCTGCATGTCAATACTTCCCATCAAGTTACACATGTGCAGAGAAAATATAATACTTAAATGGATCTTCTATATATCTATTTTCCGCAGAAAAAGTAACTTTGCCTGTTGTATATCTGATAAGCTGAACTTTTCATTGACTTACGATTCAAACTTCAGAGTAACTATTGATCGAGTGTCACACAGTTTAGTTTATATCCTGATGAGATGCCGAGTTACTCGGCGTATCATACTTGATCAAAGCTGTTTTACACACTTCAGTCAACACACTTCAGTCATTGCCATAAGCAAGAGAAGACGTAAGGGAAAATATGTTACTCATTACAACGTCTAGACATTGGGATATCCATTACAATTTAAATTAAGTCAGTATTTCAGACATTGTAACTTGTTGGTGATATCATGTCAATGAACCCCTCTAACTACATTTTATCATTTACCTGATGAATATCCCTGACACCATGGACACCTGTTAGCTGACATTTTATAACGGTACATGAACACATTTTTCGACGTTGACAGATTGTGGAATCAGATAAATATTGTTTTATAAGGAAACAGAGTAGACCATAGATTGTGTCTATTCTGTTGGCAAATGTGTGGAAAGGTGTAAGTAAAGGGCAAATGCGTATCAATTCATGGATTTAAATGTTCAACCATTATTTACAATATGTTCTATCGTAACCTTCACCACTTGATACATGTTTTTTGGGGGATAGTAAAACATGACTGTCAATAATCTTTTCTAACTGACGAGAATTAAACTGCTTTGCCACTCCACAAATTAACTTCTTGAAATGAACTAAGCTTAAATGTCACAATGTAGACTGTCTTCTTGAAATTGTAGACGTTGTCTTTGTTAACCCTCTCTAAACCGGAATTCTAGTAGTGGAGCATAATGCATGGTGAAAGTCATTCAGAAAGCTCCCAAATATGAGCTTTCTTCGTGCCTTTCAACCTGCATTAGGCTGCCACTTGTCCCCAAGACTGATATTTATACTATTTTTAACGTCCGGATTAGGAAGGTTTTACTTTATACGTTTGGATGTCTCATATCTTGTTTTATCATTAATACCATACATGTCTGTACAGTTTCAGTTACTCTGGCATAAATAATCAGATGAGTAGATAAAAGCAGTCCTGATATATATCATTATTTTTTATTCAAAACAAAACTTATTCTACTACATGTAGTACTCAATAGAATTTTTACAGAGTAGCCATGTTAATGAGTACCATTACTACATGTATACTGTTGGTTTATGCGGAGAGATATGAAGCTAGCGTATCTACAAATCAAAATACTCCACCTACCTACCAGCCTGTGCACAGTAAATCATGTCTTAAGCGACCACGAAAATAGATATAATGCAATGTCCTGCATTATAGTAGCTTAATGCAATACTAACGTCACACAGAAAGCATCACGTTTGCCATGTGTTAAGCATTAAGCAACGGCATGCTTTTAAAATTACATCAGGTCCATGCTTATAAAACTTTTAGTTGAGTCTGAGAACGTTCTCAAGCTTTTGATTGGTCAGATTTGAGCCTTTGGCTCAAATCTGACCAATCAAAAGCTTGAGAACTCAAATCTGACCAATCAAAAGCTTGAGAACGAAACTCAGACTCAGCTAAAAGCTTTATAAGCATGGACCCAGATTAATAAGTCCATGATCTTTTCAGACTGTAAAGTAAAACCTGTCTTAAGCGGCCATCAGAAAGCAAGTCTTATCATGGGTCTGTAACGCAATGGTTGCCTAATACAGGGCAAACGTAATTGCAAAAAGCTCCTATAGAAGTTCATAAAGCGTTTATATGAGCGAAAGGATTAATCAATATACATCATACATGTACGAGGTGTCTTGCGTGCAAAGTCATGAAGTAAATGGTAAACAGATTAACTACAGTATGTTGTTTACCATGCATAGTGACTAGCCTGCTTGACAGTTCCTCTTTTAACAACCTCGTCATTTAGCTTTTATATTTTACTGTTATATAGTAAATTCCTCTGAAGCGAACACTTCATAAATAGTGATAAATGTCTTCAAACGCTGGTGAATGCTTAATGCAGGAAGAAAGTAATGCAGGAAACTATTGTAGGAGATTTTTGCATATCTTTCGTGCTGCATTAAGCTCCCACCTGCATTTAACACAGAGTTAGACCTCTTTTTTGTGATTACTTTTGAGTTTTTATCACTGGACTTACATCGTTTCCAGAACAGATATAACGCCCTGTAATGCTCCCATGTTTAACATAGACGCGCAACTTGACATGTAGAATTGATTTTAATAAAACATACAAGAGAAATGTATGTGAGTATCTCTCAAAGGACACGAAAATTTGTTCTTGATATATATGGGCCTACGTTTAATGTTCCAAGTAGAGAGAAACGTCTTATTTACATTGAGCAATTGCGTTAACGTATACTAAGTTTCAGATAAAATGAAACTAGTTTCACGAGGAAAACAACAACAACAGCGAGACAAATCGACACTCAAAACACCTAGAGCTGTAGGAAACTATCCTGTAATAAAAAAAGATATGAATAGAAATTCTAGTTTAATGCCTTAAACACAAATTAGGTGTCCATGTGAGCTTTCTGTGTTATTTGTCTTGCATTAACTAACAATGTGGTTTCAAGACAGTTTATGTAGAAAGAAGTTTTACAATATATGCTCTTGATTCGCTTTCATCCCCATCTGACTAACATTTGCAAACAAAGTGGATCCAGACGAGACGCCGAGTAACTCTGCATCTCACCAGAACCCAGGCTGTATTTCAATCGGTCAGTAGTTCTGAAAAGCTTGTCCAAATCGGAAGTAGCCAAAATTGCAACATATCCAAATTTGAGCATACGTGATTGTCAAAGACTAACATACATTAATACATTCCCTCATCGCGTGTCTGTCATACATTCGGCGTAACCTATATTTATGTCCAGACTGCCTTTCCCTCTAAATGTAACCAATCTTGAGCACCACGTCAAAACAGAAAATGGTGAGGGTGCGTCTTTAATTTAGTCCATGTGATTAGAATTGGAGTTCACTGTGACAAACGGCATGTACTAATCACCACTCGGGGTAATGTTGTCAATGCTGCATCATTGACCGTTCATGTAAATAAATAGCAAAAAACTTTTAACACGTTATTCTTGATAACCTCAGTAAATGTTCGACACATTACATTGTATGTGTAAAGAAAATGACAATATGAGTTATGTTTTCAAATATGATATACATGTAAGTGAAGTTCTGAGAAGGTGAAGCACTACCAAGAAGGTTAAAGGGTAACTTAATTGCACTCAAAAGTATAGTAAAACCCTTGGGTTTTACTGCATTTAAGCAGCTACAGTTAAACCTCTCCTTAACGACCACTATATTACATCAATTATTTTATGTTAAAGGCAGGTGGCTGCTTAAAGTAAGGTGAACGTAAAACAGAACGCTCCTATAGGAACTTTCACCTTGCTTTAAGCAGCCCCTGTCCTGTCCTAAACACCAACTAATTAACACAATTTAGTGGCCGTTATAGAGAGGTTTTACTGTATTTAATACCAGTCTGATAGTAACGTCGTCTGATCAGTATCTGCTCTGTTGGTTATAGAATTGTATAGATTCTACAGTTTCTGACATGGCCAAACATCCTCTTGCCGATAGGCTATCAAAAGATATTAAGCGCATAAAAATTTATATCACTATATACACTTTTCCTAAATATGAATATTCATGGAGTAAATCGTTAAGACAGTAATGTACAGACAGTAAATGGTCGCTTAAAACAGAGTTTACTGTACGTTTGAGGTTAAACGAAGTCAAGCAGAGTTCAGTCAACATTATATCGCCAATTCACTAATATACTGCTTGTTTGAAATACACAGAGACTTTAGTCAAATCATTTCGCATCCATAAATTGGATCAACAGTTGTTTTCTATTGCTCCTTTTCAGTAAAGTAGAAGTAAGTCTAAGAAAAGCAAACACGTTGGCCGATAACCTACGAGTCTGACCACTAATGGTCTATTAGGCTTAATTCTAGATTCTGAAATTTGCAGACCCTGTTCAGAAGGCTGATCTAGGATTCCTCCGACATGGGACAGGGTCTACAATGTTTGTAAATGCCAATATGAACGGTGTTAAAGCCAGTCGGAATAAACGCAGTATAGTCAAACCTCTAACCCGGATGTTAAAGGTAGCATAAATATCGGCATTGGAGACAAGTGGCAGCTTAATGCGGGGTGCATCTCATGCAGAAAGGTCCTCTAAGAGCTTTCCGTATGACGTTCGTCCTGCTTTAAGCAGCCATCTGTGTCCTGCAACGCAAGTTTTAATATATTTGTTTGGGTGAATACAGCAGAGAGTTTCATAGGAGAATGAATGTTTTATTCTTACAGACGACTGCTTGCGCAAGGTTCGATTAAGCAAAAGTAAATAATATTCTTGGAGCATTTATCCCTATAGATTCAAATTACATTACTTTAAACAATACAGTAAACTATCTCTAAAACAAACGTTCAAAAGAAGAAGAATGATGGGTCAGTCAGCCAGGTGGTAGCTTAATGCAGGTCGAAAGCCACGCATATTTGTTTCATTCTCGTCTTCTGCATTACCATCACTATGCAGAAAATCTGCTTTCCAAGAAACCCGGGTGTAATTTCTAAGTGATTGCTTTAGAGAAACTCTATTGTGTGTCAGTAAAATTGTGTATAGTAGAACTGTCTTAAGCGGCCATTCATTTATTGAACACATGAGTGTTAAAAGACAGGTGGTTGCTTAGGATAGGAGAGAAGTTACGCAGATATTTGTGCATTACCTTTGACCTGCATTAAGGTACTACATGCTTTACATGTCAATAATAAGAACCCTTTTTGATGGACGCTTCAGACAGGTTTTACTGTATGTGTGAAACTTTCATTGTAATTACTGTAAAACCTCTCTATTACGACCACTAAATTGTGTTAATTAGTTGGTGTTTTGGGCAGGTGGGTGCTTAAAGCAAGGTGAAAGTAAAACAGAACGCTCCTATAGGAGCGTTCTGTATCACTTTCACCTTGCTTTAAGCACCCACCTGCCTTTAACACAAAACACCTGATGTAACTAAGTGGTCGTTATAGACAGGTTTGACTGTATTGGTTTTGGTTCTAGTTTGGTGCCAGTTACCTAAATACAAAAATTCTTCTATCTGGTAAACAAACCCTGCATTTCGTATTTTTACAAAACAAACACGGGGGAGTTAGCATTACATAATATAACAGAATCAAATATATTGACAGTTCAAACTGTATCATTTGTTTATCTAATTTATGTCTTCTGAGCATACTGCAATAGATCTGTAACTTCTTACGCCTCTCTCTCTCTCTGTCTCTCTGTCTCTCTCTTTCCCCCTCTCTCTCTCTCACGTGCACGCTCGACCCCCTCTCCCTCTCCTTCTCTCTCTCTCTCTCTCTCTCTCTCTCTCTCTCTCTCTTTCTCTCTCTCTCTAAGCACTTGTAAAGTTCGATTTTATTGCTGTAATTGCTCATATTAAAAGGTTTTGTATCCAAACTATGTATCCGATGTTCATTAGCGGTACCTTTTCATTTAAACCATTGCATAAGCTTTGCGTAATGAGGTGATTTGTGAAGGTCAGCCTCTTTAATAGTCAACGTGTTGCTTAAAACATTATGCCATATCAAAGTTCTGTCTGTTGAATTTGTTTTATTGCTATCCCAGTTTGTTTAGTTATTACTTATTTGAGAAATTTTAGACCAACTTGCAAAAGATTGAATCCTGATAAGACACGGAATTACTCGGTGTCTCATCTGGCTTCAAACTGTTTGCAAATACGAGTACCAGTGAACTTGTACTTAGCAAGGCGATGATAAAAAGATAACGAAGAACAATGTCATATGAGAATTTTAGCTGTCGACAGTATTTCCTGACGAAAGTAACCCAGTGTTGAAATGGACTGGTATTAGAAGTCCAGTGAATAAAAGGAAAGGTCCTGTACTGCCGAGTTGTATCTGATTTTGTCTGATAACAGGGACACATAAGAAACTCTCTTAAGCGGGCGTTCATTTATTGAACATAAACGTCTTAAGAAGCGCATGGTTGCTTTATGCAGGACAAAAGTAAAGCAGAAAGCTCCTATAGGAGCTTTCTGCTTTACTTTCGACCTACATTAAGCTACCTCATGTCTTACAAACCAATAATTACACATCTTTCTGATCGCGGCTTAGAACATGGTCTACTGTACCGGCCACACGAGCACAGATGGACAGCAGGTTCACGGACGTAGACCATGACACAATGACAATGTAGGAAGTAAACAACTCATTTGTCACACGAGCACAGACGGACAGCAGGTTCACGGACGTAGACAATGACACAATGACAATGTAGGAAGTAAACAACTCATTTGTGTGACCCGGATGTAAGACATTAACAACCTTCTATCACGCTTGACAATGTGCTGTCCCATGGAGGTAAACATTTTAATTCAGGAATGTTCAGGCAGGTGTATGTCTGATTTGCTCTATTTATCACAATGGTTTAAAAACTACACACTTGTAAATTTTCCTTTTTACTTGTTAATGATCGTCTTCAGTAGATTTATCCAAAAGGCTAAAAATAGACTATGAGGGAAGGGGTTAAGGGTTTTGGGATGGAAGGAATATTTGGGCTAATACTTAGCCTGTTGAAAAAAATATGTCTTCACGAACTCTTATCTGGCAATATCTGCTATGGTCTTTACTTCGATTTGTCTACATTTTTAAGAAACTAGTGAATGAGTATCAAACAGCTTGGATGCTGATGAGATGCCGGGTCTCATCTGTACTGGATCAAAGCTGTTTGCAAACGCCAGGTAGGTCGCTTAGCAGGCAAATGGTTTAAATCAGTTTTGCGCTTAACTCTTGTGGCGCCAATAAAAGTGTCGTCTGCAATAATAATTTTATATTAAATGTAATTCTAAACTAAATAATAAAGGTATATTAGTAAAAGCCTGTATGCTTGGGCTAAAATAATACAGAAAACAGTGAAGTCCAAGGTCAGATGCCGCCTTGAAAAGGCGGCATCTGACCTGGGACTGCACTGTTTTCAATGGTGCCAACAGGCGACATTGGCGCCGAAAGAGTTACGAATCGTGAGTTTCATCTACCGGTCAGTTGCGCTTATACACTGTATAGCATACGTGCACCCCTGCAATTTTACGTCTGTTATTATACTCTTAACCCTGTTTAATATTCATGTAAGAAATAATGACACAATAAATATTTATTAGTTCAATTTTTATAATGTACATGTAAACGTTTCCATTGACAAAAAACTGTAGAATCAGATGTATATCATGCCAAAAGCAATCAGAGCAGACCCTGATCAGACGACCTGTAGTAGCTGTCTGATCTAGGCCTACTCTGTTTGCAAATACGTTAAAAGGCGTTTATAAGAGGGGCAAGGTTAACTAGTGCAACACAATTGAGACCAGAGACTGAGAGTGAGCTCACATTATGTCAAGGGCAATTTAAAGCATGACATTCGAATACTGCAAGTTGAAATTTGTTATTTATGATCTTTAATCCGCTAATTCGCCTTGAGAGACAATATCCTGTCATTTTACTATGAATAATTTGAAAATTATAACAAATGCAAGTGAAATGTCAAACTATCAGCGCACTGACACTCTGCAACATGACCAACTTTTACCTACAGTACAATCTTTATATATCGGCCATTTAATGAATAAACACAGGTTCTATGCGAACAGATGGTTGTTTGATGAAGGGCGAAAATACAAAACTTTATCATCTTTGTTCTGCATTAAGCCATCATCTGTCTGAAATATCAAGAAGTACAGCAGAAGCTGTCCCAAGCGGCGATTTATTTATTGAACATACGAGGCAGTAAATTAACCCTTCGCTTGCTATTCACGTCAATATACCTACCTGTAAATAGTGAAGACCCAGATGAGACAGCTCCTGCAGGAGCTGTCTCATCAGGGTCTGCACTATTTACAAGTTGATTGTGCAACCAGTGCACCCCACAGCAGTGATTGCACAGTGAAATACGTGTACACAGTGAAGATATATGTAATTATACAACAGAGCATGGGTAAAGAAGGAGAAATGTATTTTAAAATTCAGCAAGAGAAGGGTTAAAGATCAAATAATCGACACACATCGGTGTCTTTATTATCAGGTGGTTTACTTAATGCATAATGGATGTAATGCAGAAAGTTCATCAGGACAGGTTCATGCAGGACAGTTGTCCTGCATTAATCCATCCCCTCATACTGACGCATTTTTGCTCCTCTGTAAAATTAATTTTTGTGAAACCATTGTGATAAATAGAGCATTTGCTTCATAGGAGCAAATGCTCTATTTATCTCAATGGTGTCAAGACTACACAATTCTAAAATTCTCCTTTTTTCTATAGTTACTGCTCCTTTTCGGTAGATTTTTTCAGAGAGGTTGGGTCTAAGAATAGACTAGGAGGGAATGAACTAGTTTGCTAATGGCTTTAACTGTTAATGTGAAAAAATAATGTCTGCTCATATTTGTATCTAATGCAATCATATGATACTTCCGATTCGGTCAAGCTGTTGAGAAACTATTAATCAAATGTCAAACAGATTGGATCCTGGTTGTTCAGCATGTCTTCTGGCTCCAGGCTGTTTGGGAATGCGAGTCCTGTCGCCGATAGCGCATTAAGGCATGAACATTCAGCAATGTCATGTAGAGATTCATGATAGCTTTTGCAAATAGTTTGGATCCAGACAAAACACTGAGTAAATTAGCGTTTCATCAAGATCTAGACTGAACTGTTATTCTGATTATGTTTATAGCAAAGGTATGTAAGAACATTGCAACATACGACCATTGGTCAGACGATACTTGCTTAACCCGTTACTCCATGAATAGTCAGGTAGGAATTAATAATATCACGAATGTTTATGATGATTATAATTAACCGACTCTTATAATGACCCCTTGCACAAGAGAATCGTTATCAAGAGAGAAACTTTAGAATCGGATCTATATTATTCCATATGATGACAGAGCAGACCCTGATCAGACGCTTCCTAAAGAAACTGTCTGATCTGGGTCTACTCGCTTTGCAAAACCGTAAAAGCCGTATCTACGGAGTAAACGATTAAGGTACAACTGGTTAAGAAAACGTTTTATTGTTTTCAACTGCTCGTGAACTGTTATTCGCATACGACGATAATTAAAAAGGTATCTGGAGGTTTGCACAAGTGTCTAGTAACTCTGTGCCCAAACTGTTTGCAATAGTAATTACGGACTCTGATATTTCAGTAAAAAGCTTAACATAAGAAACTATAGAAATATTTTAACGCACCTGAGCACATGAAGATTAAATACAATAAAAGGTCTATGCAATGATCACAAAACAGACATCAAGAAATAGTAAAACCAAATAAGAGGTCAACCAATTTGTCTTTATCACAGATGACAGCATAATGCAAGAAACCGATTGCAAAACTATTTTGCTGCAAAAACATTTTGAATGCAGTAAACGAGTGTAGTGAGTGCAGCAAAAAGTGCAGACCCAGTTCAGACATTGATGAGACGCAAACTTACTTAGCGTCTCTTCTGGACCCATGCTGTTGACAAACTTCAGCCAGCTCTTAGCAGTTTTGTATAGTCAGTTGACATACTATTATGTCTCAGATAGTATTGAATCAGATTAAACGTCAGTTATAAATATCCGAGGCCCAGTTTGGATGGCAACCATGATAATGTGTAGAAGTATAAAGACACCTTTCTATAACGCTTAATCACATAATTACGACTTTGCAAACAGGGCAGACCCGGATCAGACGGCTCCGATAGGAAATAGGAAGGGTCTGTTCTGTTTGCTTATGAAATAGTATTTATATGATTCTACAGTTTCTGCTATAGCCAAAAATTCCTGTGTCTATGAGCTATTACAACAGTAATCTAAATAGTATATGTGCTATTACAACAGTAATCTAAATAGTATATGTGCTATTACAACAGTAATCTAAATAGTATATGTGCTATTACAACAGTAATCTAAATAGTATATGTGCTATTACAACAGTAATCTAAATAATATTCACGAGGTCATTATTTCATAAATGAATACTCATGGAGTAAAGAATTAAACAGCAGCTGACTGCTTACTGCCATACGAAAATAATGCAGAGGAACTCCGTGGAAGCTTTCTGCATAATTTTCGATCAGCATTACTCTATAGAGATGCCTTTCGACACCCTTGCAAGCAGAGAAGACCAAGATCAGACCACTATGTAGTAGTCTTCTGATCAGGGTCTGCTCTGATTTCTTATGAAATGACATAGACATATTTATACATTTCTGACATGGTAACCTTTGCTTGGTTCATGATAGAAAATATAGCTAATTAATATTCATACAGACGTTATTCATTATTTCTGACATGAATATTTATGCGGTTAAGAGTTAGGCTAATATCTGGCTTAGACATGAGCAGTCTGATCTGTGCCTACTCTGTCTGCAAACTCCTCAAATGGCGCTCCTATCAGATAAAGGACTGTTTGCCATGAGTTAAAAGATTTGGACATAGGCGCATTTAAACAGACCATGGCCATTACTACATACCGATCGTCTGTCCAAGATAAAATATTTGAGATAGTTTATAATATTTCGAATATTGATAAACGAATCTTACATTTAACTCTTATCAATCTGACAAATATGTCTGCTTAAACATCCCATCTATTGTAATATTTACTTACTTCAAATTCATTCCAGATTGTTAGAATATATGGACAAACTGCCAACAGTTTGGATCCTGATGAGACGCCAATTTACAAAACAGCGTTTCATCAGGATCCAAGCTGTCTGAAAATACCAATCAGGTCAGGCTTAGCACGAGAATGATCAAGTTGTCAGTAGAAGACTATAGTATTATTTTCGCGTTAACTATTTCGCTCTAAAGAGTAAATGCAAAAGTTTTAAATCTAGACGCGGTAACGATAAAAACTAGACGCCAAGTCTCCATCTCCGTGTCTGGACAGGATGTACACTGACCGAAACCTATCAGAATATGTGGTAATTTGTTCTCTATACATCGTAAAACCTGGTCAGATTCTTGAGACAACTTTGCGCTTGGATCAGAATTCAAAACGTTCCATGCTGCGATTGTGTTTTCGACTGAAATGGTAGCAGAATACAACATTCTGCATACAATAGTATCTGGCAGCGAAAGAGACAAGAGTGTTATCCTGAGATCCCGAAATGCACACATGGTTATCACTTGTTATCTATCAACCAGTACTCATGGGTCGCAAATGCAAACATGGGTCATTAAGTGCTTACTACCGCCAGACGTGGATGGGAATTTGTTTCCGTATTCGTGGTTTAACCTTTTACTCCATTGAGACACATTTAAACGGCTTTGCAAAAAGAGTAGAACCAGATCAGACAATTCCTGTAGGAGTCGTCGAATGAGGATCTGCTCTGTTTGCTTATGGAATAATATAGATCTGATTCTACAGTTTCTGCCATGGTCAAACAGTTTCTATTTCTTACAACATTATAAACATTCAGCTAATATATAGACATACATACATTGATATGTGTCTCAAATGAACATTCATGGCGTAACAAGTTAAAGCGTTTTGGTTGAAGATAACCCCTTCAAGTTATTTAACCCATAACCCCATAGGCTATTTTTGATACAACCTCTTTGAATAAATCTACCGAAACGGAGCATTATCTAGAGAAAAGGAAACTTTTAGATTTGTTTTAGCTTGAAACCGTTGTGATAAATAGAGCATTTGCTCCTATAGGAGCAAATGCTCTATTCATCACAATGGTTTCACAAAGTGACTTTTACAGAGTCGTCAAAAGCCGTCAATACGAGGGAATGGGTTTAAACCCTTTCCCTATTTGGTACTCAAGTAAGAAATAATGATAACATGAATATTCATTTACTCAATCTTATATCCTGTTAACTTTTCAAGGGATGTATTGCTGTGACAAAAACTGTAGAGTCAGATATTATGTCATGTATAAATCAAACGGAGCAGACCCTGATCAGAGGGATGTTTGTCTCTCAACGGAATGTGTATCAATTTGCTCTGTATCATTTCATACATCTATACAGCGTTAACCTGTACCAGATATCTCATCATACACGTATTTCTGATCTGGGTCCACATTGTTTGTAATTCAGTAAGACCCATTTGTCAGAGAAAGTCTCTTACTTAAATATAAACAACATTTCCCTGTAAGTGATACAATTTCTATTTGTATCAGAGCTGTAGATCAAATAAAACATGTACATTGTATTTAAAAAATCTATTTAAGATATGTTTTTTATTTCTTGTCTTGCTGCAACTCATTAGAATTGCCTCTCCGAGGGTCTGCTCTGTTTGCCTCTCCGAGGCTATTCTAATGTGTTGCAGCAAGACAGCGTTTGGCTGAGAAACGAGATAGTTTGATAGATCAGTGCGCACCTTGTATATAGAGTTTGACTTCGATATCTCGAACTTCAAGGGACCTTACAAATTACTTCGAGCTAACCTAGGTTCGTGTCATTCGATTTCTTATCTGAAGTTCACAGCTTAATTCAGGTCTAAAGTATGTTGAAAGCTCCTGTAGGAGTTTTTATCATTACTTTCGACCTGTATTAAGCTGTCACACGTGTGCTTCTAAATACTGGCATGCGTAGTGATACATTTTGAAAGGAACGACGTTTTATTTGAGTTATCTCGAATGCCGAGTTATCCTAGTTCGAGATATCGAATTTCAACTTATATGTACTGAAGCAAGTATGCATGACATCCAGCATAAATGGTTTTAATTTTCATCTAACACTGAAAAAATTAAATGGAACGAAGCTTTATTTAAAAAAAAGAAAGCAAACGAACCGGACCTCGGTAACGTAACAACGGCATTTTCACACCAATGCAATACTGATACTAGGCGCTTATACATGTATAAAAACAAGGCGAGGCTGATTCATATTCAGAACAGAACGATGGCCACTTCCGCGTTATAAATGCGAGAGCAGTCAATCAGTTGATAAAATTATCCTAGTCCACCGCACACTCCTGGTCACGAAACGGGGACGTTTTCTGTCGAGATTAAACACACAATAGGCAAAGGTGGGAAGACCTTTGAAACATGTTTGGATACCAATCATACCGTCAAAACCTTTGTCGTGATATGTGTGTCACAGATAATCACATTCAGTAGCATAAAAACACATTGAATATTAACCCTTCGCTTGCTATTCACGTCAATATACCTACCTGTACATAGTGAAGACCCAGATGAGACAGCTCCAGCAGGAGCTGTCTCATCAGGGTCTGTACTATTTACAAGTTAATTGTGCAACCAGTGCACTCCACAGCAGTGAATGCACAGCGAAATACTTGTACACAGGGCATGGGTAAAGAAGGAGAAGTGTGTTCAGCAAGCGAAGGGTTAATATAGAGCAAATTTTGTGCAGAAAACCATTCCAAGAGTATTGAGCAACTACCCGCATTTAATGACGCGGATTGTTATTCATTATGCGGTCGGTTAAAAAGGGTTCTACTGTAGATCAATGAAAAACGGCACACTATGTTGCAAAATTAGTCTAGCGTGCTAAATGTCTAAATTTCGCACTCATTTTTAGCTGGTTGCGAGTTGAGGCATTGAATGAAATTTAAACACGATTTTAAATTCCATTATCTGCCTTCGGTCATGTTTGTGAATATTCTCTAGAATAGGATTGTCACTTTTGAACAAACATCCTGTGTTGCGCGATGACCAAGCCACACCCATATGAACCCATTTCGTTTGTTAGCATTATAACCTCTTAACCCGCAACATATCTTTTTATTACTCTGTCCTTTTTTAATATTAATTCCTTACAAAATATACAGGATAGGTTGAAATGATTTTTCTAGGCAGAAGCATAAAGCATGCGGGTATGAATGTTCCATGGAAAACAGTACAGACCTTTCAAGACTGAAGGATGCCAATCAATGTTTCCTTTAACCCTTTTCCTGTGTTATGTTGATTTCAAATTTCAATACCTACTGAATATTCATGGACAAAACAGTTGTTATGGAAGGTGGAACATTGTAGCCGTTTTAGAAAGTAAAGAAACAGAACTATCAAATTCCATTAGCAAACTGAGCAGCCTCTGATCAGACAGCTCCTATAGGAACCGTCTGATCTGGATCTACTCTGTTTATATGAAGGAACGAGTTAAGCGCTCGCTTTCGAGGGATGTTACTGTATATGGTTACATCAAATATTCATTCTGAATTGCAAACTGTTTACAGGGCAACATATAAATGTGCGTACTCAAATACTAAAAGTGTCCTTTCTCCACAAAACCCTATGTTGTGACCGCTCGTTAGAATCGACTCGAAGAAGAGCGGTCACATCATAGGGTTTGAGATAAGGAGAAATAGAGGAGTTATTATTATTCTTAAACAAAACTAAAATAAAAGTACGCACCATATTTGGACCTCTGTCGTTTAGATTATAACACATTTCATTCCGATCTAATCTGCTAACAAAATTATTCGTCAGTAGAACAACTATAGTTTTCACCTTCACTAACCATTTACAGGATAGAGAATCATTTTAAGCATTTGCAGACAGAGAAGACCCAAAATCAGACGGTCCAAAAAGGAGATGTCTGATTAAGATCTGCTCTTTTTGGTTATGAATTAACATGAATATTATAAATATTATAAATCAGATGATAGTCGCTGGAACATGTCTTAAGGGGGCATGAATTTATTGAACGTAAGAATCTTAAAACGCAGTCGGTTGCTTAATGCGGGGCAAAAACAATCCAGAAAAATCCTATAGTAGCTTTCTGCATTATTTGTACCTGCATTATACTACCACCTGCCTTACCGACACACAATTATACCTCTTTTTGATGGTCGCTTAAGACAGGTTCAACTGTACACGAGTGTTCAACGAGGTTAAAGTGAAGATACCACCTGTCTTGAAACTTCAGAGACCTTAATCAATAAACTTACACCGCTGTGAAAAAATAATGATTGCTCAAAATTTGGATATCGTATATTTTGACTACTTCCGATTCGATTTTGAGAAGCTGTTGACCGATTGTCAAACAATTTGGATCTTGATAAGACGCCGCGTCTCATCTGGATAAATCTGTTTTCAAATGTCGAGTCAAGTCGCGGACAGCGGGATCAGGGTTAACTCTTAATTGGCTGAAAACAGAGCACTTGCTCTGAAGTAATTTTACTTATACCCTGTTTGTGCAATGCTTTGCAAATAAAAACAACAAAACTAAATAAATATTGTCAGTATTTCAGACAGCTTATCTTTCATATAAGACAGCGTCTCATCTATATCTGAGCTATTGTAGTGTATGCCATGTGTTAATTGGACAATTGTCCTGAGATAGTTCAAAATCAATCTAGGAATGCTTGGTATATGTGGACTTTTAATTGCTCGTACGACTTGTCTGTATATAGAAAACTTGAAGCTACTTTTATCACCACATGACCACATTTAGATAAATTAATTACAAACAAGGGTTCACGCTTGAGGTCATTATCTTCATTCTTGAAAGTCCCAGTTTTAAAATTATTTAAGGAATGTTAATACTGATTATCATGATCATGTATACACGAAGTTGATGACTGTATCATGATTAAAGGTAGTATAACTAATATCTTCCCTTCCTTACCCTGTCCTACAGATAAACGCGTTTTTTACGCATTTGCAAACAGAGTAGACCCAGATCAGACGGTGCACATAGGAGCCGTCTGATCAGGGTTTGCCCTGTTTGCTAATGGAACGGTTTAGTGTAGGTCTTTTACAGCCAGTTTGGACCCGTATGGGATGTCGAATCACACAAAACATCAATACATTCATCGCATGTGTGTATGCTTAAAGTTTACTGCTTTAAACTCGGCCCAACTCGACACAAATAGTTTTTTTTTCTGAACAGGCAGAAAATCTCATAATTATAATTATTACACGGTCGGTCAGACTGTATGACGTAATTTACAACCGAAGGTTCCCGATTGATTTCTAAACGGACCGTCAATTCGTTCCGTTTGAATGGCCATGCTGAGCAAAGCTGTATTATTTCATTTGTTTCGCTTTCGGAAGCACAAATGGAGAATCAAACAGTGTGCAGCTTGATGAGACGCCAAGTGTTACCGAACGTCTCTGCTGGATCCAAACTGATTGCTGACGTCATCACAAAGTGGCCCGTAATTCATGTATCTCGCTGTAAAAATATTCAAGTGCAAGTTCTACAACATCTGATTCGATCAAGCAATTAACCCTTCTCTTGCTGAATTTTAAAATACATTTCTCCTTCTTTACTCATGTCCTGTTGTATATTTACATATATTTTCACTGTGTACAAGTATTTCGATGTGCAATCACTGCTGTGGACTGCACTGGTTGCACAATCAACTTGTAAATAGTGCAGACCCTGATGAGACAGCTCCTACAGGAGCTGTCTCATCTGGGTCTTCACTATTTACATGTAGGTATATTGACGCAAACAGCAAGCGAAGGGTTAAGAAAGTATTGACTGAATGTCAAACAGCTTTGGTCCTGATGCGACGTCGAACTGCTCTGCGTATCATCTGGATCCAAACTGTATGCAAATGGGAACCATGTCGGGATAAAGAATAAACTGATCGAACAATGCGACGGAGGGAAACCCTCGACATCGGAGGTTAGATTTAGCATAAACATCGATCTTGGAAACAGGTGGCAGCTCTAGGAGCTTTCTGCATGTCTTTTACCCTGCATTAAGCAATCACCTGTCTAAAAGTATCTTAATTATTCCCCACTAGAATTCTGGTTTTGAGAGGCTTTACTATATAGGAAATGAATAACAGAGTTTGATTGTCACGAATTTAATTTTGTCCAGCAAATTGCGAACACTGTCTCAGTCCACAATTAGATAACATTTGAAAGGACTTCAATGGCATTTTGAAACGATGTAGATCCAGATGAGACTGTTCTCCAAGGAGCCCTCTAATCAAGGTCTGCACTATGTTTTATTCAAACTGCTCTGTCTAGCTTTTTATACCGAATGTACTATATAACTTAACATTGATGAACCATTCCACGTTAAAATGCCGCATTCAAAAGGCCAGTGTTTAAATTATATCAAAGTAACATTATTTGATTGTTTCGTATTGCATTTGCGCTGCATCATCAGTCGTATAAATTTTCGAATTCCTGAGAAAACAGAGAGAAACCTTGACATGATCCAGACGAAATGCGACAACAGTCGTACAAATTGTGCAAATATTTGTTCTTATGCCACCGTGCGTGTTTTAAGCACTAATAAATTGTAGAACAGACTGCTACAAGAGTTGACAAACATGTGCAGTTGAATGTTTTGTAAATAAATGACTGATAATAACAGGTAATACGGACTTCGGATGCCCTTTGCTTCAAATATTGTGTTGGTACAATCGCATATATTTATAATAAATATTTACTTTCGAATACAATGAAACCTGTTTACAGTGTCCTCTTAGTTAACCCATTACCTTATAGGCTATTTTTAGGTACAACCTCTTTGAACAAATCTACCGAAAAGGAGCATTAACTAGAGAAAATGATTTTTTTTTTAGAATTTTGTAGTTTGAAACCATTGTGATAAATAGGGCATTTGCTCCTATTTATCACAATGGTTTCACAAAGTGACTTTTACAGAGTCGTCAAAAGTCGTCAATATGAGGGAATGGGTTAGAGCGATAATCCCTACAATAAAAGACTATTTTTAAAAACATAATAAAATTTGGTATTTGTTTTGTTGAACCAATGTCAATGTCAATTTGAACTTGTTTTGAAGAATGACCCTGAGATACAAAATAAGCAAATTTCATCGATACTTATATTTTTTGTTCTACAACAAAATGTTATCTGCCTTTGTCCAACAGTTAACGAAACCCAATCCGAATAAATACTAATACATTGCCCAATAACATTGGATATTCGATGTCAAACATACGGAAGTTGTGTCTTATTCGGCGATAATTTAATTTGTTTTCTGGCTGTATACCTTTTCAGAATATAAACGAATGCATTATGTAGTTTTAGGCATTTTTAAAACAGGTTGCAAGAGGAGACTTTCACTTGAAAAATATCCACATCTTGGTCTTTGAGGGAGTTGATATGTTAGCCATTTACTCATTAATTATGTATTTCTACTCCTTTGGAAACAGAGTAGACACTACATGAGCCGCCTAATCAGGGTTTGCTCTGTTTATGAAATAATATAGATCTGGTTCTACAGTTTCTGTTATTGCCAACATTTCATGTGTTTCTATGGCTCAATGAAAATAATCTAATCATTATTGTTGATGTCATTATTTTCCTACAAGAATATTTATGGAGTAAAGGGTTAATGAAGGATGACAGTAACGATGGTAACATTCATATTGCTTTCTATCTGAATTATTCAATTACCTGCCTTTAAAAACAACACTATTTCTCCATTAACCCGTATCCCCATGTGAACAAACAATATCTTTTCAAATTTGGATCTGGTACAATCGTGACCTAATTAACTTTCCGATTCGACCCATCCTTTGACAAACAATTGACCGAGCGCCTCACAATCTGGATGCTGTTTCGATGCCAAATTTCTTCTCGATTATTCTGGATGAAAAATACAGTAAAACTTACTAAACCGGACGTTCAATTTAGTATCAATATCGGTATTGGAAACAGGTGGTAGCTTAATGCAGGGTAAAGTCGTGCAGAAGAGCTTTTCTGCATTACTTTCACCCGGCATTAAGCAGTCACCTGTCTAAAAGTATCTAACTTCTTCTCAACTAGAATTTCGGTTTAGAGAAGTCTTACTGTATTTGTAATTACGAGTCAGTTTGCGATAGAAAGGTACATCTGTTTTTGAACTCAATCAGTTTTGATCCTGATCAGACACCGACTTAACTTTTGTTTGCTAATGAATCACTGTCTATGTTCAACAGGAGAAATATTGAATTAAAACACACAACTTCGACAGACAGGAGTGGTCAGTAAATATATGTGACACTACCTTTAACAATGAACATACAAAGGACGTAAAGGGTGTAAGCATTTATAAACAGTTTGTATCCAGATGAGATGTCCAAACATTCGGTGTATCATCTGAGTTCCAACTCTTTGACTCCTTAATGTGCATTTAAATATAGCTGCGAATGAATTATGCATTTTAGTCAGCACATTTACTTTCTCATTCAACCCTTTATCTCATGCACATTCATGTAAAAATGCTGAAAGTACGAATGTCAATTAGGTTTTAATGGCACTATGAACAAAGGATGTTTTTACCGTGACAGAAACTATAGACTAATATCTACATGTATATGCTATTTTAAGTACACAGAGAAGACCTTGCTCGGACGAGGACAGTCTGATCTGGAACTACCTTGTTTGCAAACAGTACTAAAGGCATCCCAATGAGACGAAGTTTCAACAAGTCGAGTCTTAGTGATAAAGGTTAACATTTAGTCTTCTGATTGAAAAAAGAATAACGTATGCCATAATTTTGATTTCATTTTTTTAAAAAAAAAACCCATATACCAATTTAACGATAGAACGGAAATAGCATGATCAGTTTGTCAAACTGTTTGTACCTGTATGGGACGCCGTCTAAATCAGCATCTTATCTCGATAAGAAGTATTTGCATAGATGCTCAAACATTCGCCAGTAGCAGGCTAAAGGTTGACCCTTTGAATGCGGGGAAATGAGTTGGCTGTCATTTGCAAACAGTGTAGATCCAGATCAGAGGACTCTGGTAGGAGTCCTCTGATCAGGGTTTGCACTGTTTGTTATTCAAAATCCTCTCACATATTATACATTTCACACTGAATTAATTCTACCTAAAAATAGTGATGGACTCTTCCACTTTGAAAATTCAGCAATAAAGGGTTAATTATGCAGGGTACTCCTATATGCAACCTCCAAGTATAACCACGTTTTATCAACGCGTGGCCAATGATTAATATAAAATCATTGCGCAAGTCATCCAGATATCACATCACAGGGTAGTACTGTTCTTAAGACACAGGAGACTTCTAACACAAAATGGTAAATATAGAATATCAGTTTTAGCTAGGATTCATTTTAAAGTTGTGACTCAATTATAAATTTATCTTACTACACCGAGTTATCATTTTGTCATTGAGAGGTTTAGATTGAATCAATTCATTGTCGTTGATATCGTCGTATGAACACAATTTACGTGACAAATATATCGCTAGCTTCATATCATCATTTCATTTGTTTAACTCTTGATCTGGTATATATTCATGTGAGACATAATGATATCATGAATAATTTTTGACTGAATTTCAAAAATAGTGATATTTGGCCATGACAGAAATTGAAGGATCCAATAGAAAACGAAGCAGCCCTGATAGGACGGCTCCTTCTAGCCGTCTAATCTGGGTCAACTCTGTTTGCAAAGGTGCGAAAAGGCGTGTTTATCAGGTAAAGTGCAGACCAACATATTAACACTTCGCTTGCTGAATTTTAAAATACATTTCTCCTTCTTTACCCATGCCCTGTTGTATAATTACATATATCTTCACTGTGTACAAGTATTTCGCTGTGCAATCACTGCTCTGGGGTGCACTGGTTGCACAATCAACTTGTAAATAGTGCAGACCCTGATGAGACAGCTCCTGCAGGGACTGTCTCATCTGGGTCTTCACTATTTACAGGTAGGTATATTGACGTGAATAGCAAGCGAAGGGTTAAGGTGTGTATTCAAATACTAAAATCGTCGTTTCTCCATCAAATTCTGTACTGTGACAACTCTTTAGAATAGTCTCTTCGACACGATGTTAAAGAGCGATCACAACATGAGGTTCGATGGAGAAATATAGAAGTTATATTATTTTAATTTACGCATCTTATTGAATCTCTGTAAAGGGTTAACCACATTTCTCATTATTTTCAAATTACTGTTTATAAATATATAACAAAAAGTACACTTCAATGGTGCATGTAAACTATTCGTTAATTTCATTCCATATATAGTTGTACATAAATCAGGTCAGTCGTAGAAAAAAATGATAAAAATGTGTACTTTGCGATCTCTTCCAATAAAGTGTGAATGTTTGAATCACTGCATCCTATTTAAGGTCTAAACTATCTGTCAGGTTAAATAATATTAATGTCTAGACGATGATGAGTGTTTGGTTCTAAAATGGTTTCACATTATTCATTTACAAAGTGGAAAAGAAAACATTTTGTACATTACAACTATGTCTTCTAAATCCGTTAATACTGTCGTTTATCAAAAGTGGACTTTTTCTATTCAGTATGAATGACTTGAATTTGAGGATGTTGAATGACAAACAGTGCAGACCCTTATCTAAAGAAGCCATCTGTTCTGGAAATTCGGCATTGGGAAATGCCATTAAATTCGTGTCTCGCATTCTAAAAGTTTAGGAACATGTGTTTGTGAAACCTTTATGTTTCTTAAAGAAAATACTACATTTTCGCTGGGACAATTTTATATATCGATTATTTTCAAAGAACATGCATCTAGATCAGGTGCTAACCATCTTAGAGTATGGTCTGAATCTAATCTGCTTGGCACTTCACAAAGCACATCCAAAAGGAAGCGACAAGAGTGTGAGCAAACGACGAATTTCATGGTTAAGATTTCAGACCATCCTGATATTCTTGCTCAATGATTGAATAAAACGTCGCTCTAGAATATATTTACTAATGCAACTAAACCTATATACAGTGGCCACTAAAGCGAAATTTGAATTTGGATCTTCAAGACAGACAGGCTGCAGTTAAATGCAGAACGATAACAAATATTTCATTCTGCATAATGTAGCCACATGTTTTTGACCCCTTACTCCATTTTACGTCTTTGCATGTTTGTCAATGGAATGATTCGGTTTTTTCAATGGCAAAAAACCGTCATGTAATCTTATGCCATTGATATTCATGATGGCAATATTTCCAACATGGATACTCATGAAGTAAAGCGTTAACCTTTTCGCTGCCAATGCCGGATCTGTGATTACCTATGCAAACAGTTCGGATCAGATGTCGGCGTCTCATCAGGATCCAAACTGTTTGTTACTGTTACTATGTTTTTGAAACAAAAATGAAGAAAATCAAAGAATGAAAATTTGTAGCAGACGACAAAGTTAGCAGACGACAGAGTTTGGCAGCGAAATGGTTAAATATCCCAATGTTTATCTACTGAGTGGTCGTCTTGAAAAGATGCCACTGTAGTGACATCCATCTCTTCAGCCTCTGAGAGCTTAACCCTTCGCTTGCTATTCACGTCAATATATCTACCTGTAAATAGAGAAGACCCAGATGAGACAGTCCCTGCAGGAGCTGTCTTATCAGGGTCTTCACTATTTACAAGTTGATTGTGCAACCAGTGTACTCCACAGCAGTGATTGCACAGCGATATACTTGTACATAGTGAAGATATATGTAATTATACAACAAGGCATGGGTAAAGAAGGAGAAATGTGTTTTAAAATTCAGCAAGAGAAGGGTTAAGTATATGAGGTAAAGAAACATACACATCAGTTACGTAAGCTAAAATATAATTCATCAGTGGTAATTGAAGACAAGAGTTAACGATTAAACATACAAGATGTTTGATGGAATATCGATGTATTTCACGAGAAAAAATCTGACAGTAGAACATTAATTTTGCGATGGCACAATCCATTTATATTTCTACTTTGTCCTTTCTATCTTTAATACAGCCTTCTCCGTTTGTCTACACAACTGCCTGTCTGCATGTGGGTTTCTATCCATTGTTATTTCTTTCTCCTCGTCTGTCCGTTTCATCTACATTAAACTGGTTTCTCTATGGTGCTGTCTTTGCCTTTGTGTACGTGTTTGTCCGTCTTTTGTCTCCGTCTCCTTCTTCTCTTCTTTGTCTACATAGACATGCCTATATCCCCATCGCTCCGGAGCTGCTTTTCAATGTTTACATGAATCATTGGTACATTTCTTGTACATCTATCTGTCGGTCCGACACTCTTTCTTTTTCATGTATTTCCTTCTTTCTATCTCTTTTCTTTCAATGTACCATATAAATATGTTTTTCAAATAACCCTCACTATAGATACAATGTGTTTGTATTTCTGTTTTGAATACTTTTCTGTTAGTTACCGTCTCTCTCTTCTTTATAACCATTTAGTATTCTCATGAAGATTTATTAGCTTTCTGGAGCTCCAATAAGACTACGTTAGACACATCATTTCATGGATTTCTGTAATCTCCTACCGAAACCATTGCAATAAATTACCATATTCCTGAGTAGATCTAAACAATTTCGCTAAGGTATATCAGCAAATATGGTATATTTTCCCAGTAATTCATACGTATATATGACGCGACTCCGAAACAATTCTCTTGGCATACAGTAAAACATGCCTTAAGTAACCATGGCAATACATTTAATCTGGGTCTTTAAGGCAGATGGTAGCTGAATAGAGGATGGAAGTTGTGCAGAAAGCTACCATAGTACCTTTCAGTAGAGTTATTGTCCTGCTTTAACCCTTTCCTCAATGAATATTCATGTAAGAAAAAAAGACGCCATGAATATAATTAATCAGAATAATTTCTTATAATAGAACATGGACAACGGAATGTTTGGCCATGGCAGATATTGTAGAATAATATCTATATTATATCATAAGCAAACAGATCAGACCCTGAGCAGACATCTGCTCTGGATTTACTCTGTTTGCAAAGTCGTATAAAGGCGTGTTTATGAAGTAAATGGATAAGCAGCCACCTGCCTTTACACTTTCATGTGTTAACATCTTCCGTGCCACAATGACGGGTCTATGATATCACATGCAAACAGTTTGGATCCAGATGAGACGCCGAGTAACTCGGCGTCGCATCAGGATCTAAACTGTTTGTTACTGTTACTAGGTTTTTGAAACAAAAATGAAGAAAATAAAAAAATGAAAATTTATAGCAGACGACAAAGTTAGCAGACGACAAAGTTAGCAGACGACAGAGTTTGTGTTAATAATGTAGTTATACAGTAATTCGATATCCACGTTGAACATTGAGCTTTCAAAAAATATATCTCCTTCACCGTCGAAGTTGACAGAAATCGGCTCCCAGAACTAATCTGTGATTACCTTTGCAAACAGTTTTGATATTAATATATGACACACCACTTACGTTTAAGAGAAGTCCATTCTGAAAATTAAAGCAGACGATGGTGTTTGCAGACAAAAATATTTTGGCGCCAAAAGAGTTGATCCACAAGAGTTAATCAAATAATTTCACACGATTGGAAGTTCCACTTGTTTTAAAATCTCGACTATATGGTTCCAAATTGACCGCCGTGTAGTTATCACGTTAGAAGGATACAATCTAAACTGTTCGTCAATCTGCTCATGTTTTTAAAGAATTCAGGAAACTGTTCCATTCGGAAATGAATAGTTTCCAAAAGAGGAGTATATACAGTAAAACCCCGCTAATGAAACAACCCGTAAGAGGTATAATTCTGGGTGCTAGATGCAGGTAGCAGCTTAATGCAGGACACATATAATATAGAAAACACCTATATGAGCTTTCTGCATTACTTTCGTCCTGTATTAAGCATCCACCTACTTATGAAGGCAGTTATGGTTATTCTTTAATTGGTCGCATTAGAAGAGTTACACTGTACTTCAACCAAGTTGAAAATGTTTGTCCAGGAAATAGAATGTTCGACGGTCAAAACGAGATGTACCATAGAACCTGTCTTAAATGGCCATTCATGTTTTAACATGGGTGCACTGGAAAGAAGACGGTAGCTTAACACTCTGCATTAAACTACGAGCAATGATAATGGCTCTCTATATTGGTCACTTAACCCATTCCCTCATATTGACGACTTTTGACTTTGTGAAACCACTGTGATAAATAGAGCATTTGCTCCTATAGGAGCAAATGCTCTTTTTATCACAATGGTTTCAAATTGCAGACTTCTTAAATTTTCCTTTTCTCTAGTTAATGCTCCTTTTCGGCAGATTAATTCAAAGAGTTTGTATCTAAAATAGCCTATGAGGTAATTGGTTAAGACACGTTCTACTGTACTATATTGTTGTTTTCAATTCATAATCATTCTATGAACCACACACATCGGACTGCTGTTCATATTGGTTTATTAATAAAATTCACGGCTTGTTTCAATAATGCTCTTTGCTCTTTTTCAGACGATGTCGTTCTCTTTCGTTACCATACAACTTCTGTTGATCGTTGTCACAGGCGTTTTGACGTACCCCAGTATAGAGATCAGGCGGAGTTATCAAGAACAGACCAAGGCATTCCGCGTGGGTTACTGCAAGTTTGATGACACGATCCACACCCAGTGCTACGTGTGTGCGAGACTGTATAGCAGCTCCCAACTCTACAAAGAATGCTGCTACCAAGAACCGCAAACAGCCATGTGCCGTAGTATGCGATAGTAGTCTCCCTTGAACTAAACAAATGAAGTGCTTTGAGTGATGTCCCTTTTGACAGTGCACGCGACGTTAAATCATGTCTTTATGAATCTCAATTTCGTTTCATTCTCATGGAGTTTTTGCTATTTATTTTCGTTACCTAGTAACGTTTCATGAATGAAAAGACGGGGACGTTGATAAGTATTGTGCCTCAAACTTTATAGACGGTTTGGCTATCACTGGTTCTTGTCAAACTCTGTTAAAATGTAAATGTGAATGTAATTTGTTGAAAAAAGTGTTTGTGACATCAACGGATTCAAATAAATAAAACACACCTAGGACTTAGTGCAAATTTATTGTAACAGCATTCTGCTTTGTGTAAAACTGATGCTCACAGCGAATATTTTGGTAAAATAGGAGACGGCAAATACTTTGTTGTCTTATCAGAACCCTTATTATCTGACTTGAAAGACACCAGCCCTCTTATAGGAAACGGTGATCTATGGTATTACGAGACATATTAAGAGTATAACTTTCATTTCATTTTTATCTTGTGCATATACATTATATGGATCTAGACGATTTTCATCTGTTGGAGGACATCATTGCGAAATGTTCTAGATAAACCTTTGAAAACATTCACGAGTCAGCTTGCATAAATTTGTAGACTTTGCTGAATTGTAACTGTTAACCCTTATCCCGCTGTACAAAATGAATAATTTGGATCTGGCAAACTTCAATTACTTCTGATTCGAGCGAATTTTTAAAAACCTACTGGCCGAGTGCCGAGCAGCTTGATTCTTGAAGGGACACCGAGTTACTCGGCGTCTCATCTAGATCCAAGCTGTGTGCAAATGCGGACCAGGTCGTCAATAGCGGGATACGAGTTAACCATCTGAGGATTCATTAATTACTCTCTCAATATTTTTGTTTGTTAGGACAGGAAGATAATGTGATGAATACGGTTGTCAATAAAGGGAATAACATATTGCAGAATAGTCCAAGATATGCGTCCTCTTTATTTTTGTACGAAAATAAAAGATATCAATTCTTACAATCACCGTGTTTTTGTCATGCTCATATTGTTGGTTTCATGGGGAATGAATTTAACGCTTACTGTTCTATCTGCGACTCGCATTTGCAAACAGCTAGGATCCAGATGAGACTCCGGGTGACTCGACGTCTGATCAGGATCCATACTGCTGGACAACTGGTCAATAGTTTATTCTCAAAAGCTTGAACAAATCGGGAGTAGCCAACATTGCAGACCAAATCCAAATTAGTGCTGACATGTTGTCTTCACAGCGGGAGAAATAATTTTTCACTATACAGTAAAACGTTTCTATAACGACCACTAAATTACATTGAGTATGTTGTGTTAAAGGCAGTTGGATGCTTAAAGCAAGGTGAAAATAAAACAGAACGCTCCTATAGGAGCGTTCTGTTTTACTTTCACCTTGCTTTAAGCAACCACCTGCTCAAAATACCAACTAATTAACACAATTTAATGGTCGTTATAGAGAGGTTTTACTGTAGACATAAATGCGTTGATCAGCGATATGTTTGTCAAGTGTATCTATTGTTATATTGTAGATTTCACGGGAACTGAAGCTAACCCTTTCAAGGCGGGAAACGAGTGGCTAATGTCCTTTGCAAACACTGTAAACCCAGATGAGATGGCCCCTGTAAGGGCTCTCTCATCAGGGTCTGCAGTGTTTGTCATATTACACGTTTCGTTTCAAACATCTCTGAATATTCACTGTAAGCTTGACCTGTTTAAATTTTGGAATAATCCATTAAAATGTTCATATTTGATAGGGTTTGATCATTGACATACATGCGTTGAACTGCGACATGTTTGTCAAAACTTGTACTTTGTCTTTTGCTGCCACATATTGGCCTCTGCAAACTTTGTCCTCTGCTACACTTTCATTTGTTTAACCCCCACTTTCTTTGTAAAGTCCACAGTAAAAGAATGAGACACTGAGTTAGTCGGTGTTTAATCTGGATCCAATGTGTTTGCAAAGATTATCACTAATTCGCCTATGGCATCCGATGATGTACATTTGCAATGAACTCGTTACAGCCAACACAAAAATATGATGGAAACGGGCAGTAACTATGCATCTGATCAGGATCCACGCTATTTGACAAACAAGTGAATGTTTGAAAAACTAAATCCAAGTAAATTTAAGGCAGACATTGGGGGTTGCAGTTGCAAAATTACTCAATAAATTACATTCACTAAATGCATAGCCATGATGAGACATTACATGTACTACTACTACTACTTTAAATATATTAAAACATATCAACAGAATCTCCACGACAAACATACAAGGTAGGAAGATCTGGCAGGAAATTAGCTCATGGTCTTGTTGGTCAGTACGAGTTCCCCGCAAGAGTATTTCGCTCTAGCATTCCTGGTTGAGATAAAGAGCAACAACAACAAAACGTTATTACAAAACACTGTGCTTTTTAAGCGACCTGTTTTCGGTAATACAGTAAAACCTCTCTATAACGACCAATAAGTTACATCAAATATGTTTTGTTATAGGCAGGTGGCTGCTTAAAGCAAGGTGAAAGAAAAACAGAACGCGTTCTGTTTTCCTTTCACCTTGCTTTAAGCAGCCACCTGCCCTAAATACCAACTAATTAACACAATTTAGTGGTCGTTATAGAGAGGTTTTACTGTAGTAGTGTATGTGTTTCATTAATGTGGTTCATAGGGTAATGTTGCAGCAACTTACTCGAATTCTGCCTTTAATACTAACTGAGAAATGAAGCAAGCGACTATTAGTTGAGATGTCGAATACTTAAAACTCGAAACTTTAAATAGCTCACATTGACACGCTGCAGGTAAAAGACTGTAGTACTTTCAGACAAGTTGTAACCTTGTTAACGTTTATAACGTTATTGTGGCTTATTCTTGATTTCCTTTGCTAATAGTTTGGATATTCACATTAAAATATTACAGATCAAATGTACGTATGTAAAAACTCACAAAATGTGACCAGCTTCATTATGTTTAAAACAACAATTAACCCTTTCCCTGCTGAATATTCATGCAAGAAATAATGACACTATGCATTTTATTAGCTGCATATTTATATATAGGATATTTTGCGAGTAAACATTTTGTACAAACTGATAGTACAAAATGACTACGAGCATCTTATTCGTTTTATCACATAACTTATTTCATCTAAAATGCCGTTTCTAAATGACGTTACAGTTTATATCAAACGTGTGTGATATAGAGAAATAATTTATGTGATGGCTATATTATCTTGCAAACAAGGGAGTTTATGTGATAAAATAGCATTTGTACAGAGTAATTTTGATGTTGGTAGACACTGTAGAATAAGGTATATTATAATTTCATGAGCATACAGAGCAGACCCTGATCAGACGGCTCTTATAGGAGCCGTCTGATCTGATATGGGTTTGCTATGTTTGTAAATGCGTGAAAAAGCATTATATTTGAAGAAAACGGTTAAATACAAAATCAACAAAACCAACCAAACATATATAAACAACCAAACAAACGAACAGTCAATCAAAAGAACCTTGTACATTATTTACAATAGTGTTGGCCCCATGTCATTGTGCCCGTCTGATCAGATTGCTATACAGCAGAATATAAATTTGTTAGCAAGACGACGTATACGAGTATAAGTAAAGTATTACTGTTTAGTGCTTGGCTTGGCTGCACGGTGATAGTATTTCAATGCATGTCTTTATCAGTTTCTCTGTATAAGATGTATTGCGAATACTGTTTATCGATATGCTGTCTTCAGGATGAACAACTGCTAGCTTGACAAAACAATAATGTTCCCAAGGATTGTCCCCCTTCTCTTCACGTGCATGTATTCGCATTTTCTGACTTACAAAACGGGAACATAAAATCTGTATCACAATGCTTGAAAAATGATTGGATGATAGTAGATTCACTAAAAGTGTATATCCTGGGACGGAAGTCGGGGAAATATAGCTTTAAAGTGATAAAAATGTCCGCTCAAATTCAGATATCGTGCAATTTTGACTACTTCCAATTTCAAGTTTTCTAGAAACAATTGGCTGATCATCAAACAGCATCGTGCTGATGAGAACAAATTACTATGCGTCTCACTTGGAACCAAGCTGTTTGCAAATTCAAGTAGGAAAGCGGGAGATATGTAATTCTAAAGACGCTGGTATAACATATTTACCTTAAATTAAGTATCGATATTTCTAGCGTATAATGGTGAGAATTATTGATGCATATTTCGCTTAAAGGGGATGTCCCTACATTTGACGCATTTCATAAACACTTAAAATATACAAAACTCATTTGTTTATATGCTGAAAAGTAGTATATCGCAAAAAGCCCCATCCAAGTGCCGTTTATAATGACAAAACATCCATGTGTTTGATATCGCCGATCCCGGTTTTACTCCCCGATGTTTCAGTTTTATTCGGGTTGAGTTTTAGTTTCGTAATGGTTCGCCCTATTCGCGATTCTCCGACCACTTCCGAGAAAGCTATTACGTAAACAATGGAGGGATCGGGTGATCGTCGGCAAAACGCGGAAGAATTTAACGGAAAAGGCCGATAATATTGTGTTGTAGAACAAAAATTATCAGTATTGATGAAATCGGTTTATTTGTATCACAGGGGCATTTTTCGATATAAGTTCAAATTGGGAACCTTCATAATAATGATAGAGCATAATAAATACCAAGTTTTATGACATTATTGAAAATATGCGATCATTGTAGGGACTTCCTCTTTAATGTAATAATCAGTACTTAGTGCAGGGACATAGTAAGTGACAAAGATAGATAGAGAATGAATGTATGTGAGTTTGTATTTCTGTTGTCTACTTCAGACAAATATAGTGCTTCCGAATTGTGACAGCAAGCCGCATACATATGGTATTATACCACAATCAGTCACATTATAAACCGATGCTAGGTTGACAAGTAATAGTCCGTACAACTCATTTGTCAATGTCGAGCGTAAACAAGGGAGTTGTTACTTCCATTTTAACGACTTTAGTTTGTCACGTTCGGAGATCGAACCGACACTACCGAATCGAAGTCATGTCATTCATGTAATAGTTTGAATATAAAAAAAGGAATTCGTACGTTATTATTCACAACAGTTTAAGAACAATGGTATTCGGCCTTGACTGATATGTTCTTATCAGTGTTTTCACTCATATAGGAGTTAACTTGTATTGCACTGAAGGCAACTTGTTAGGCGTTCTCCAACATGGCGGCGTATTTTCGTAAAACAGCTTTGCTTTGTGTTTTGATGCATGTCATAATTACAAGAACATCTGGGCAAGTTAATGATATCCAGAGTATGATAGAAACACTACATTTAACATATGAAGACAACATTGCGATGGTGACAGAGAGATTGGAGGAAAACGAGAGAGACTGTAACAGACAAATGCACGAACTTGAACAGCGAATTTTACATTTGGAATCCGAAAATAAACACCTGGCCGATGAAAGCAAAATCAACAAGAAGAAAATAGCTGCGCTCACAAAGACGATAAACAGCATGTTATATGAAATGGACAATAACGAACATGGCAACGATAAGGTGATACATAATAGCAAGGTGAATACAGGTTAAATATTCAGTTGGAGTAATGATTTGCTCCCAAAATGATATTTATTTAGACTACTATACAATTAGTTGGAATTTCCTTTTTTGTATGTAAATAATGTAGGTTATATCATGACTAAGTTCAAATAGATAATAATAATTTAAGATGGGATAATCGTCAAATTAACATCGACTGAATCAACTGCAGCGTGTCCACACTTTGGCACCTTTTGTCAATTGGAATACATTGTCCCGATAAGCAGCAGTCCTTATCTTTACATCAACCCTTTACTGCATGTATATTTAAGTAAGAAATAATGACGCCATGCATACAAATGAGTTTATTTGTAATGGCATATTGATGCATAATATTTTGGCCATGGCAGAAGCTAGAGATTCATTTCTGTATAATAAAAAAACCAAACAGACCCTGCTCAGACGGTTCCTACAGGAACTGTCTGTCCGATCTGGATATACTCTGTTTGCGAAGGCGTTGAACAGCGTGTTTATGGAGTAAATGGTTACATTTAATTTTGTATAAGCACTTGCAGTTTAAAACAGCCTGGTTCCTGATGTTTCTCAGAAGGCCAGGCCAATTCAGAAGCAAAATAAGTACTGAATCAGAAATTAGCTAGAACTTACTTTTCTCAACATGATAGAGGTTAATCATTACCGCGTTACGACTTGTACGGCCAAGAAGGAAGTAGAATTGCAACAAATCAGCACGATAAGAGCAAACAAATGTCAGATGCAAATTACGAATTCTTAAAGTTTGCAGAGTTCCGTTTTTATTGACAGCAGATTCTCAGTTAAGGACACATAAATCAAACGAAGTCCTTTGCACCTGTTTATAAAATAGGAATGATAATATGAAACTATACAGTTTAAACTGTTGAAAGGGTATCTGCATTAGGTTTGTATATAAATATATTACTGCTTAAAGTCTCGCTAGTGCTCTGGTTTGAAATATTAGTAAAAACAAGAGCCGCGTGCGGCACCAACGCTCTTCTGAATAGGAGCTTGTCCACTGAGAAAAATAAAGGGCCATTACTCCAAAATTTCGAAATAAACGGTTCTTTTGTAGGGGCCTTTTCCTCAACGATATCTACCCAGCTATGAAGCATCATGTTGATACCTCTGTTGATACCTTTTGAGTAATGAGCTACATTCAAGTTTTGCACGCCGACGGCAATGCCCACGCCTACGACTCAGTGATCACAATAGCTCTACCTTTTCTTCGAAAACAGACGAGCTAATAATATAAGCAACTTTTCGAAAAACTGTATTCAAGCACTTATGAGTATATTGTATTAACTCATCCTAAAAGCTATATTGCGCTGCATTGCCCTAGACCCACCAAGCCCAACCGATATACACTATTCAGTAAAGCGTTTTGTGAATTGATGTCTTATCATACTCTTACGTCACATCTTTTTTGTTTTCGATGAGTTTGGTTGAGATTTCAGACCTGAGTGTTTTGTATGTGGTGTTTCCTGCATATCTCATACATGTATCTTTACGGCGCTGTTAATATGCTGTCTGTGTAGAACAGACAAAGTCGTATATATACCTATAGTAGCTCACTTCGTCTGTGCTTCTGTCGTTGTTGTGGGCTTTCATGTGCCATTTACTTATTTCCTTCCTGACTTATGTTCTATATTTATACAAGTCAAATGTCAAAACAATGATCTAATGTGTACGATGTAATGTAAGCTTCTTTATAATGTTCAAGGCTGTATTTTCACTTCTGGTAGAATGTTACTTTAAATTACATCCATGAAACACCTCAGTATGCTAAAAATTATTTTACCACACTGTCCTGTGCTTTTATATTCTACTCTAACAAGTACTTCAACCTATGAAATATGGTCTACTATTTTACTGTTTTATCCACTGTTTAAGAAGTGTAGATTAATAATAGTTAAAACTGAATCAATATAACACATCAACATATTACGTATGAGCCACATAACAGATGAAATATGTAACCAAGTCTTTAAAACATTTAGAAGTATTTAAATCAAACATTTGTCAGACTGCGGCGTCTGTATAAGGCCTGTGCAATTTGTTATCTTGGATCCCAATGACTTCCAAACATGTCGCATTAAAATAATCTGAATTAAGTTTACACACTTAATTATCTTCCATGTTCACTGTTTTCTCAATAAGCATGTAAATTTGTATGAATTCAAATTCGATGAAAATGTTGTTATACTACTTACTATATTTGTAGGGAATGGGAATGGATTCCCCTTCAACGGCACATGGTTTGAATGTTGACAATGACGTGGAACTACAAACATATCAAGCAAAGTATTACAATAGGAAAAACAGAGGTAAACTAAAAGGTTCTTGACAATGGCTGACCTTACGTGATAAACAATGCATTCATTTCGTATTCACATGAGAGGGGATCTGATTATGTATTGCTTGCATGGTCTAAGTACTCTATTTTGGCCGCCCCCGGCCACATATTCTTTTCATTCACAAATATATCCGTAAAATTGGGGATTGTCATAATAAATATTTATAAAGTAAACATTATTGTTTTTTTAAACAGAGACCTTCTAATATTGGTTATGCTTACACATTCCTGAGCTAGAAATACAGTAGAACCGACGTATAATGAACACATGTAGACGTCGATAAGAGAATGTATGACCTTAATGCAAGACAAACGGACAGGTCATTAACGTGATTTCTGCATAAGATTCGTCCTGTATTAAGTTACCACCTATCTTAAAACGAAGAATTAGGCCTATCTTAATAATTGCTACAGAAAAGATTTTTTATGCATCCTATTATACAAAGAATCATTCTTATCTTACAGCGTTAGACGATAGCCTAAATATTGCTTTCACGACATACCTTGACCACGATTTGGATAATCAAGTAAAGGATCAAGTCCTTATCTTCAACAAAGTTTTGTTGAACGATGGCAATGTGTACAACAACGTTACCGGAACATTTACTGCCCCAACCAACGGTGTATATTCTTTCACCTTCCATGTCGGTAAGTACTTATGAAGGCATTACGATAAAAACCGTCAAGACCATTGTTATATACACACACATTAAAAGTTGAAGGGTCCTTTAGAAAGTAACCTTACCGTCCATTGCGTATGAAAGTGATTAACCTTTAGCCTGCTGAGCAAATTATTTTTACAGGATTTTTCACCGACTACATTTCCGCCTTGGAACGGTACGAACACTACTGTAACCTTTTTAGTACATTCAAGTTCAATCCAACCAAGAACGCAAGCTGACCGGTACCTGGAATACTGATCGACAAACTCTGTAGGAATCATCATTCCAAATTTATAGAAATTGAGCCCGTGTGACAAATAGTCTGGATTGTAGCACCATATTTTGTGAGCCCTGATCTGGATCCAGGCTTCGCTTTATCATAATTTGTAGGAAATCTTCTGCATGAGTTATCAAACGACTGTTTGTATTTGCATAAGTACATGGTTCAACATTAACATTTGTTTTACTATTTTTGCCTTGAAAATATAGTAAAAACGTACTTACTTCTAAAAAGTAAGTAATTGTGGCAAAGTACAAACTATTCCAGACTTAACAAGCCCGTTCAGGCTAACTTTGACAAAGCTTTCTAGACCTGACTCAAGATTCTTCAGGCACAGCTTAATGTTGAAGCCTGGCAATACCGCATTTCTAAAACATGTGACGTGCAGCAGTTGTGAAAGTTAATTCTAACCAGCAAATTTTCCATAAAAGGTTGAACAGATAGATAGGGTAAATTATTTAAATAAATGGACTGATATATACAACAAAATTGTGTGTGCTTATTTTGTATGTTCCCTAAATTAATGTTGGGAGAACATATATTTGGCGCTTTCTAGGTAGGCGGATACCATTATATCATTTGACTGCATTTGTGCACCCGTTTTGTCATATCTGTAAAAATAACAGCAATTGGTTGAAATTTTGAATAAACCTACGGTGATAGCCGACTTGTCCAAGACAGGAGCGAACCTGTGTTTTTGTTTCTAGTCTTTTTCGCTATTTGATTTTAACCACTTTGTCAGGATTAGGTTTGAGTTGACCTTGACCAACGACATGACCTAAAAAACAAATGCTTGAATACCACAGAAAATAACTTTGTCTAGCTGTCAAATGAGCTGCTATCAATCTCCCAAACGTGCTCATTAACTTTGATTATGAACTCCCCAGCCTCTTGTTTGATCAATAATGTCATCCACAAACTTGTCAGCACTTTCTAAGCCCTTTAACAACTTTCTCATCATGTTGCAAAACATTTGCCCAGAATTCATCCTCAGAACATATAAAGGCAGTATATGGTACATATTCATCCTTAACTTTGATTTACCAATAACCCTTAGAAATGTCAATTTCTGAAAGATTGTTAGCTTTACACAAACGAGCAAAGATTTCATATTGATTTCGCATAGGCTCTGAGTCAAAGACTGTCAACGAAAACATGAAACTTTCTGTAAACAGAGCACGTCGTCTTTGACCAAGTACATACATTCTGAAAGTGGGAGGTCGTTTGAAAGCAAAAGTAGCAATGCAAAAAGAGAAACATTCAGTCTGTTCATGAGTAGTTATTAAAAGTGAAAACTACTCATGCAACCTATCACCGGCTTAAGCTATGTAAATTATGTGTAGAGAGCTGGTACCGTGTTGATTTTAATAGATCTAACCTGAACAGATACAAACAGAAACCAAAAGAGTCAAGTCGGTTGACGTTGACAAGAAACATTTGATAGTTCTGATTTGTAAATTGCAAAGGGCATGTAACATTCCCGTATTTGTGTATATATACAGAACCAATGACTGTTAAGGGCACTTTAAAAATAAGACCTACAGGTGCGTAGTATACTAGATCTATATGAGTTTAGGCCTCATATTACAAATGGTCAAGTTTACAAAAGCACACATGTGAGTCATGCAGGAAAAAACACATACAGAACAAACAGCCACCAGAACAGAATCACGAGAAAACACAGCAAATGTACATAGCTAGCAAAAAAATAAAGAGACACACAAAAAACAAACAAACAAACAATAGGGGTAAAATGGAAGTACCGTCTTGAAACGGTCAGTGACAAAAGTCACTAGGGGGTGTTAAAACCGGTTTGGGGGCGCTCAACCGCACACTTATTCCATTCCCACCCTAAAAAACAAACCGTGTAAGTCCTAACAAACAGTGTCACACCTAATTAAATCTAGAACCGGCTAGACCACATGATGATTTTCATATAGCCATATGACAGTTTGACAATTCGTGACGGAAATACTGATACAATCTAACGACGTTTACGTATCAATTGAAGCGTTGGGACCGAACAAAAGACACATTAAAATAGATTCATTTAGTTAATCGCAATGATCTGCAGACACTGTGATCCCATGAGTGTCTCTTTCATTTGGTTATTATTGCTACCATTTGCCATTTTATTCTTCTAAGTTCCAAGTTCTAATATCTAAGATACAAGTACAAGGTCAAACTGACCCTAATATGTTTCAGTAGTGAACGGACTTGAAATAAAAACAGTCGGTATTTGAAGAATCGTACATGTTTGATATTGTTAAATATATTAGTTCAGTTTTAACTTATTTCCTGATATTGGCGCATTTTGACATTTCTGTAAATTGTTTACAGTAGTGTGAAAGTATTTGCTTCTACACAGTCCTCATTGTTTCCATTTTTAGTAATTTCTCATATTTAGTAGATTTATCAAAATAGGTCGGGTCTAAATTAGCTTATTGGGAATATTATTATTATTATACCACATTTATATAGTGCTCTTTTCATACAGGATATGTGCGTTCAAAAGCGCTGCACATAGATGAAATGAATAATCGGAACGAACCGCATGATTATTTATCCAGACAATGATAGATTTACAATAGATATACAATAAATATAAAATCACTAGCCGGATGGAACCGCATGATCGTCTATCCGGTCAATGAAGGATATACAAAAGATATACAATAGATATGAAATCATAAACCGGAAGGAACCGCATGATCGTCCACCCAGTCAATGAAAGATATGCAATATATATACAATAAATATAAAACCACTAACCGATAGTAATCACATGATTAATCTACCCAGTCAATGAAAGATTGCAATAGACATACAATCAATATAAAATCACTAACCGGTTGGAACCACATGATTAATCTACCCTGTCAATGAATGATAATCAATAGATATACAATAAATATGATATACAATAAATATGAAATCGCTAACCGGTAGTAACCACATGATTATCTACCAACCCAGTCAATGAGAATTTGATCCCTACAGCATATCTCAAGGGCTGCAATGGCAAAGGAGCCGTAAGGTATGATAATTGATGATTATAAGCTACTTTTCCTAAACTGTCCTAGTAATATATGTTGAAGAAATCTGTTTTCAGAGATCTTTTGAAACATGCCAGTGAGCTTGCATCTCTAATGCCTGATGGCAGAGCATTCCAGAGTTTCGGAGCTGCATGCATGAAACTTATCTCGCCGTATTTTACCTTACGACTTTTTGGTACAACCAACGCCAATGAACTACTTGCTGACCTTAATTCTCTGCGGGGCCGGTACACGTCAAGCATCTCGACAATGTACTTGGCGGATTAATTGTGCATAGCTTTATACGTTAGTGTCAGAATTTTGAATTCAATGCGATGTTGAACCAGAAGCCAGTTAAGTTCTCTCAAAACCGGATTGATATGATCATACCGAGGAGTCCGATTATGATCCGGGCTGCTGCGTTTTGAACTCTTTGAAGTTTCCACGGTGTGTGTTTTGAAATTCCATGCAGCAATGAGTTGCAGTAGTCTATTTTCAATGTTACAAAAGAGTTCACCAAAGTCTTGGTAGCATCAGGTGTGAGGTATTTTTTATATGACCTATCCGTCGGAGCTGTGCATAACTAGACCTACACACCGAATTGATGTGTGATGCCATATCAATTTGTGAATCGAGTAATGCACTGAGAGTCTTAATACACAAAGATGGTTTGATCTTGGAGGCCCTACTTGCACATGAATGTCTTCAGGTACTACTGTGTTTTTTTGTATGAAACAGGATGACCCCAGTTTTATCAGTATTGAGCGTCAGCATGTTCTGGTGCATCCAAGAGACTATTTCTTTGAGACATTTCTCAACTCGTGATAAAACTTCTTGTTGACAGGAAATGTCCTTGGGCTTAAAGGATAGGTATAACTATGAGTCATCGGCGTAAAAATGTTGCTTTAGCCCGTGGTTTCTGCAGATTGGGCCGACAGGTTTTGTGTACATGATGTAGTGTTTTGGTCCTAGGACTGATCCCTGTGGCACGCTAAATTTCATATTAACTGGAGTGGACAACTCCCCATCTACTGACACTATTTGATAGCGGTCATTTAGATAGGAGGTCATCCACTCCAGGGGTTTCCCAGTGATTCCGAAGTCTTTTTTAGGCGCTTTAGCAATGTTTCGTGATCGATAGTGTCAAATGCAGCCGATAACTCAAACATCACCAGAACTGTAATTTCATCTTTATCTAGTGATTGAAGGATGTCATTTTGAACTTTCAGACCAGCAGTCTCTGTTGAGTGATGCTTTCGGTATGCTGATTGATGGTGCTCATGTAGATTGTTCGAGTTAAGGTGGGACTCAATGCGTTTGTTGACCACTTTTTCATACACTTTGGAGAAAAATGGCAGATTTGATATAGGCCTATAATTCTTAAGCTCATTTGAATCGAGATCCGGTTTCTTTAAAAGAGAACTGACATGTGACTTTTTTAAACTTTTTGGAACGTAGACAGTGTCTAAAGAGGAGTTTACAATATTTGTCAAAATCGGTAGGAATAGCCATGTAGGTATTGGATCCAGTTCGAAGGACTTACAGGGGGATGCCTTAATGATATGTCCTACTTCTTCTACTGTAGCTGTAGCAAACTTCTGCACGTATTTTGTCCACTTTGTCAACGAAAAAGTCACTGAAATCTTGTGCAAGCTGCTTCGAAGACGAAGTCTTAGGCAATGAGATGTCACTAGTTGCACCTAGCAGATGCTTAGTGACTCTGAAAAGTCTTTTCGCGTCTGCCTGGCATGATTCGACTTTCTCTGGGTAGAAATCAATCTTTGACTTTATTAGCAGCTTGTTGACCTTGGCACACACACTATTCTCTGTATAGCTGATGGTCTATTGTGAGTCTGGACTTTTTCCACCAAAGTCTTGGTAGCATCAGGTGTGAGGTATTTTTTATATGACCTATCCGTCGGAGCTGTGCATAACTAGACCTACACACCGAATTGATGTGTGATGCCATATCAATTTGTGAATCGAGTAATGCACTGAGAGTCTTAATACACAAAGATGGTTTGATCTTGGAGGCCCTACTTGCACATGAATGTCTTCAGGTACTACTGTGTTTTTTTGTATGAAACAGGATGACCCCAGTTTTATCAGTATTGAGCGTCAGCATGTTCTGGTGCATCCAAGAGACTATTTCTTTGAGACATTTCTCAACTCGTGATAAAACTTCTTGTTGACAGGAAATGTCCTTGGGCTTAAAGGATAGGTATAACTATGAGTCATCGGCGTAAAAATGTTGCTTTAGCCCGTGGTTTCTGCAGATTGGGCCGACAGGTTTTGTGTACATGATGTAGTGTTTTGGTCCTAGGACTGATCCCTGTGGCACGCTAAATTTCATATTAACTGGAGTGGACAACTCCCCATCTACTGACACTATTTGATAGCGGTCATTTAGATAGGAGGTCATCCACTCCAGGGGTTTCCCAGTGATTCCGAAGTCTTTTTTAGGCGCTTTAACAATGTTTCGTGATCGATAGTGTCAAATGCAGCCGATAACTCAAACATCACCAGAACTGTAATTTCATCTTTATCTAGTGATTGAAGGATGTCATTTTGAACTTTCAGACCAGCAGTCTCTGTTGAGTGATGCTTTCGGTATGCTGATTGATGGTGCTCATGTAGATTGTTCGAGTTAAGGTGGGACTCAATGCGTTTGTTGACCACTTTTTCATACACTTTGGAGAAAAATGGCAGATTTGATATAGGCCTATAATTCTTAAGCTCATTTGAATCGAGATCCGGTTTCTTTAAAAGAGAACTGACATGTGACTTTTTTAAACTTTTTGGAACGTAGACAGTGTCTAAAGAGGAGTTTACAATATTTGTCAAAATCGGTAGGAATAGCCATGTAGGTATTGGATCCAGTTCGCAGGACTTACAGGGGGATGCCTTAATGATATGTCCTACTTCTTCTACTGTAGCTGTAGCAAACTTCTGCACGTATTTTGTCCACTTTGTCAACGAAAAAGTCACTGAAATCTTGTGCAAGCTGCTTCGAAGACGAAGTCTTAGGCAATGAGATGTCACTAGTTGCACCTAGCAGATGCTTAGTGACTCTGAAAAGTCTTTTCGCGTCTGCCTGGCATGATTCGACTTTCTCTGGGTAGAAATCAATCTTTGACTTTATTAGCAGCTTGTTGACCTTGGCACACACACTATTCTCTGTATAGCTGATGGTCTATTGTGAGTCTGGACTTTTTCCACCAAAGTCTTGGTAGCATCAGGTGTGAGGTATTTTTTATATGACCTATCCGTCGGAGCTGTGCATAACTAGACCTACACACCGAATTGATGTGTGATGCCATATCAATTTGTGAATCGAGTAATGCACTGAGAGTCTTAATACACAAAGATGGTTTGATCTTGGAGGCCCTACTTGCACATGAATGTCTTCAGGTACTACTGTGTTTTTTTGTATGAAACAGGATGACCCCAGTTTTATCAGTATTGAGCGTCAGCATGTTCTGGTGCATCCAAGAGACTATTTCTTTGAGACATTTCTCAACTCGTGATAAAACTTCTTGTTGACAGGAAATGTCCTTGGGCTTAAAGGATAGGTATAACTATGAGTCATCGGCGTAAAAATGTTGCTTTAGCCCGTGGTTTCTGCAGATTGGGCCGACAGGTTTTGTGTACATGATGTAGTGTTTTGGTCCTAGGACTGATCCCTGTGGCACGCTAAATTTCATATTAACTGGAGTGGACAACTCCCCATCTACTGACACTATTTGATAGCGGTCATTTAGATAGGAGGTCATCCACTCCAGGGGTTTCCCAGTGATTCCGAAGTCTTTTTTAGGCGCTTTAGCAATGTTTCGTGATCGATAGTGTCAAATGCAGCCGATAACTCAAACATCACCAGAACTGTAATTTCATCTTTATCTAGTGATTGAAGGATGTCATTTTGAACTTTCAGACCAGCAGTCTCTGTTGAGTGATGCTTTCGGTATGCTGATTGATGGTGCTCATGTAGATTGTTCGAGTTAAGGTGGGACTCAATGCGTTTGTTGACCACTTTTTCATACACTTTGGAGAAAAATGGCAGATTTGATATAGGCCTATAATTCTTAAGCTCATTTAAATCGAGATCCGGTTTCTTTAAAAGAGAACTGACATGTGACTTTTTTAAACTTTTTGGAACGTAGACAGTGTCTAAAGAGGAGTTTACAATATTTGTCAAAATCGGTAGGAATAGCCATGTAGGTATTGGATCCAGTTCGCAGGACTTACAGGGGGATGCCTTAATGATATGTCCTACTTCTTCTACTGTAGCTGTAGCAAACTTCTGCACGTATTTTGTCCACTTTGTCAACGAAAAAGTCACTGAAATCTTGTGCAAGCTGCTTCGAAGACGAAGTCTTAGGCAATGAGATGTCACTAGTTGCACCTAGCAGATGCTTAGTGACTCTGAAAAGTCTTTTCGCGTCTGCCTGGCATGATTCGACTTTCTCTGGGTAGAAATCAATCTTTGACTTTATTAGCAGCTTGTTGACCTTGGCACACACACTATTCTCTGTATAGCTGATGGTCTATTGTGAGTCTGGACTTTTTCCAGTTCCGTTCCAATTTGCGCCTTACATGTTTAGCATCATGCAGTTCCTGGGTATAACAAGGACATGATGGTCTGAGCGTTATGGTTTTTATACACAGTGGTGCATGTTTATTGACAAGTGCCGCCAGTGTTTGTGTATATGATTGAACCAGCGCATCAACATCTGTCGTCTGCATACTCGCTTCGATGGGTTGCGAGTTGAGGAGGTCAGTCTTGAATGATTCGAAATTAATTGCCCTAAGTTTTCGAAATGAAACAGTTTTCCTCACTGTTGGAGGTTTTGCGGCCTTTGCCTCGAAAGTTACGGAAAAATGATCTCGCTAAACTTTACCACTACTGTCGGACAGTCCAGGATCTGTGACTTCAATGTTTGAAACACAGCCATCACCGTCCCGTGTAATAACAACATCAATGGTATGTCCCCCTATATGAGTGGCTTCATTCACATGCTGTCTAAATGAATCGAGTGTACTAACAAAGTTAGCAGTGTTTCTGTCATTTGGAATGTCAAGGTGGTTGTTTAAATCCCCTACCGGTATGTCGGTGGTGGCAAATCTAGATAAGAAAGATGGCCATTCATTATAAAGAAAATTCCCAGTTTTTAGACCATTTTCCACGTGATGGTGGTGGTCTATAAACAACTACTAGGCGCAGAGTGAAATCTCGGATACTTAAAGTGCAGTCCATGTACTCGAAGTTTGAGAAATCATTATCTCTTGTTGATGTATGGAGGTCCAATTGAAGCCTTATGTATGACTGCTACCCCGCCGCCACGGTTGCCATTGCAGCGAGGGATGTGTTCGATTTTGTAATGAGTAGTAACCAGTTCGCTTAAGCAATATTTGTCTACAGAACTACCGAGCCAGGTTTCTGTAATGGCTACCACATCAAAGTCATTTGAAATGATATAGTCGCAAATAGAAAGGGTATTGTTTTTGACTGACCTGGGGTTTAAACTGCATACTTTTACAAAAGTCTGAATTCTAACTGGCATTGGAGTTTCGCGTTTTACATGCACAAGGGTTACCGTTTTCTTAGAAATGGACACTGTTGAGAATTTACTCGTGTACCGGTGAGGTTTTGAAACAGTGGGGATTACCTTGGGGAACTGTTTCAAGTGACTGAGGTTTACGCCATCAGATGAAACCCTTCATTTAGTATGACGGTTTTAGAAACAATTGGAATTGACTAAGGTATTTCCCTTAATTTGTTTAAATGAACACCTTCATTTACATCCGAAATACGCCTTGATTTTGAGTTGCCCCCTCTAGAGCCTCTGAATTTAGCTAAGCCAAAATGTCCAAAATCGAACAGCCCTAACTGTCTCAACCTGGACAATACTAGCTTGGTGGGTTTTAAAATGGGCGATGATTGCCCTATAAAAGAAAGATCACACCTGGAATACTGTATCTGTGTTGTACATGTACTAATCCGCTTCTTTTCTTCACCTGTATATCCTAATGCCCGGGGCACACACATTTGAATTTGAAAATCCAGTATTGCACAAAATTGATTGATTTATTTCACTTAAAAAAGTTCACCAATCTATTAACACTTCCTTCATGCACAATTGTGTCACTTTTTGGAAATTTTTATGGAGTATTTCCCTCTTAAAATTATGCAAAGTATCAGAGTGAAATCAATGCAGCCTTCACACTTTGGCGCATTCATGGGTTAATGCTATATTGGTAATCATGTACACTCTTTTACAGAAAAGAACTTTGTTTTCTTCGGAGACAATTTAGCTAGAGGTGATTGTGATTTTCACCTATAAATAAAAACATTAAGTTTTTTTATTGGGAGGTCTTTTGGACATAACTTGTTTTCTGTATATCTTTCAAACAGCATGTATATGATATAGGCAGCTGAAACATTCTTCATTAGCACATGGCATGGAGCTCTCGGCCAATCAGATGCCTCAAAAAGTGCCGACTATATCGTTTAGTTTGACGTTCTTTGAAAAAACAATGGCATAACTACCAAACTGTTCATTTAGTCAATGGTTCCTGCCGACCAACATCATAATGCATTTTGAGTCACACTATACGCTCTCGCGTGATATTTCCCACGGTGCATCGTACCCTTGATCAGCTGGTTACACTGAACTACAGCAAACCTTCCTTTTGTTTGCCTTGCGTCTTTGTGCTTGTGATTTGTTAATGTGTGGAACGTTTGTCCCTGGTTCTTGTGTGTCTTTTGGTGTTTTCTGTGTTCATTGTGTGTGTGTGTATGTGCGTTTGGGTGTGTGGTTGTGTGTGTGTGTGCGTTTGGGTGTGTGGTTGTGTATGTGTGTGTGTCATGCTGTCTATCGGTGTTTTGGTGATGGTTGCGTCTTGCATGTGGCTTTGCCTGCTTGACTTTACTACTTTTCCATTAGGTAAAACAACACGTTAAAGGGAAAATAATTTGCAGTTTTATATACAGGTGGCAGTTTAATGCAGTACTAAGTTATGCAGAAAGCTCCTATTTTGAGCTTTCTGTATTACTTTTATCCCGCATTCAAGCATTCAAGTTGCCTTTAAAAAGCGGTAGATCTACCACACATATTGTATTTTTTCATTGGTAGTTGATGAAGATTTACTGTAAACAATGAATAATCAAACATTTTGAGGACATTTAGAAATTACACAAATTTTCAAATTTAATGAGTGAAAAGTTGAAAACAATCTTTTATACACAAATTAAAGAATCTAGATCTAGAGCGCTAAATTAATTCACTATTCAACAGAAAGTTTTATTTCAAATACCACATATTGAAATAAATACATTATTATTGAGTAGATCTTTTTAATTATACATAGTTTTAATATCGTGCCTTTAAATTTCAAGCCTTATCATCCAAAATAATGGATTCAGGCAGAATGATTTTCAATCTTGCGCGAAATGAAAAGAGAGAAAATCAGCACGCATTCGAAGACGTCAAATTGATGACGTTTTTTCTTGTTTTTCCTCAAGCCCAAGCCAGTGCTGAATAGGTTAGCCGACGGTTGAGCGCGACTAAACGATACAGTTCTCGGGGGCTACGCCCCCTCGAACTATATCGTTTAGTCGCGCTCAACCATGGTCTAACCTATACATAATCTGTATCTGTTACAATAAATATTACCGAATAATGAGGTTTTTTTTAATTTGATCAACAGGCCAGCGGGACATAAATGAAGTGAGGGCGTATCTCGTAGTGAATGGCCAACATCAGGTTTGATATATATATATATACTCGTACTTCCTATTATTAATATTTGGACAGTGAAAAAATGTCATAAAATATATATTAGAAATATTGAAGATGTCGAAACAGGTACCCATATTTTTTAATCAATATGCTTTCAAACGCCTTAAGGAAAAATAGTCAAACAGGGAGAGCCACACACGAAATGACACCGCACCAAATACCATCAAACAAGAAACGGTAAAAGTACAAAAATGAGTCATGCAGGAAACACCACATACAGAACAAACACTCGCCCGAACAGCAACACAAGGAAACAGCAAATGTACATAGGTAGAAAAAACAACAAGAGACGCACAAAGACAAAACAAACATACAATAGGAGGAAGATGGAAGTACCGCCTTGGAACGGTCAGTGACAAAAGTCACCGGGGGTTTAAACCGGTTTATGGGCGCCCAACCTCACCCTTATTCCATCCCCATCCTAAAAGACAAACAGTGTAAATAAACGTATCCCCTCTCCGATTAATCTACAACAACCGCGACAGCAAATACAGTGGTAAAGTGCATGTATAACAAAAAAAACATTTAATTGAACATACTGTATCCACCTATCGCTAGTGTACTCAATGATTGAGCTGCAAACAGAGTAACTGTAGAAAAGTAATAAAGGGTACGACAAAAATGAAATAGTACAGATATCCGACGTTCTCCTTCCATTTCTGGATTTAAGAGGTCGCCTTCATAGAGTACTAAACCTTTCTTGTCGGCGTACATGCAAAGAGGCCAGCGTGATTGCCAACTGTAAAAGGGTTCACAACCAAACATGCAGTATGTTGTAGTAATACAGGATCATATCCCTTTTTAATGAATTGTTTTGTCCGAAAGCCACAAGTCGTATGATCAATACCTGCTCTGTTTGCTTATGAAATAACAAATATTCAATTATACAGTTTCTGTCACGTCTAAACTCCGCGTGTTAATATACCATTTCAAACATTCATCTACTTTAAAGTAATATGCATGTTGTCATTATTTCATAATCTATATTCGTGGAATTATGGGTACCTCGACCTAGAGTTACATTTCGCTACTTGAAGAAAACCATTTCTAATTTTCATTCAGATTATGTTCTTGTTCCTGCTGACAAGGCATCAAACAATGTAATCATTATTTGAAGATTGTATTATGTTGATGTTTTAAAGAAGGAGCTAACTGATTCAAAAACTTATATAACAGTTCAAACACCTGAAAAAGATATAGTCTCGGAACATGTAAAAATGTGCAATAATTTTAAGTCTGGTCCTAACATAAAACAACATAAACTTTCTACTTTGTACTGGATTCCGAAACTACATAAAAACACTTATAAGGCGCGTTTTATTGCCAACTCTAGCTGTTGTATCACTACTAAATTATCTATACTTTTGACGTCCTGTTTTACTACGATCAAAGAACATGTTAAATGCTACTGTGATAAAATATATGAAAATTCTGGTATTAATGTTTTTTGGTCCATAAAAAATTCAAATGATGTTTTAACAAAACTTGAAAATGAACAGTATAACATTTCTTTACTGAGCTCTTATGATTTCTCTACACTCTATACTACTCTACCTCACCATCTTATAAAGGATAAACTTATTAAATTAATAGAAAAAACCTTTGCCAGAGAAAACAAAATGTTCATTGCTTGTAATGTTCAACGTTCATTCTTTTCGAATTCAGAAGTTGAACATTACACAATGTGGACTTGCCTTGATGTTTGTAGATCTCTTACCTTTCTTTTAGATAATATATTTGTGCTTTATGGGGATACCATATATCGTCAAATTGTTGGTATACCCATGGGTACAAATTGTGCCCCTCTTGTTGCAGATTTGTTTTTGTATTGCTACGAGAGGGATTTTATGCTTAGCTTAAAACCTGATACACAGACCGATATTGTTAATGCTTTTAATAAAACTTCAAGGTATATATTTTAGACGATATTTTGAATTTAGATAATCCTTATTTTGATACTATGGTTTCTTCAATTTACCCAAAAGAACTGTCTTTAAACAAAGCTAATCAATCTGACATTAATGCTTCATTTTTAGATTTGAATCTTTCAATTACAAATGATAAAGTTTCGTCCAAAGTATACGATTAAAGAGAAGATTTTAATTTTAAAATTGTTAATTATCCTTTTCTAGATGGGGATGTGCCACGTTCTACATCTTATGGGGTTTATATTTCTCAACTTATTAGGTTTGCCCGAGCCTGTTCTTTGCTTGAAGATTTTGACAGACGTAATTTAGTTATAACTGATAAATTTCTTAAGCAAGGTTACAGATATTACAAACTTCGGAAAACTTTTTCTAAATTTTATTATCGAAATTTACCTCTCATTAGTAAATATAATTGCAATCTACGGACGTTACTGCGACAAGGCATTTCTCAACCAGAATTTTATGGGGATGTTATCTACAAACTTAGGAAAATTCGGGGTCATATCCATTTTCATGATTTGTTTATAAAACGCATTAAAACATTTAAAAAGAAAGATTATGATCCTATTATATTGCAACGCACTGCATGTTTGGTTATCGACCCTTTTACAGTCGGTAGCTACGCTTCCCTCTTTGCTTGCGCGATGACAGGCCGAGGGTAGTACTCTATGATGGTATACTCTTAAACTTGGATACAGAATGAGCTTACCAGACTCATGTATTACTTTTTCCCTGTCGTGCCCTTAACGGCTTACCTGCAGGTGCTCTGACTTCAGCAAAGTCATTGAGTACATATTTGACGGATTGTCACAGTTATTGTGCTATGTTTTACATGTTGTCCTGTGTTCACCGTCGTCTATGGTGTGGGTAAGTCCAGCGGGGATACCTTTATTTACAATATTTGTAAAGCTAGGGTGACTTTGAGAGAAGTGTGAGGTTAGGACGTCCGTAAACCGGTTTAAACCCCCAGTGGTGTTTTTGCTACTGACCGTGCCAAGGCGGTACTCTGTTTGTCACCCTTCCTTTTGTTTGCCTTGCGTCTTTGTGCTTGTGATTTGTTCATGTGTGGAACGTTTGTCCCTGGTTCTTGTGTGTCTTTTGGTGTTTTCTGTGTTCATTTCGTGTGTGTGTGTGTGCGTTTGGGTGGGTGGTTGTGTGTGTGTGTGTGTGTCATGCTGTCTATCGGTGTTTTGGTGGTGGTTGCGTCTTGCATGTGGCTTTGCCTGCTTGACTTTACTACTTTTCCATTTACTACTTTTCCATTGTAATATATAACACGTGTCAGATATCCAAAATGACCCTTGATAACAATGCATTGCAGCTTATTTCGCTCGGCCAATTCCTTTAGATTGAGTAGTGATTTTCTTTATGTATCACACACCCATGTTACCCGCTAATTACCTATGATCTACACATTAAATATAAATAAATCCACCAACTGCATGTACTAAACGTTGATATTAGTACAGACGAGCATTTAAAAACAATAAATACTAAATACATATGAATCGCTGTAAAATTAGTGTATTGTCAGTTTCATAAAGATATTGAAGTATTCTCCTACATATTCAGGTTGACGCAGCAGCAGAGTCACTTCATGCATCCCAAGATGTACAGGGCGGGAACACGGCTGCCTTGCGTCTATCCTTGGGCGATTCTGTCTACGTCACTCATCAAGGAAGTTATGATCATATAGAAGGAGATGACATTCTGAGAACCACTACCTTCTCTGGGTTTCTAATCTATCCTGTTGAAGAGCCAGCCATAGTCGGAAAATAAAAGCAAATAATGAATGCAAATATAGGTCAAACAAGAATGTTGTAGATTACCGTGTCTGCGTTCAATTTGGTGATTGATAAATGGACGGAATTAATATTCGCTAAAACCACTCGTTGCATATAGTAATGAATTTCAATCCATGTACAATTGAACAAGATTAATGAGTTCTTGTTTAGCGTGTTTACGTTGTCTTCAATCAGATATCACATAACATTTTAAATGATATAGTACGTATACCTGCCTTTAAACTTAGTTAAACTGTTTAACGCTAAATACTCAAATGGATTATTCCAAAATTCAAATATGCCAAGTTTACTGTCATTACCAATATCAGATTTATTTGAAAACGAAAACAAAAACATGATAACACTCAGGGAGCCAATGGGGTCTACCATGCGCCCCTCCCCCACTTTTTTCATGGGTACCAAAATGTTCAGAAAAGGGTTACTGAATCAGAAACGCGAAATGTACTCAAGTTTAAATTATTTAAGGCTATGTGTATTGTAACCGTTTCCATGGCAACCCCCGTTTTCGTATTGATGACCCATACCTGCAAAAACGTCCATATAACAGCCAGTGTGTGTTCTAAATCTATGAAACTGGTATCAAATGGAAGATAAAACAGTGTGCTTTATTTCAAACTTGTATTTTTTAAACTACCTTAAAACAATAATAAAGTATAGAATAACGTACATAATATAAACCATTCACTCTTTATCCTACAAATATCAGAAAACAACTTCAAATGACACAATCCTCAGAAAACAAAATATAAAAATTGAGGACCAAAAATTAACTCTAAGTAACTGTTTCCGAAGTAACCATCTATCATTTCACTCTGTTCGCACATATTTTGTTAGTCGACACCTACCTGCAAAAATCTTCCATATCACAGAAAGGTTTTGCGATAACTGTATAAAACCTCTTTCGATTTCTGATATTGGTAGGATAAAAAATCAGAGGTTTACGTTATTTCTGTATTCTTTTACTATATTATAATTATTCTTATTAATATTCATGTGTATGCAAATAAGGTTATTCCTAAGAATAGCCTTTAAACAAAAGCACAATATCCTATATTTAATTTGGTACCAGTCTTATACAGTTAGCACAAATTTTTTCTGTGATATGGAATATTTTTGCAGGTAGGTGTCGCCTAACAAAATATGTGTGAACATATTGAAATGAATGGTTACTATGGAAACAGTTGAAACGTTACTAAGAGTTTGATATTAAGTTTTCTGAGGATTTTGTCATCATGTTAAACTACATTTGAAGTTGTTTTCTGATATTTGTAGGATAACAAGTTTATATTATTTACATTATTTCTATAGAGGTTTTACTACTTTTAATGTTTTCATCAATATTCATGAGTATGCAAATAAGGTAATTAAAACAACAGCTGGAAATAAAACCACAATGTCTTATCTCCAAGTTGGTACCAGTTTTATAGGTTTAGGACAAAAAGTGGCAGTGATATGTACGTTTTTGCAGGTACGGGCCACCATTACGAAAACTGGGGTGTTACCATGGAAACGGTTAAAATGGTACTTAAAAATAATGCTTTGGTCCTCAAATGTTGTTTTCTGGGGGGGGGGGGGGGTTGCCATCATGTTAAACAGCATTTAAAGCTGTTTTCTGATATTTGTAGGATAAAAATGAAAGGTTTATGTTATTTCTATACTTGTTTTACTGTTTGTTATGTTCTCATTAATATTCATGAGTATGCAAATAAGGCAATGAAAAACCAGTTTGAAATACAAGCCCACTGTCTTATCTTCCATTTGGTTCCAGTTTCATAGGTTTAGGAAAAAAGAACTGGCTGTGATACGGACGAATTTGCAGGTATGGGTCATCATTACGAAAACCGGGGGTTGCCATCGAAACGGTTAAAATACAAATAGCCTAAAAGAATTTAAACTTGAGTACATTCGCGATTCTGATTCAGGAGACTTTTCTGAACATTTTGGTACCCATGGAAAAAAGTCTAAGGGGGGGGGGACATGGGAGTCCCCATAAGCTCCCTGGGTATAAACTACATACCGTAATGAGAGGTATTATCCAGCAACCTTCTAATTAGACCCCTCACCATTTGTTAAATACATTAGTGACCCGTTTTCCGTGCTGACAGGGTAAAAAGGAAATTGAAGTCCGACAGGAAATTTGAAAATGACACATATAATTGCACATCTAGGCCAGAAGCACAAATGAAATGCGCGCTCGCACATAGTTTTCACAGACTCTTCCTTGTCTATTCTACACCAACAGCATTTAGGACAATGCTACACTAAAACGGTCACGTAGTGCTAATGGATGTAGATCGTAAATGAGCTCTACAAATATCGATTCACAGCAAACGGAACGCGGAGCAAACGAAGGGCGCTCATACACACAGTATACACATATATTATACACATACATGTACACAAAACAATGTTCCTTTCATGCCTACCCCCGTAACATAGCCATATTTAAATACAGTCTTCATTAGTGTTGACCTGATTCTATTTATACGGAAATCCTAGACTAAAACGTATATTACTTTGAAAGAAACAAAGGTTATAACGAAATCACGAAATATGCTAAAAAGGTTATGAATAGAAATGACATTACCAAAGTCCATGTCGCTTCAGAACGGTGGTAATTCCGCCTTTTTAAATGTGTTTCAGCAAACAGTGGTGAATTTACGAGATGATGCAACCCTGATTCGCTTAATCTTAAGGTGTCCGGTGAAACCATTTGAACTTTATTACGCTTTGATGTACATCGTTTTAAAAGTATTTTACAAGGTATGTCTGTCATCTCCACTGTAGGTCCCACTTCAATTGGGATACCACTGCTTTTGAATTGTGATTTGAGTCCGTATGTGCGTGTGCAACGTTTCGGAATATCCGAAGAAATTACATCGGAATGTTTTATATGTACGACATAGTTACAATAACATTTTTCATGATATAATTTATTGCAAAACAATAAACCTTCAAAATGGAATGGTAACTTCGCTAACTGAAAATGCAAACGTATTTCACGTCTCGCAAATTTCTGTCCCTCCTTTTAGGTGCAAGTTAGCGTCTAACTTCACACACACACACACACACACACACACACACACACACACACACACACACACACACACACACACACACACACACACACACACACACACACACACACACACACACACACACACACACACACGTACATATCAGAATGGGATGAAAACAAAAAGGCGACCAGTTGAATTATATTTCAAACGTAAGTTGTGCACAAGTCCATGTCAAAACAAACACACAACACAAACTTACAAATTAAAGGAACTAACAGTTAGTCAGAAGTATCTGCTACATTATTTAACCCATTCCCTCCTCCTCCTTTTGGCGCCCCGTACAAGTCGTTATATAAACCATTGTGATAAATAGAGCATTTGCTTTATAGGATCAAATGCTATGTTTTATCCCTATGGTTTCAAAACTATACAATTCTAAAATAAAAAATCTATTTTTCGCTAGATTTATTCAAAGAGGCTTGGTCTAAATATAGTCTCAGACTGAATGGGTTAAAATAGGAGGAACTATTGACCTAGTGTCTCGTCTGAAAAATTCTTATCAGGTTTGCCCAAATGTCATTGTGTAATAACACGTAGTTCCGTCAGCATGGTGGCATATTTTTGTAAAGTATTACTTATTAGTGCGTTCCTGAATGTTGCTTGGTCAAAAGCACCCGCACAGGGTGATGACCTTCGCAGCCTGATAGAAACACTACAGACATCATATGAAGGCAAGATTGCTATGCTGACCAAGAGACTCGAGGTAAATGAGAGAGAATGCAACAGAAAAATGCTCGAATTTGGACAGCGAATTTTGCATTTAGAATCGCGAAATCAAAACCTTATCCAGGAAAGCAGCACCAACAAAAAGAAAATATCATCGCTTATCACGGTTGTGAACAGAATGTCTGAAGAGATGTCTGGAGAAATGGATAACGGAAAAACTTACAAAGGAGACGTCATGAAAAATGAAAAGGTGAATCGTCTTTCTTACTACGCATGTTACGCTATTTTACAGAACTTTTCACTCACATTTATCATACCCCGCAAACTTGTTTTAGAGGGTATTCTGGAATCAGTCTGTTTGGCGATCGGGCGGACTGTCGGTCGATCGGTCGATCAGTCGGTCCGTCCGTCCGTCCGCATTTGAACAGTTGTAGTTATTGCATTTATATTTGGTATACATAATAACCGCCATTTATAGATGTGCAAGACGTAATTTTCATGTGTATTGCAGAATTATTTTCCCTTGAACTTAGAATATTTTCTGTCAATTTGGCATGAAACGTGGAGTTGGTGTCACACACTCCTCCTTCAGTTTAAAAATTATTCAGTGTATAAGTGGTATACATTATAACCATGAATATTAGATGTGCAACATTCACTTTTTATGCGTTTAGTGCTGGGCATTGCAGGCTTATCTCCCCTTGAACTTTGTGTATTTTTGTTATGTTGGCATGAAACATTGGGACTGATATCACGAACTCTTTTAATTTCAAAGTTATTCAATTGATACTTGCCATACATTATAACCACAAGAAAATCTGAAAGACACAACTTTTCATGTATTTAGCGCCGGGCATTTCAGATTTATGTCACCTAGTTTTTTGTAGTTTTGGCATGAAAATGCGGACTCATAAACTCCTCCTTCGGTTTCAAAGTTATTCTGTATATAAATAGTATACATAATAGAATAGAAGATGAGCAACACTTACTGTTCATGTGTTTAGGGCTAGGCATTGCAGAATTTATATTCCCTTGAATTTTGAGTATTTTTTGTCATTTTGGCATGAAACATGGGGATTAGTGTCGCGAAGTTCCACTTCAATTTTGAAGTTATTCAATTGATACTTGCCATACATAATAAACACACATAGCAGATTTGCATGGCACATTTTTCATGTGTTTAGCGCATGGGCATTGCAGAATTATCTCCCCTTAATCTTTAAGTAGTTTTGTGTCTATGTCCTGTTACATGGGAATTTGGTGTCACAAACTTGAATTTGCAGTCAAAGCTGCCATGCGGGGGTATTAATCACCTGTAGTGATAGTTCTAGTTTATTGTGTTTCAGGATCTCTCATGCTAAATACCCATCTATTCCATGCGGTAACATGCAATAAAACACAGAAATGCATTTTTGACACGATCTGTCTATGCAAACAGCCGCCATATAATTAAACGTGCATGTTTGACGGGGTGTACCATTTTAATCGAAATGAATGGCATACTGATACGGACATAAATGAAGTAGTTCATGTATGCCGTCAACTTTCTAAGATACTAATTCTCGTGGAAAGTCAAAAGTTCAATTTGAAATAATTCAATCTTAATATATAGATGCTTACAGTGGTTAAACATTGTTTTAGAATTGGCTTTTTTGTTTAAAGATGGGTCTAAGGGAAACCCGGACAACTACTTCCCAAATAAAGATGCTACAAATAATTTAATAAGAATACATCTATATCGATTAAAAAAGAGTGACCAAAGTTGATGAAAACTACAACAGTTTTACAATTAGGCAACGCGTAACATGTGATCCAGGTTACGGTGCATTTCAAGCATAATTACATTTAGAACTGGGTGAACTTCTCTTTTTGTGTTGCAATGTTTGCTCTCGGGGGATCACCCTCTTTCAGAATTTATAATCTTCACAACAGCAGGTGTTAAGTGCTTGTGTGGCGGCCGTAAAACGTCGCCCCGTACTTCATTCTCAGTGTTGTTATACCTTCTGATCCTTCGAGATCATTAATTTCAGTACTTCTTGTTCTGAAAATTGAATACCGCTTAAGCCGGTGCTAGGGGGCGTGAGCAGTGTTGCACTTTCAATTACTGTTCATGAACAGACTCAATAAAACCGAGTCTGCAATTTTCTCTTTTTGTGTTGCAATTTTTGCTCTCGGGGGACCACCCCCTTTCAGAATTTAAATAATTTAATATGCCAAGATATGCAGAATATTCAGTAGATCTAACAGAAACAAAAGTCGGGCAGGAAATGTCAAATGAAAATAAGCACAAATGAAGTTTAATGTTGACATTAAACAGATACAATATGTAACCAGCATAAAAAGCGGATTGCATACAATGCATGCATTAAGCGTCCGTACGCTCCAAAGCTACGCAGTGCTATCGACCAAAATCTTGCATATGAACTTGTAAAGTTTTAACCAGAAGTAGTATTCATCGTTAGCCTGTAAGAAACATTTTGTCGATAGTAATATTTCGTCGATAGTAAATCTATTCTAATTTCGAAGTATAACCCATTCTTTTAAAAGGCTCGTAGCTTCAAACAGATTGAATACTGGCGAAACGCAGTTACCCAGTATAATATGTAAATCCAAAGTGTTTGTAAATTACCCTGTGTCACGCTTAGATAAGAAAAATGTAATAACCTGACTTTCACTGGATTTATGCTTCAAAAATACCTGCTAAGCGGCAAAGGTGCCTATTTTCGAGAAATATATTCCAAAATATGCATCTTTAGAAGCGATCTTATATAGGCATTTATTTTTGTAGGAAGTAAGTTTCTCTTCGAGCAGAAACAACGTAATTGGTGACAAAGGCATACGGCTCCAGGTATACCAACCACGTTATCACAGACGAACAACAAGAGGTAATTTAAAAGCAGACTGTAGACTGAAATACCTGCGTTAAGGAATAGGCATTTTGGCTGTTCGAAAACATGCTGTAGACAGTTAATTTGAAACCAAACCTCTGTAATTTGAAAATAAACTCGATTTGCGTTAAGAGTCGCAGCACAGTAATGACCTTTTCGGGACAGCGCAACGTAATTTTAAAACAATTTCAACAGAACTTTGCATCTATATTGTGTTCATTGAAGAGGGGAAAATTGAAACGGATTAGCAGCATAATTATAAATGGAATACAATATTGATAGAAACAAAATTATTGCTCAAAATAATACTTTATATTAGACGTAGTGAAATACAGTATAACCGATATACTGCTCTTTTTTTAGCAGTATTTTTGCTTGTGATTTTGTTCATGTGTAGAACGTTTGTCTCGGGTTATTGTGTGTCTTTTGGTGTTTTCTGTGTTCATTTCGTGTGCGTGTGTGTGCGTTTGGGTGTGTGGTTGTGTGTGTGTCATGCTGTTTATCGGTGTTTTGGCGGTGGTTGCCTCTTGTATGTGGTTTTGCCTCCTTGACTTTACTGCTTTTCCATTTTAATGCCAATGCTTTGGTATTTTCCAATCTGATCTTATGAACTGTCGCATTATAGTGTTCATGTATAACTGACGAGGTTCTTGTCATATGTTCTTTTATTCGGGTGTTTAAATGTCTAGCTGCCTCGCCCACATCATTTTCACAATAATTGTCACACTTGATATGGTATATCACACCACATCTTTACATTGCGTCGGTCCGTGAGTTTTATTTTCAGTTTTCGGATGGTGTTTTAAGGCTTGTGGCAGATGTTGGCTCCATGTTTGTGAAAAGTCCTAGAGAGTAATTCAGATATTCCTCGGATGTATGGCATTCCCGCACTCGCTTTCAACCCCCCCCCCCTTTTATCTTTCTCAACTCTTTTTGTTTTCTTTTACAGAAAACTAAAAATCAAGTTTGGATACCCGTTCGTTCTGCGAGCTGTTTTGACGTGTTCAATGTTTTTTTCTCCCCCCCCCCTCCCGAGACTAGTGACTCAGTCCGGTATAACAAAGTGCGAATCACAGACTGTTGATATTCAAGATGATGGTTGGACTGGAAGTTCAGGTATTGGTCGGAATGAGTGGGCAGTTTGTAGAACGTCACCCGTGTCGATCCATCATCCTCGGCATGTACACATGTGTCCAAGAACGGAATAGACCCACTTACCTCCTCATCTGATGTAAACTCGATATGGTCGTCAATAGAGTTAATGTGATCTGTCGTATTCATGGATCTTGGTCATTGTGTTATCCATGTACCTAGCCAGCTAAAACGTGTTTTATATGCGTCCGCTTTATGCATCAGATTTTCATGGACATCCAAGAAGTTGATACTGTAATGGCTAACGTTGCTTAACATTTTGAAAGTCAACATTACTCGCTGTCTATAATATCATTGTGTACATACCGTGAGTTGCTTCCCGTTTTCTATCCCCTATATGATTAAATGTAAGATTACACGTATGAGTCATGCAGGAAATACCACATACAAAACACACAGCCGCCCGAACAGCACCACAATACAACAATACAATACAATAGTGTTCAATTGGCGCCAACTTACGGAGGGAAGAAGCTGGAATTTGTATTATTCCATTTCTGTCGTACCCCAAATGACCTTTCCATATTTGATATGGCCTCTGACTGGTCACCGAGTACATGGTTTTGATAGAAAATGTAGTCAAGCAGGCAAAGACATATACAAGACGCAACCACTACCAAAACATATATAGCATGACATACACCAACTACATACCCAAACACACGCACATACACGATATGAACAAAGAAAACACCAACACACACAAGGACTAGACATTAACATTCCACACATGAACAAAAGCACAAGTACAAAGACACAAAACAAACAAAAGCAAGGGTGACAAAGAGCGTACCGCCTCGGTACGGTCTGTAGCAGAATCATCACTGGGGGTTTAAACCGGTTTACGGACGACCTAACCTTACACTTATCTCAATGTCACTATTGCCATTTTGTTCTTTTTTTTAAAGTTATATCGTTAGAATCCCCTTGTATGTTTTCCTTGTCTCTTTATAACATGTAGAATGTTTTTTCCTTAACTACGTCACTTAATTCATAAGTTCTTTTCTTCCACTCTTTCCAGTTTATTTAGAATATTACTTTTGTCTCGACATTGTTACTCATGTTTCTATATTGGCTATTGACCGTTATAATGCGGCATTTCTGCATTCACCCGCTGGTCTATTTGCTTTTATATGGTACATATTTAAGTCTTTTTGTGCATTTCGTCCAGTTTTGTCCGTGTCCTTTTGTGAGTGGTGCTCCCTGTAGGATTCCCCCTACTTTCATCAGTCCAATGTTCCTTCAAACACAACATTCCTGCACTAAATGATACACCAATGTGGCGGTCCATCTTTAGCCTATTGATTTATACTATTCAACACACGTGTACCAATGCACTGGCGTTTCGTGTGCACACAATATTTTTCAATGACAATTACAGCTGTGATTGTCGCTACTGTCGTCAATAGGACTATTTATTTACTTCTGCACTGTTCTATATGTAGTTGTGAAATGCACTGAGTCAAACAGTATTTGTGTCTTGACATATTAGTCATGTACCTTCTAACAGCACTCAAATGAGTATCAGTTCAGTGCAATCATGCAACATGTATTTATCTAGAACTTTCATGACCGTTGTTATATTTTCTGGTTTGGATGTTATTAGTTTTGAAAATTGAATACCGCTTACCTGGTGCTAGGGGTTTGAATAGTGTTGCACACAATAAATAGACTCAATAAAGCCGTGTCTTTAATTTTCTTTTTTCACATTGCTGCTTTTGCTTTCAAAGGATATCCTACTTTAAAAAATGACCCTAGCCTTCAGAGGACCATAATAACATACGGCAATATAAAGCTAGGATTTCCATTGAACTGTCGTTGTTAAAATAGCAAGCCACGTGTACTAAGCAGTATCGTTTTAAACAATATACTTATCCTGTGTGACAGACGTTACTCTGAATCTTATATCCTCGACAAAACCGAATTTTCACACTTCTTGCAGCATTGGACGATAACCGGAACATTGCTTTTACCGCATATCTTGACCATGATTTGGAAAATCAAGGACCAGACCAAACGCTTGTCTTCAACAAAGTGCTTTTGAATGACGGCAATGCATACAACAGCTTCATAGGAGTATTTACCGTCCCAGTCACTGGTGTATACTCCTTTACATTCTTTGTTGGTAAGTAATTTCAGTGAATGGATAAGTGGTGTGTATGTTTCCGAAATACATATAATATTTGGAATAAAGCTATCGCCACTCAGTAATGTTAGTAGTGGTGTGATTCTATTTTAAATAGTCTTTGATAAAGTATACTAAACATTTCATGAAATAATAAGTATATTGCTTCAAATGTAATATTGAATCTTCCTTAAAGAAAAAACATACATCGGATACATACATACATACATATTATGTATTATACACCCGTGACAGTTCTTCATTTCAAAGTTCTAATTGCAAATTAGCATGCATTTTGCATTCTTGAGTAAAGAAAATATGATGACCAGGTCTGCATATCATGTCTTTAAAGGATTGCTTTTCTTGCAGTAAGTATTTTAAAGAGAAGCCATACGTTCAACGTTGTTATTTAGCAGTTCCTTTTACATTACTAGGAATTCACAAACAACTCTTCCCATGATAACAACGACTCATTGTTTTTATTTGATAGGCCAACGAGACATAAATGAAGTTAGAGCCTATCTCGTCGTGAACAACAAACACCAGGTTTGATATATATACATAAATATAAATATAGCATACATGTTCACTTTTATTGAGACTATCAAACATACACATATATAAGAACCAAACACACTACAATTTGCGAAGATTTAAAAGCATTTAACCCGTCGCTTGCTTTTCACGTCAATATACCTACATGTAAATAGTGAAGACCCAAATGAGACAGCTCCTGCATGAGCTGTCTTATCAGGGTTTGCACTATTTACAAGTTGATTGTGCAACCAGTGCACTCCACAGCAGTGATTTCACAGCGAAATACTTATACACAGTGCAGATATATCTAATTATACAATAGCGCATGGGTAAAGAAGGAAACATGTATTTTAAAATTCAGCAAGAGAAGGGTTAAATTAATGCCAGTTTTCCATTTCATAGAATTCAGATCAGCTATACATATTGTCAAATCCAGTACCAAAGCAAGGAAAACTTTGACAAGCTTTAGACAAGGATATATTTATAGGTTAGAATAGGGAAATATATGTTATTTTCAAAATGTATGTGTAGCATGAAATAAGATTATTTTGAGAAATATGTCCCCCGGCAAGTACTAAATTTACACAGTTTTTGTCAGTTTGAAATTGCCTTTTTTATATGGCATTGTTTTCCTTCGTAGAACAACTTTTGAAAGTTGCAACTTAATGAGATTAGCATACAAGTATAAAATATAATTTCCACGTTCAAAAGTTTGGTGTAGGGAAGGTTAAACTTTCGTGCAGACAAACTGACAGTCAGACAAACATATAAACAATCAAACATACATACATATATATATATAAAAGTGTAAATAGTACGTAGGATGTTAATATTCATATTCAGGTTGACGCTGCAGCCGAGTCAGTTCATTCAGCACAAGATCTGCAGGGAGGGAACACGGCTGTCCTTCATTTGATTAAGGGCGATTCTGTCTACGTCACACATCAAGGAATTTTTCATCACATAGAAGGAGACGATATTCTTAGAACCACAACCTTCTCTGGCTTCTTAATTTATCCTGTTGAAGATCTAACTATTGTCGGAAAATAAAAGCAAACAAACAAATATGGATCTAAAAATAACTGACATGAAATGTTTTTTGTAATTAATTAAACATTCCATATTAACAAATGGTTATCAATCTGTAGTTATCGGTATGAAATAGATATAACATTGCATGGGTATTACCACCAAACTCTTTACTTTGTTTTCATTCATGTCACGTCTATAATAGATACCTCCGAAAATGTAATCTGTGAGCTAGTGCACTTACCAGGTGTCTTGTTAGTTGTTATACCCTAAGATAAAACACGTCAAACATTCCAAATTGTCTGTACAAAACGAGACATTATTGTTAGACCGACAAGGTCATAAATCATTACAGAGTTGTCATCGCAACAACGATTATTATCGTATTGACCTCTTACATGCTGAGAATGTCGAATTGTTTTCATTGTTAGATTCTAGTTTGTAACATTAGCATTATACTGATAAATAACCTGTTTAGACGCCGAATCTCATCCGAGGTAAAACCGTTTTCAAATGTAATTAGACAATTATTAAGATCGATCTCATTCAAGTACTCGTTATATTGTCTCAGGGTTTACATCGGTTTAATAGTATTTCAGTCACATCGAAACGCCCAGCTAGTTACAGGTGAAGAAAGACCATGGCATGTTTCTGTGCACGGAACACAAATGCATTGCTCCATTCAAGAGCAAACAGCTGGGTGAACCGCTGACCTACCGGAAACCAGCCGGAAGGCTTCCTCACATGAGAACACCAAATGCCTAGGCAGAGATTCAACCGACAGCGGAGAGGAGCTAAGTGAAGGTCAGTTGAAGACCAAAACCACTCTGCCAGAGACTCAAGTACTCGTAATATAGTTAACATCGGTTGTATTGTACCATCTTGTAAATAGCCTACAATTCCTTACCAGGTCGTGGCTATGGGATGTTTTTGTTTATTTGACAATAGAGTAACCACTTTGGCAATACGTACAACGGAGATGGATGTTCAAATGGAAAAAGTATTATGTCTGAATTAATATGTAACATGTAGTTTAAAATGTGGTGAGGTAATTTTTAATTTCACTCTTGGTGTTTTAATATTTACAAAACAAGTTACAAACGCCTAGGGAAGTCTGGCAAACAAGCGTATGACATACGTATTCTTCGAGGGCACAGTCTCTTGACAAAGACGTTAAACTATACAAATATCAGCCCCAATGTCGCAGTATGACATAGCACACATAAAAGTAAGACGTGTAACATGGTTCTGCACTAAACGGCAGGAGAAATTGACGTTTTAATATTAGAAAACAGTGAAGTACATCACTTTTAGCCATTACGTATACACGTGACGGCTGACAATGACACATCTGCATTATTTCATATAGAAAGGTAATTGTTTTTCCAACAAACTCACTGGACCGGTATAATATGAAGTTTATGAATAAGTCAACGCAAATATGATGAATACTAATATGAATATGTAGTGAATATGACTACAAGTGAGTCTTTCCTGATTTAAGTTTCAAGACATTATCAATCAGTGATTATCTATGCGTATCTACATGAGTTACTCTAAACGGTCAGATAAATCAAGATTTTTAAAATATACAAAGGTCCGTTAGATATAGAACACGTTTGCAGTACATTCGAAAACAGAACAATCAACCATCAGTAATGCTTCCAGATCCATTATTCGATCTTCTGTCAAGCATTTCATGCATTTACGGTGGAATATATGCCATGTACATGTTCGTAAATGTCAGTACATACACACAATTACTTCGATATATCCAGCAAAACAAGTTGAAACTTGATATGTACCAATCGTTCAGAGACATTATACTTAATAACAAATAATTACATATTAAATACGTACCAATGGCTTTAAAAACAATGTTAATACAAGCAGAGAGTGTATATTGAAATCCCATGGGCGATCAGCTACTGCTTTATATTTCGTTAGGTGTCACAGGATATATAGTAAAACTCACTAAACAGGATGTTAAAGTTAGTATAAATATCGATCTTGGAGACACGTGGCAGCTTAATGAAGGCTAGAAGTAATGCATAAAGATTCCATGTGAGTGCTCTGCATGACTTGCACCTACATTAAGCTGCCATTTGCCTAAAAGTTTCAAATTCTTCTGTACTAGAACTCCGTTTAGATGGAGTTTACTGTAGCTGGATCTGTAGTGATAAATAACACTCAACGAGCGTATTTATATATGGTTGTTATATTACGCATTCAGGTTGATGCAGCAGCTGAGTCCGCTCATCAGTATCAATATTTGCAAGGAGGGAACACGGCCGCCCTGTGTTTGATTAAGGGAGGTTCTGTCTACGTTACTCACCAAGGACGCCACCGCCATTTAGCAGGAGATTGCATTCTGAGAATCACTACCTTCTCTGGAATTCTTATCCCCTTGACGATCCAGCAATAGTCGGAAAGTAACAGTATGCGAAGGGTATAAACACGGGCTACAACCATATTACACATAACATGTAGTAAAACATCGATAGTTCGAAATGTTCGTACAAAAGAATTTAGATCTGTTTAGGCTTGTGTTCGCTTAATGTATGCTAGTTGTCATGCGAAAAGCTCCCAAACGACCTTTCTGCAAACTTTCACCCTACATTGAGCTGCCACCTGCCAAAACTGCTGACAAAAAGCGATCAATAATGATACGTATTTGAGTGTTAGAATATATGCGCTTTTACTGTAGTATTATATTGGTAATTAAACCTAAATTTATTCCATATATAATTGCACGAGTTTGGTGATAAATTGTTACTTGCAAAATGATGGCGTTGTCTCCTCTGATGACATGTAGGCACAGTTTTCCAAATTATAATGCATTCTCATCGGACTACCTCGCATTGGTAAATAGCTGATCCATTCGGGACCAGAGCATTTAATCAGAATCCAAGCTGTTTGAATCGGATGAAGTAAAGATTTTATTAAGATCCGAAATTGAGCAGACATTATTATTTCTTTAAAACAGAATTTAAATGATGGATTGCATATAGCTGTTATCTACGAAAGTAAACTATGGTATTACCTGGACTATACCTGAATAACCATTACCTGGATATACTGCGAGACATTGTCAAAAACAACAATTGACAAAACTTGAACTACGTCCAATTGACGAAAAGCAGCAAACGATTCTATTCAATTCTGCTCCTGGTTATACAAAACTATGTGAAAATATGTAAGGAATGATAACAATTACCCTGCTAAACGCGGCCTTACTGACATTTAACTCTTTGCATGCTAGCCGTGAAATCATGAATACCTATGCAAACAGTTTGGATCTAGATGAGACGCCGCATTTTGCATATATATATTATCTCTGATTGTATATGTAATCTGTTTTTCTCTGATTGTACAGTTTCTCCTTTTTGGTACAAAAACATGGCGATATCAACATTAAACATGTTCTAAGATCGATAAGTATAATAGTGTCATGGACAACATAAGTACATAACATATTATAACACTAACTTAATCTAAACCGTATTTTGGGGATGCCCTTAACCAGTGCTTGTATTCAATAACAATTATGCACAGTACAAAATACTCTCAGAATGAAGGAATTTCAGAAATTAAACGGTACTAAAGTAACATTTTACATGATATATTGGTCTTGTCATCACCCTTTAAAATTCGGCTACGTAAAATACATTTTTGAAAACAGATTTCTGTATTAATCTTCTCAGGACATAAATCTTTGAAACACATCGTTACAATTAACCAGTACATACTACCGACTTTCGTGCAAGGTTAAATTGTCATTGACGTCTAAGTTGGTAGGGATATTACGTGTTATTCGTGATTGTTTGAGAATGGTCACAGTGTAATTTACAAGACGTCTAGTATCGCGACAATTACATATTGTAATAAACATTGACGTTTTCCTTAATATAAACACATTTTCACGCATATTAAGCAAAGTATACACCCCTATCAGATTGTTCCTATAAGAGCCGTCTGACCAGTGTCTGCTCTATTTACTTATATAGATCTGGCTCTATGGTTTCTACTTATACAAAACCATCCTGTGTACATATGTCATTATAAAATATAAAGCTAATAAGTATTCATGAAGTCATTATTTCTTACACGAATATTATTGCGAGAGGGGATTAATTTTGTACAAGCGAGCACATTGTATTCTAGATTCACGTTTACGTAAGTGAAAACTGACAAAGTGCAATGCACACTTACGTCTAAGTACATTAATATATACATTTTCTTTTAAAAAACATTGAATATATGTCAAGCAACAGTAACATTGACACTGAAATTAAAGAAAAACATGTTTAACTGCTTCCTTCATTGGCCACTAACTGTTGCATAACCAAAGACCTCGTTATTTATATAACAACATTCTTAACGTATTAAAACAAAACTACCCACGTTTACCAAATCATACACCAACCATATTTCAATGCAATAGTTGCGGTGTCCAATGTGTGTTTCTTCCAGATGAGCAACCGGTATAATGTAATCATACACACTAGCAAGGTTATTCTCCCTTCTTTATTCGTATACCAATACAATATGACACAGTTGAATTACAAGATGGTATACATGTTATAGCTGTCACCTCCATCGCTGATTCTACTTGATCTACTTCTTTTACTACGTACATGTACTTTAGTCTTTATTACATATATCAAGTTCCATCATCGGTACTATAACAAATATAATTGCTGTAATAACATTCATGATACACATTGCTGTATTGGTTGCAACAGCACAATAAGCAGTTGTATGCTGTTCTATCCAATGTAGTTATGCAAATATGATCAATGCTACTTATTAGTTTTAATATTAGAAATTATTCTGCAAGACGTATAAGTAAAAACAGTTGAATCCGAGTTGGCAGTAGTAGTAGCAGCAACATAAGTAGAAGTTGTAGAGTAGTGCCTGTTGTGCTTTTGTTTTTAAGAAATAATAATCTGTATTAATGTCAATGCATGCGCAACTGTAATAGTTTAATGAATTGTAGATACACTAGACATAGTTTCAAACTTTGTTTACTCTTCTGTAGAATCGTCTTCATAGTTTACTAAAGCACTGCTGCCATTTCAGGTATATCGATTTGATTACATGGTATATTTCTGTGTGATAGGTATGAGAGTAAACTAAATGTTTATATCAACAGATTGTCAACAAAGTACATGTACAATGTTTTATTTTCTATTTCTACTATTCTCACGAAACTTACTTCTTGAATTTTCTAACATACGCTATTTATAACGAACTTAATAATATTGACTGTATTCGAATACAAAAAAATGTAAAGCCAGTTATCTATTCCTAAAGATTATACATCTTCCGCCCGTACACCTTCCAAACTACGTAATAAAATTAGAAATGAAAACAGAAAACGAAACATAAGGCCGATCAACGTAGCAAGTTAGACAACTCTACAAGACTTCCTATAATATGTTGTTGTGTAGTTGTGCACCATGATTGCCACTCGCAACAGCTCACTCTCAAGCAGACACAGCATAGTGACACCCCATGGCATTTAGCATAGTGACATTCAAAACACCAAAGGTAACTGGCTTGAATTACGGTTAACCGATGATTATATTTTAATTAAAAATAGTGTGTGGTTCTGTGCGCAGATTCATGGACATCACCAAAGTTTGTCAAATGCTATGGAGTTATTAGTTGCATTAAAAGTAAACAAACTATTTACACAATACTATCGTACATGTAAAAATGTCGGGCAATTCAGGATTTATATTACTTTTCAAATTAAAATGATTCATTTTAGATGTCAAAATCATAGAGATAAACGTTGTTTAATTTACATTTTTGCAAGGCCGAATTAAAAAGATGGGATCTAGATTAGATTGAATTTCTACTGCTGCGAGTAAGTCGATAATTTCTAAAACAGTAAATATATTATAAATTCAGCAGATAGGGGGTTGGGATCGCAATCATTTTGCTAGCAGGAAATGATTAACCTTTATCCCACCACCACTGACCTGACTTTGTAAACAACTTCGATTCATATGAGATACCGAGTTACTCGCGAATCATCAGGATCCAAAATGTCTGAAACTCGGCCAACAGCTTTACAAAATGTTGATTGTTTGACACTCAGCCAACAGTTTTACAAAATGTTGATTGTTTGACACTCGGTCAACAGTTTTACAAAATGGTGATTGTGTGACACTTGGCCAACAGTTTTACAAAATGTTGATTGAATCGGAAGTAGCCAACATTGCAGATGATCTCTAAACTTGAGTAGACATAATCTTTTTACATCGGAATAAGGGCTAACCATTGCAGTGCTTGACACGGGTCACCAATGTAGTTTGAAAACAGTGTAGATCTGGATGACCCGTCTCACCACGATCTACACTGTGTTACGCATTTCTTTAGAACAAATATTCCTAAATATTCCCCACACGCTTAACCTGAATGAATGTTGTAAGAGTCCATTTGAAACATCAGCGTTGTAAGAGTTTAATATTGATACCATAAGAAGAAACCCGCAAGCATACTTTGAAGTTATTATACTATTTATAAAAAGGCAAACTGTTTTGAATCTGATCCAATGTATTGTTAGTTATTTTGCCGTTTTTTGTCTTCACCCTTGTCAGTGACTTGCCGTGCATTTGCAAACATATTAGATCCAGATGAGACGTCCAGTAATTCGAGCAGACATTGTTGTTTTCATACGAAGATAATTTTTCAGAATCAGGAACAGAGTGCCAAACAGTGTCGTGTTTAGATGCCGGGTTCAAACTGTTTACAAAGCTAGCTCAATAGGCATAAACAGAATATCAGCTTTATATTTCAAATAAAGCATGATAACGACCATACATTTCTAATTGCTTCTGCTTGTTTAACCACATTCCCCGTGTTATTTTAGACCCATCCCCCTTGAATAAATCTATGAAAAAGATAATTTACTACAAAACAATGTGCAGTTTTGAAACCATTGTGATAAAAAGAGTACATGCTCCTATTGAGTAAATGCTCTATTATCACAATGGTGTCAAAACGTGACTTTAACAGTATAAGGGAATGAGTTAAACATTTTAATTCATTCATAACCTTTTATTTTAGGGGTGATTCCAATCAGTTTAGCATTTATTGTTCTCAGAGATCTCAAAGTATTCTACAATGTTCAACCTACAATGTGATTTACCCATCTGCAATCTAAGCAACTGTCGTCTGCAAAATGTGTCGTCTGCAAATACCGTCACCTGCATCAACTCTTATAGTACTATTTTATTTAATTTAATTTCCAAAATCATGTTTCAAAGTGTATCAAACAGTTTGGACCTCATGAGACACCGAGTGACTCAGTGTCTGATCTAGATCGGAACTCATAGAGTACTAAAGGTAAAAGGTCAAGGGTATTTTTTATTTAATCATATTGGTAACCTGATTCCGTTGCCTATTTGCATTAACATCCCAAGAGCTTTATTGGTTACATTCATCGTTTCTCGCGACAACATAAAAGCTGACTGGATAACAGTATTGTTCATTGGAAGCACTTTGTGGATTACTAGAAGACAATGTAATGTAAACATCAAAGGTAATACAAAGATAACTAAATCTGAGACATAGTCTGACCATCTTTCGTTGATGCAATAAACTTAGTAATCACCTGCATTACAGATGGACAATATAGGATTGAAAGGTTAAAGGTCACACAATTAGACTTGTTTGGATGGCTGTTGTAGAGTTGTGATACTGTATACCGATAGTATAAAATATATTGTTATGGAGACAATTATCGATACGTACAGTAAAACCTCGATACTTCGAACTTATAGTAATGAAGAACAGGGTCCATGCTTATAAAGCTTATAGTTGAGTCTGAGTTTCGTTCTCAAGCTTTTGATTGGTCAGATTTGAGTTCTCAAGCTTTTGATTGGTCAGATTTGAGCCAAAGGCTCAAATCTGACCAATCAAAAACTAGAGAACGAACTCAGACTCAACTAAAAGTTTTATAAGCATGGATACTGATGTTTTAAGGCAAGTGGCTGCTGAATGCAGAGTGATTTGTTTGTGACTTTCACCCTGCATTGAGCAGCCACCAATCTCAAAGACTGATAATGATAATTGTTTTATTATTCGAATAATCTTGGTTTTACTGCGTATTTTGCTCAAAATCAAATATATCGGTATTACTTCGTTTTTTCATTCTGAAAGGTTGGGTGAACTGAAACGAAATATTGGAATGCGATACTAATTATTAATAACATTTACAAAATGTATTTTTCTATATGAGTAATTTGGCGTCTTTTATGATCTAAAATACTTTGTTACAAAACCATTTGGGTAAATCATGTTTCATGTGTGATTTAGAGTGGCGATTTGTTAATACAAATTGCCATTACCCAACATTGCTCCTAATCAACTCCTTTGATGTCATATAACGTCGTCTGCTACAATTTTAATTTTTCAATTTATTGCTATGTCCTTTCGAGTAACACAATCACAACATTAAACAGTTTGGAACCAGATGAGACGCTTAGTATCTCGGCGTCTCTTTGCATCAAACTGTTTCGCGAAAGGTTTAAAGCTATCGAATTCTTTTAACATATGGTAGATAAGAGAATTATGTATATTCTGCTGATACCCGTTAGAATCACCACTTCGATGCCATTTCAGTGAATAACAGCAATAAAGGGTTTGTCAGGGTAATAATAATCCATCTAACGGATTTTGTCTTTCGTCGTTTTCCTAATACAGTAAAATCGCGATTATCCGAATACTAAAATACTTATCATTATTGACCCAAAAGACAGATGACAGTTTAATCCAGGGTGGAAGTCATGCAGAAATGTCCTCTATGAGCCTTTTCATGACTTTCACCCTACATTAAACAGCCAAATGCCTTAAAGTAGAATTCTTCTATATTAATATTTCGAACTATCGCGGTTTTACGTAATATATCTACAGTTTCTGGCATAGCCAACACCGCCTGTGTTCATATGCCATTATAAAAACACCTTATTAATATGCATATATGTATTATTTCTGTCATACATATTAATCACGTAAAGAGAAATTTATTCCCATACACGTTTATATGTAGTCTAACACACCCTGTACGCGAGGATTCTACACCGTAAAGTGCTTTCAAAGCTGTGAATAATATGTACGATACCTTTATTCGTAACCTGATTCCGATACCTCTTTAGCATAAACATTCTGTGGGCGTTATTTATACTGTCGCCTCTTGTTTCTCATAAAAGCATCAAGCCTGTATCAGCCTAAAAGCATTTTTCATCGGCGGCACTTTAGTGATTGTTTGGGTACGCTGTGTTGTGCTACATATATCGGATATAAAGATCGAATCAGTCAGATGTTCTTATTTCTATTATACCACAGTGTTCAAGAAAAAGGTCATATACGTTCACTGGCTATCGCAACCCGTAATGTCTAAAGTTTTACATTAAACTGTTTGGGGAATAAAACGTTCTACTAGGAATACACAACCATACACATTGCCAGCAGAGGAATACATAAGATAGATAACAGCTCCTTTTTAAGCATCCGAACCCCATGCCATGGTCGCTAAAAAGGTTTGGTAGGGATATTTTAGTATTTGAATACACACACATATCCATAGCTCTATTGAGTTTTGAAATTGAAACAAAAGAGATAAGGGTGTCAATGCTGTATTTGTGTCTGAATACACCATATGTGTCAATAACAAACTAAGTTTCGTTTCCTGTGAAAAGACTACCGTTGTGATTTGATCTGTGTTGTGTAGCTGTTGGATAAGTTTTCGGATAACTTTAAAGTATGAGTAGGATTCAACACAAAGCATGGCAACAATAGATCAACCTGTATAGCGAAAACTAAAGTGCTCTACTAACGTTGTCATCGACTTTGCTGAACTTTATTTTTAATCTCTGTGTGTGCAAGGAAACACCCAAATTAACAAACAATCGAACAACAAAACCGCACAACCAAACAATCGCTACATACACAGGTACACGATAACATTGATTACTGGGTACCTCGTTTCAAATGATTTGGATCCAAATACCTACGAATGTCAGAGCTGCATATAAGTAATGTACCTAGTTATACAGTGCTCCCTCCCTACAACGGCCCTCTCGATAACAATCCCCTCCTTACAACAACGCATGTCACTGTTTCCGAAACAACAAGGCTCAAGAAACAACCTTTTTCCCATCGTAGTTTCTTTATGCCTCCATCAAACCCTATGTTGTGACCACTCTTTAGAATCGTCACTTTGTGACGATTCTAAAGAGTGGTCACAACATAGGGTTTGATGGAGGCATAACGGGTTTAGTTCTCGAAATACACCTTATCTGGGGATCTGCAAACAAGCTAATTATGTTTGATTTTCCCTCCCTATAGCAACTCCCTCTAAACAACACATACAATCTTCGTATCCCAAAGGGTGTCGTTGTAGAGAGGGAGCACTGTAGTCTTCTTTCAGTCCGAATGTCCGCTAAACCAATTGTACATTTACTCCCCTGGTCATTGAGTCATTGGCCTACAATATTCAGCACTGCTAACATATGGCGCAATCATGCAGCCGCAGTACCGGCGAGTGAGGTACCCACAGGTACCCATTTTTACCCTTGGGTGGAGGGGAGGTGCGGATGGGAGACACATAAAAGCGCGATTTGAACCCCGGACCTCCGGACTGATAGTCATGCGCGTTACCACTAGACCACCGCACACCACAACTATATAAGGTGTGTATGTACGAAATCTAAGTAAAATATTGTACAATATATTGCTGCTACTCATTAGAATCGCTTCACTGGGGCGATTCTAATGAATAGCATCAATATAGGAATTGCAGGGAAATAAGTAACTTTGACAGATCGTTACGTATTTTATTTAGATCCCTAGAATGTCGTCAACTATTCTTCATTTCCAGCCTACTGATTACTACATGTATAATTCATTTGCAGAACGGAATGTTTTTACTTCTTGCTCATATTGGACATGCACAAATGGACCCTGACTAGGCGTTGAATGGAACGGTGATGTCTATTTGTTAAGATAACACTTAAGCAAGGATTTCGACCTAGACTATCATTCCAAGAACATAATAAAGGCGTTAACTCTTTACTCCATAATTACGCCTTTCTACACCTTTGCGTACATAGTAGACCTAGATCAGACGGCCCCTATAAGAGCACTCTGATCAGGGTCTGCTCTGTTCGCTTATGATATAATATAGATAAGATTCTACAGTTTGTACCATGGCCAATATATCCCGTGTCCATGTCCTATTATAACTATTAATCTAATTAATATTCATGATGTCATTATTTCTAATATGCATATTCATAGAGTTAAACATTTCGGATACTGATGAGACACCGACTTACTTTACATCTGCTCTGGATCAAACTACTTACAGAGATAACTAAGATTCCCCGTAAAACGCTAAAATTTAAGTATAATATATATCTGGTGTTACAAGTTGAAAGTATATACTTGCAAACGTGTATTCCAAGCTTACAGTGAAAGCGGAACTTGTAAATGTTTTAACGATCAACTTGCGGCATAAATAAAACTGTCTCCCCATTTATGAATATTAATTATCTAACTAGTAAATGCTTTAACCATCAACTTGCTGAAAAAATAAAACTGGCTCCTCCTTTTCTGAATACTAATTATTGAAACAGTATCAAAAGTATCACTGAATATACATATTTTATGGCAACTACAGCATATCCTGACTAAAGGGCGCCTTCTTTCAGCAACCCTTTAATCTGCATCTGCACTATTTGCAAAAGGTGTTATATACTAGGTTCCCACACCATAAGGATTAAAACTGTTGTTGGTAATGGAATTGTTTCTTATATTGCTAAACGACAATACGGTACCGCGTCTCTAAAGCTACAACTTATTAAATAACCGTTAGTATCCTAGTAAACTGAGATTTTCTTTCATACAGAAAAAAGTAATACAAAACGTTCGCATAAGAGCTATCTGCATAACATTCTTACTGCATTTAAGTTACATGTATTATGCCCACTTTCGTCCAAATCAATAAACACCAAATCTTATCAACATATACATAATCATTACAATAATGCTTACAGCACATTTTGCCACAGTGTATACATATTACGGTACATATAAACGATATCTAAATAATATTAAATTCTACAGACAATAGCTGATGTTTTTCACAGAAGGAAAACTTCGTTATTGTTACGGAAATCAATGGACATGTTCGATCGATCTCCTGCTGGCTCACTTCATGAACATTCATGCTAGAAATCATGACATAATTAACATTAATTTGATTAAATTTTATGATTGCATACATAAACGTAATGATTATGCGCTATGGCAGAACAGTAGGATTTTCTTATAATGAAACATAGCATACTCAAATCTGACGGCTCTTACAAAAATTGTCTGACCTAATTCTACTCAAAGATGTTATAATATTACAGTTTTCCCCCAAATTCTATCTAATATTTTTTATACCCCCTTTTGAAAAAAATGGGGGTATATTGCTTTCAACATGTCGGTAGGTCTGTCGGTCGGTCGGTCTGTCGGTCGTCGGTCGGAAGATCGATGATTTCCGATCGATAACTAATAAACGACTTGGCATATAATCTTCAAACTTGCTGTGGTGGTTGGTCATGACAACTAGATGACTCCTATTGCTTTTTAGGTTACTAGGTCAAAGGCCAAGGTCACAATGACCGTAACTGGTGAAATACTTTCCGATCAATAACTGCTCATGGGTTTGGCTTGAGATCTTCAAACTTGCTGTGGTGGTTGGTCATGACCATTAGATGTCATCTATTGTTTTTGAGGTCACTAGGTCAAAGTTCACGGTCACCATGACCCTTAACTGTTTAAATGGTTTCCGATCAATAACTGCTCAAGGGTTTGGCTAAAAGTCTTCAAACTTGCTGTGGTAGTTGGTCATGACCACTGAATGACTTGTATTGTTTTTGAGGTCACAAGGTCAAAGTTCACGGTCACCATGACCTTAACTGTTAAAATGGTCTCTGATCAATAACTACTCAAGGGTTTTGGCTTAGGATCTTCAAACTTGCTTAGGTGGTTGGTCATGACAACTAAATGAGGCATGTTGTTTTTTAGGTCACTGGGTCAAAGGTCAAGGTCACCATGACCTTAACTGGTTTTCGATCAATAACTGCTCAAGGGTTTGGCTTAGGATCTTTAAACTTGCTGTGGTGGTTTGTCATGACCACTAGATGACCCCTATTGTTTTTAGGTCACTAGGTCAAAGATCAATGTCACCATGGCCTTAACTGGTGAAATGGCTTCCAACCAATAACTGCTCAAGGGTTTGGCTTAGGATCTTCAAACTTGCTGTGGTGGTTGGTCACGGCAACTAGATGACCCCTATTGATTTTGAGGTCACTAGGTCAAAGGTCAAGGTCACCATGACCTTAACTAATGAAATGGTTTCCGAATAATAACTGCTCAATGGTTTGGTTCGGGATCTTCAAACTTGCTGTGGTGGTTGTTCGTGACCACTAGATGACCCCTATAATTGTTGAGGTCGCTAGGTCAAAGGTCAAGGTCACCATGACCTTAACTTGTGAAATTGTTTCAGATCAATAAATGATCAGTGGTTTGGATCTTCAAACTTGCCTTGGTGATTAGTCATGACCACTAGATGACCTCTATAGTTGAGGTCACTAGATCAAAGGTCAGGGGGTCTGGTGGGTATACATGTTTTACAAACATCTCTTGTTTCTCTACATTTTTCAAATAATTTGACACTTCCCTGAATATGTATGTTATCAAAAAGACTGTTCATATGTATACGCTTTACACAATAACCTATATGAGTAGAAACTATTATGCACCAACATTCGGGATTAAGGATGAGCAATCGTGTTTAACACCGAGTAGACGATTATTTTCTAATAGTAATAGTATTACACGAGGACGAACTGAAACTCTCAGATCCATGTGGAAACCATTCTAGTTATTCCAACGACCACATAACGAAGACATAGACTCACACTGAAGAGCCAGTTCAGATATCTTCTGAATGAGACTCATTGAACAGGACTTGCACTATTACATGATGTACCAACTGATGCTAAATGTTTACAAGATAGTGTAGTTTGCAGCTCTTCCCGCTCGTCCCAACAAACATAAAACAGAACATGTTGCAAAATCCCACTTTGAAGAGTTTATCTTTTTATTAAATCGGCAAGTATCTACCTTTTCGGATGCCAATGGTACAAAATAATATGCATTTATTATCATCAATACGGACTATCAACACATCAGCAGCTTACACAACAGCTATATCTTCATATATAACCACGAAAAACATGCAGCTAGAACTATCATTAAAGGTGGTTAATACCCCCACTAGCCCATTTGACACAGCGATGGGTTTATAGAAATAAATCTGATGCTAACCTAATATGAGCATGGACTACCACATATCTACATCACATACCTGGGTGTATGTCTGTCTGTCTGTCTATGTCTGCACAAATACACTACTTTAGGTACCAGATGAGTTACACTTGACATGTATTGGGTTTTTGCACACACATGCACTACTTTATGCATCACAACAGGGAATTAATTCATTCGTGCAAGAAACGACAAATTAAAACCTTTATCGCAGTTTCACAACTTCAGATGGTTTTCAACAATACTGCACGTTTTAAAAATAAGTTATATTGAGGTATGACAGCAAAAAACTACGGACAAAATTTCATTAAGTAAATTAAGAAAAGGAAGACACTTTATAAATGAAGAATCAAATTAAAACCGCAATTGCAGGTGCACAATTTTTTATGCAGTTCAACAATACTACATAATTTAAAAAAAATCTGTTGAGGCATGGCAGAATAAAGCTGCGGACAATATTTCATTTGTTGAAATTACAAGAAGGGAGATAATTCAAAAATGAAGTGACTAATCAGAACTGTAATCACCAGTGCACAAATTCAGGTGATGTTCAAAAATACTGTAAAAATTAAAGACGTTCTGTTGAGGCATGACAGAGTAACGCTCCGGACAAAATTTCATATATTAAAATAACGAAAAGGGAGACAATTCAATAACGAAATAACAAATCGAATCTGCACTCGCAGGTGCACAACTTCAGATGGTGATCAACAACACTGCATAATTTAAAATGTTCCGTTGAAGGATGGCAGAGTAAAGCTACGGACAAAGTTCCGTCTACAGACGGACAGTGCACCCCCAGCATTTCGTTGTGAGTGTGTGTGTGTGTGTGTGTGTGGGGGGGGATTTATAATAAGCTACGGTAAAGTCTGTCCTGAGTGGCCATGCAATCATTCATTGAACACAGTTATCTTAAGCATTTGGTTAGCTAATGTCGGGCACAAGTGATGCAGAAAGCATTGCATTACGTTTGACATGCATTAAGCTACCACCTGCCTTACAGACCACATTTTAGTTCAGGTTCTACAGTATACGAAGTCCCACATAACACATGTGTAACAAGCAAATTCATAGAATTGATATCTCCTGCCAAAGGTATTACCTAAAAAACCGGCAAACAATGATGGGGATGTCTTATCCTTAGATAATCAATTTAAAACATGAGGTCTATGATAGCCCTGGATCGCTCAACCAGGTTTTACTTGTCTTTGATACATACTGATACCTTAAATATATATGTTGACCAACTTTATGAATAGTGTGCCAAGTTACTGCTTTCTACGACAATATTTAATAATTGTGTACAAGTTTCGATACTGAATGAGCCACAGCAAGGGGAAATGTGCCTTATTGTATTACAAAAAGTGTAGACCTAGACTGGCTGCCGCATGTCCGCTGTGGCAACTGATCCAGTCTTACTACTTTTTGCATTAGTTGCAGTTTGTATATACTACTTATATAGTTTATTCTCACTACATATCGGATTGGATATTGCATTTGTGACGTGATTGCTGATCTATTTCTGAACTCTTTGAATCATAAGGCCTATTTTATCTTGACACTGCTTGAATATGAAAGCTGTATAAAGCCTATTCAAGTACTTAATGCAAAACAGCATTGAATGCAATACAGTATCCCTCTGCTTTCAGCAGGGGATAAGAGCAGTAAATATATGATTTGTGTGTATCAAAGGGGAGCAACTCCTTAAAGCCGCATGTCATCTGAAAAAAGTAATACATGGGAACGATGCCATGGCGATAACAAATATTCATGTTGAGTTTCAATGAATTCTGTCAATCCGTTACAGAGATATAGAATTAGACGGAAAAATATATGATTTTTGAGTATCAAAGGGCAATAACTTCTAAACATTACAAGTGACTTAGAAAAGTAATAAATGGATATGATGCACCAGTGATATCAAATATTCAGGTTGAGTTTCATTGAATTCTGTCAATCTGATACAGACATATGGCATCGGACAGGGAAAAATGTCATTTTGCGTATAAAAGGGCAATAACTCCTAAATGCCACAAGCGACCTGAACAAGTAATACATGTGAGCGATGCCTTAGTGATAACAAATATTCATGTTGAGTTTCATTGAATTCTGTCAATCCGTTACAGAGATATGGAATCGGACGGAAACGGGACGGACGGATGGGCGGAAAGACAGAAGGACGGAAGGATGGCCGGACGGACAAACCCTAAACAGTATCCCTCTGCCTTTGGCAGGGGATAATAAATAAATAAGTTCATAAATGTTACGCCGTACTGTCTATCTGTCATAAATAAGATAATATCTGTCAAGCAAATGTCAAGTTTATATTCAATTAATGAATAATGCCAAATAGCAGTACCCAATTTGATTTACTAATTAACTTTGCAAATAGATTGGAACTAAATGAGACCTCGAACTAATAGGGGTCTTATCAGACCTCAACATGTTTAACACCCTAGTTACGTATTTATATAGGAATTTATCATACCCACATAGTTTGAAATGAAGTTGATATACGTTATGCAAAGAAATAAACCAGCATGTCAAAGGTTAATTTCATCTATTATAGAAATGTTCGCTTTGGTCTGTTATATCCCGCCATTAACTGGTCGGACAATTTCAATGCATCTCTCCAATATAGATATATAATCTTGTGACATCCATTAGGCCAAACCTTTGAACTTTGATAGATGTACCAGACATTCCGAATTAGATATATCTAATCTACCGCCTATACCATATGCCATTACTTAAACAATCACTCCTGAAATGCTTCGCTTGTGATATATTTATAACAAATATATAAGGAAATAAATGGAATGCAACTAATTTCGCAAAACTCGTCTGATTTGTTGCAATAACACTTAGAAGCTAGCAATACTGCAAACCTTTACTAGATACAGACGTCGATTTACGCATGGCAAACCATATAGAAAATGTATGTTCGGGATCTGCTCTGCTTGTTTGTGAAATAATTTACATTGTATATAATATATACCTGAGGCTCGTGTTCTGTCATGGCCAATTTTGTCATTGTTAATGCGTCATTATAAATACAAAATAATAATATTACATCAGGCATTATGTCTTACATAGATGTTAATTTGTTAAATGGTTAATCAAAAATAGGTGTCAGGATGTCGTAGTGGTTTGCCAACAAGTTTTAATATAGTCCTCTTTCGTTATGGGGTGGTTGCATGTATGAGAATGTGCAGAAGTTATCCGCCCAGAGACGTCGGTTTTCCGGAAGTACTACAGTTTCCTATCACATAAGTAGTCACCAATTGCGCTACCGAGCTTTATTTTACAATAGTATACCTTATCCAAATACACCCCTTCTTTACTTGTGTAAACAGTAATGTTCCATAAATTGGGGTTGTTCCCTCTGGGACACTATATGGAACTATATGGAGATGCAAATATATTACGCTTGATAATTTCCGGTAGTTTCCGCGCGTACGGAAACGTACTTAAATGAAATACATCATTTAAAGTTATATATTGATTAATTAAAGATAGTAAATATACATTGAAATGTCTTAATTTCAATACTGATAAATGAATATATATATATGTAATTAATGTATACTTAAAACACTGTAACTAGTTATGTTTTTCGTCCTAAAGGGAGGTAAAAACTGATCACCCTTATATAAGCTTTCTGCAATTTTTGTACCTGTATAAAACAAAAACATGCCTTTTAAAGACTCCTATGTTCAATTGATGAATGGTCGACAGGTTCTATTGTATATAATGTGTTTGCACATTTCAATCCAAGAAATGTATTTAAAAAATGGCATTTTTCTATTTTTTTCCTGAGTAAAATAATAATTATTATTCAGCTTGAATAAAATTGAATAATAACTGTTTTTTAGAATTTATTGTAAATGCAATAATTGATATGCAGATAAATACAACTACAAAAGTGAAATACTTAAAGGGAGATAATCATGGAGCCACACAGAACTGCTGTAATACGTTATAGAAGAAATGCGGTATACTACAATAAATAGTACAGCCCACTTCAGGCCTAATTGCATTATAGTGACCTACCAGTCAGCCCTAAAATAGGTTTAAGGCCCTCAGCCTTCGACTATAAACCAATAAGGCCCTCAGTGGGCTGTACTATTTCTTATCTAGTAGCTTACAGTTAGAAAGCTACCTCCATGGGAACTGTATACGGTTTATCCATGAAGTAATATATGCAGGGTGTTTGACAGTATGGGTGTAATACTTTGCCAAACGGTATTCATGATATGTTAACAAATAATCCACTGTTCTTATTAGACATACTGGTTTACATATAACCCATCTTTATGCAACCCCTATATAGAATGATAATAATCACATGATCTGGTTCGGTTTTATGTTCGTGTTTAGCAATCTAGTACTGTTAGGTGTCCGTTTAGGGAGTCAAATTCAGGTGAACTTTATTTAGGTTCTTTGGTACTTAAACATGTCATAGGTTAATCAATGTTACAACACAACACGTAATAAACCCGTATGGTATTATTATTAATTTGACGTCAGGGGAATTAATTCTAGCCATTCCCACTTACGTTTAGCACTGCCATAGGAACCAGTGTATAATGAAATTGAAACTAGAACATTTTAAACCAATTTGGGTAGATCTAACCAGGGGTCGACCCCTTCCCCGCCCACACCCCAAACATACGTAGAGGAGAACACATTCTACTGAACGAGCTACGAAGAGAACACATTCTACTGAACAAATTATGAAGAGAACACCTTCTACCGAGAGAGCTACTGAGGAGGTAACAATGATGTGATAGGGAGGTGGTGTATGCTGTAGTACGACAACAACACTCGTAGGTTATCCGTGAAACAGGTGAAGCATGAGGCAAGTGTTTACCATTTGAAACAACTTAAAGGAAACGATTTGATAATCTGAAAACCAAATATGCAAGTTTTCCACAACTTAGATTTCATCAGATTGGGTTTGAGTTGTAACAAGAATTCAAAAGCCAAATAATAATCCGACTTTCTTTTCCATTTGTTCTATTAACATTAAAGAGCATACGAGAGATATTGTAAACACAATGCGTCTTGTTCAGTCGAATACTGCCTGTTATATGTTATAAACAAAGAGAACAATCAGTCTAGGTTTTATTACTTCCACCTACTTTGAAATATATCCTGACTGACTCAATACCGCGAGGATTATATATTGCAAAGAGTGCTTTCAATGCCGTAATAACGGATATGTTTTACGACATTTCTATTCTTAATCTAATTTCTTCATCTCGTTTTTGCATACACATTCCAGGATTGGAATTGGTAGGCTATGTAGTCCCTCGTTTCTCATAAAATGTATTATGCCTGTCTCAGCTTAAAGAGCATGCTTGGCTTGGGGTATCATCATTAAAACAATAAAACGGTGTCCAGCATATTAGATTGTGAAGTGACATGGAGTAAGTTGTACACTTCGTACACGTCCTGTTTGTTAACAGCTTCATTGTGTTGTACTCTGGTTCGACAAGTTCCTGCTCATTAACAACGTCAATGCTGTTCAATATTTAAAAAAAGGTTTTGTACACCATACCTAATGCATAGTGAGGTCCATTAGGGTACACATGTCGATTAATTCTAGTTGCAGGATGTAATGTTTCTAACAAATTCATTCTAAAATGTTGAATGACGATCTTTCAATCGTTTCCAATGGAAAGGCAAGCTGTTTCACTGCAGAACTTTATGAATGCATTGACTGAATTTAGGATCTTTACCTTTGAAAACAAATAAATAGTTCCTTTTTTTGACTCACCAAACACCTCCAACAACATTGAACAGTCGGAATGTTAAACAACTTAAATAACATAACAGTCAGTATGGCAAGCACTTTGGATTCGTTATATGCCGTGGTTTCTTTATACGAGTTTGATATTGTTGTCCGGATTTAAAGTTTAATGATTCAGAAAGCACACACACACGGAATCAATATTCAACTTGAGATATCACCGTTGAAGAACAAATCTTCTAACTGAATCGAGCGTATTGTGTGTTCCTCTGGTAAAGATTTAACACACAAACCCAAGAATATTATTTCCATTACGTCAAACAAAATATAGTTTCTTGACAGAAAAAAACAAATATATCTACCAAAGTCGGAAATATCTAAAACATAATTTTAGTTTGATTGTGAAAAGCTTTTGACTAGAGAGTATCTTATTTCTTCTCTGTTTGCAGTAGACACAAGTTTTCGCTTTGGATTCGCTTACAATAAGGTAGCTCTGCAATTTATACATGACAAACAAACAGTGTCAATGTGGCATTGTTGTGGTATTTGAATGTAACAGACGCGACAGTTTCAAGCAATTGACTTTTGTTTGTGAGAAAATGACTTCTGAATACCTTCTGATCCTTCGAGATCATGAATTTCAGTACTTCTTGTTCTGAAAATTGAATACCGCTTAAGCCGGTGCTAGGGGGCGTGAGCAGTGTTGCACTTTCAATTACTGTTCATGAACAGACTCAATAAAACCGAGTCTGCAAGTTTCTCTTTTTGTGTTGCTATTTTTGCTCTCGGGGGATCACCCCCTTTCAGAATTTGATATAACATGACTTTTCTGATTGTCTATACGCACTTTGCTAGACTAACAATATAACCTTAGTCTGTTTTCTGCATTTGATAAATAATTCAAGTAATGGCTGAAAATGGTACAAACATAAAACAATGTTTCCGCTACATCTAAATGGCAACACATATCTTAACCCAATACTTCTGCATTCTTAGTGATAGTGAAACATCTGGAGGTAAATTGTCCGAAGTGAATTTCGAAACCAGTGCACGCTTATGTATGTTACTTGAACACATCAACACTATTTGCTGGTATTACCTGACCAGATTAAACTGAGACTCCGTGCACAATCCGTATATATTCGTAATTCTATTTATAGATTTCCGAAGATAAACAACGTTCGAACATTATTGACTATTGACAGTATGTGATTTTGTTCATTCTCTGTGATAGCTCAGTAGATAAAGGCGTTGTATGCGGGTGGTAATATAGCGGGTTCGAGCCTCACGTCGGGCAATGTTTATTTTTTCTTCAAAAAGTAACTACATAACATTTTCCCTGTTTTAAGCATTGTGTTGTCATGAAACGCGATCGTACCACTTCCCCACATTTGCTTTGTTTTCGTCAACATAACGTAAATTTGGAAAGTGACCGTAAGCAAAGCAAAATGACGCTTTTATGTGCAGTTATGTCATGTACTTGAAATAAAAAGGAAATATAAACTGTCATATTAACATCCAAATGAAATTTAGATTTAAATCAAACACCAAATAAATGCATTTACTTAAACACCCAGTCTGTCTAATTTTTACCGTTTGTGCTACACAAGAAAAGTATAACAACACTGAGAATGAAGTACAGGGCGACGTTTTACTGCCGCCACACAAGCACTTAACACCTGCTGTTGTGAAGATTATAAGTTCTGATGAGAGGTGATCCTCCGAAAGTAAAGATTGCAATACAAAAAGAAAAACTTGCAGACTCGGTTTTATTGAGTCTGTTCATGAGCAGTAATTCACAGTGCAACACCGCTCACGCCCCTAGCACTGGCTTAAGCGGTATTTAATTTTCAGAACAAACAGTACTGAAATTCATGATCTCAAAGGATCAGAAAGTATAGCAACACTGAAAATGAATTACGGGGCGACGTTTTACTGCCGCGTTCAGATATTTAGACTCTATAGGTATTGTTTCAAATAATAAAATAGATAATAATACTCCACTATATACAGATGAACTTTCTTAAGCGGCCATCAAAAAGAGGTCTAATTGGGGGCATGCACGACAAGTGGTAGCGTAATGCAGGACAAAAGTGGTGCAGAACGCTCCTATCTTTCCTAATTACTTTTACCCTGCATGTAGCAGTCACCTGCTTTTTAAGACCCCCATGTTCAAAAAATGTCTGGCCGCTTAAGACAGGTTCTACAATATGGTTCAATATGAGGTCGACTGACAAGACCACATGCTTCAAGCTCTGTACGGGAACTACATAAAACGTTGACATTGTATTTCAGAACGAGACTATATTCCATATATTCATTTATGGTTGTTAACGTCTTGCTTGATTAACAACACCAGTTCATTTTGTCTAGACCTATTACTTAAACAACTGACTATCATTTTATAATGTAGAGTGAGGTTAAACTGTTCTATACATTTTAACATTCGGTAGGTGAAATGCAGTGTATATGTTGAACCTTTTGTACAAATACATCGAATATATTTGCATTTGTAAACAGTGCAGATCCAGATGAGAGGGATTCTCTCCTATATGAGCTATCTGACCAGGATATATAATTATGATGTTTGTCATTCAAAATTCTCGCGCAAATTAAAGTATTCCATGCATGGATACTAATGCCGTAAATGGTTAATTTCGGTTTGCAGCTAAAGTACGAAATGCTCTGCAGTAGCGAACGTCTCTGTCGAGTACTGGGATCATCAATGTTCAGCCTGAACCCGTACCCTGCTATGTACGCCTTCACTCCTATTTGCATTCACCTTGAATGCGATGAGACTCCGAGTAACTCCAAGCGTCTGATGAGGACCCAAGCTGATTGGTATACTCAATCAAGTGTTTGTCGTCAAGCACTTGTTTGAATCGGTACAGAAAATATGCACCCGATCAAATTTTGTCTAGGCATTGATTTGTCACACCCGAGTAAAAGTTTTGAAGTTATATTCTGTCCAAATTTCGTATAATTCAATCAGCATCAAACGTGGTGCACCTATTCATATCATTCAACAAATGCTTACAGTCCATTTTCCAACAGGTTATATATGTACTCCTCAGTATGCAAACAGTTTATTGCTATGATTATCATTGTGAAACAAACCAGATGAAAACTGAAATAGCAACCAGCATTTTGTTTTTGCCTGACAGCGACTCAATTGGCCCTAAGAACATACATTGTACTTACAACATTTTTGCACTAGGACATTTGAATTGTGCATTGTACAATCTAATTTCCGCTCAATATACAGCAGTTAGAACTGTAATATAATCTGAAAATGGGTGATCCTTCGAAAGCAAAATTAGAAATGCGAAAAGAGAAGATTGCAGACTCGGTTTTATTGAGCCTGTTCATGAGTAGTAATTAAAAGTCCAACACTACTCACACCCCAAGCACCGGCTTAAGCAGTATTCAATTTTCAAAACTAATAACATGAAAACTAATGATCCCGAAGGACCAGAAAATATAACAACACTGAGAATGAAGTACGGTGCGACTTTTTACGGCCGCCACACAAGCACTTAACACCTGCTGTTGTGAAGTACATATATTCTGAAAATGGGTAGTTTGCACATTAATATTGCCTCAACATTCGAACATTGAATTTATCAAGCTCGACATTCTAGCCCAACAACCATGTATACATTGAATTGAACTTTATTAAATGTTGATGAGCGAATATAGACTGATGCTTCACATACAACATGTATCATCGTTTTACAATGTGTATTTTAAAGAATCCGAGTCCAAGATGGTACCCATACCCCCATAAGGACCATAATGCAGGAATGAAACAACACACCCAACAACCAACCGAACAATAACATATTCCAAAAATACATTAAGCTTCGACTATCAAATGACGTTTTTCCTCATTTTAGATCAGTGTCAGGGTTAGCAAGAGTTTGGGGTTGGAATGGAAAGCTAACGTACCACTTCTCTTACCTGAATCAGCATGAATTACGAATATAATTATAAATGCATACATAGTGCTGAAATTTATGTTCGCACATGACCAATTATTGGATAAACATTGACTTCTTTAATCGTGGTCGTTATAGAAAGAGAAAAGTTTTATTGTATCCATCATTGCAATATGATAAGTGAAGAGGAGCGGATCTGATACAAAACAACGGCAAATCATACAGATGTTTGCACCGATAACTTTATTATTTCAGCCATACATGAGTCAGTAAGTGTCACGCGTGTGAGGCATTTAATTGGCAAGGACCTGCACCCTGAAATTAACAAACAAGAGACGTGATAATACCACCACATCAAGATTGCTCTGACACTGTAAACCGTTGTTGGTTATTGATCAGGCGATCTATTTTGACCACTCACTGTCCAGCATGTGTCCGGCATCATTTCATTCAAACGATGATTGGAAGTTGTTGATACAGTAAAACCCCGCTAATGCGACCACCTAAAATAGGTATAATTCTGGGTGCTAGATGCAGGTTGTAGCTTAATGCAGGACAAAAGTAATTACAGAAAGCTCCTAGAGGAGCTTTCTGCATTACTTTTGCCCTGCATTAAGCAGCCACTGCTTATAAAGACACCGATGTGTATTCATTAAGTGGTCGCATTAGAGGGGTTCTACCGTACTTTATTCACGTTTTTTAAAAATGCATTCCATTTAGAATTGTGGTTGTCATGGTAATCCAAATTTTAGCAATATTATTGTTTGAAACCGCCTTATCAATAAAATATGGTAGAAAGGGACCCGAGCTAAATCCCTAAAATTGTTGTTCACACAAGTGCCATTCGACACCGACCTATCTATCTATCTATCTATCTATCTACCTTTCTATCTATCTATCTATCTATCCATCCATCCATCCATCCATTTATCTATCTATAGATAGTCGAGTTGTAAGAGATTGCTGAAAGGTAGAAAATTGTCAGAGTGGAATCAGTTTGGCGGTACGATGCACAGTCTATGCAAACTTGTCTATGCAAACTGTCTTTCGATCAGAAATTACATTTGGTAAACTATAAAACAGAATGAACAATGCAGCAAATCAGAAATGAAAAATAAGCATACACTGAAAAAAAAACTCTATTTATATAAATAGTATAAAGAAATCTCCAAAATATATAAAAAGCGAGACAGAATAGCTGACAGACTGGGAAGTATACAGACAACCAGCACACCAGCATATCAAAGCTGAAATAGTTATGACAGAAAGAAAGACCAATAGATTTGTGAAAGCAGATAGACTGACAGACACATTCATGTCATAATTTAGGGCTCACTCTTTGCAGACAGCAGCACATGTCAATGCATGAAAGCGGATTGTGTTGTTGAAGCTGTGGATAACACTGGGACAATCTTTGTTCTCACACCTGGCATCGGTGTCTGTTGCACCGAACTGTGCAAATACCTGTTGAGCCAGACCTGTGACTGAATAGAAAAAAATTGTATCATATTATTAACCTTTTCGCTACCAATGCCGGATATGTGATTACCTATGCAAACAGTTTGGATCCAGATGAGACGCCGATCAACTCGGCGTCTCATCAGGATCCAAACTGTTTGTTACTTTTACTATGTTTTTAAAACAAAAATGAAGAAAATCAAAACAATGAAAATTTGGAGCAGACGACAAAGTTAGCAGACGACAGAATTTGGCAGCGAAAGGGTTAACATGTCTGCTGTCGGTTGGTAGGTCAATATTTTCTAATAGCTGAGATGCCACCTGGCCAATAATTGGATTGATCGAATGACAAACAGCATGACTTTAGATCTAGATCTGATCTGAGTCAAACCAGGATCAGCAAGCTATGCATTAAGAAGGTAAAGCTTCGAGGACATCTAATATCCATAAATGGAATCAGAAATTTCTCAATAATCTATTTTCTAGCCAGGAAACAATCCGGTGTTGTACATGTACAGTGTAACAGGCGACAATGTCTCGTTTTGCTTAAATGTTGCATGTCTCGAGATATAGCATTAACTTGACTTGAACAGGATTAAATTATTGTTTTGTCTGTGCTGGATCGTTGTCTGATACATACAGTATACGCACATATAAACATTGAAGTGTACAGGGACGTACAATAATATGAAACTCCAATTTAAACGCATGATAAAGAATGAGCGCTGACCGCTATTGTTCCATCTTTTCTTATCTTATTGGATAGTATGTCGAAGCAAACGGTCTGATCACAATATGTTGCTTTCCCACGTACTGTTAACTCCGGTTAATAGTTCGTCAAACAGTATTCTTTTTTCGTTTGTGGCTGTACTAAGCGCAACTGGGAGAAGCACTAGAAGAATAAGTGCGAACTTCATAGCTCTGTATTCTGAAACGATATTCGTGTCATTGAAACAATTGCTTTATGGACGTTTGTTTTGGGTCCAAAAAGGGTCAGACACGTCTTGCCAACCACCTGTCAGGCATACCGTGTCTAATCAAGGTCTACACTATGTGTCACTTATAAGCATAATTATGCTGCACATTTGTATATTATTTTCTAACCCAACAAATAGTGCACACACATGATCAGATGGTCGTTTACGTGGCAGCTGATCTGGATCTACAATGTTTGCAGTGCACTACTAATTTCACATGGCATGGACAGAGAACAGTACAGAACAGTATAATCCATCTATAGCTAAATTACCTGAAACTTCAAATAAGTATCAATGCCTGTCTGTAAAACAAATGGCAGAATCATGCATGGAGAATGTCATACAGAAATCTGCGGAACTTTCTGTACACTTTTCACGTTGTAGTTACAGTAAAACCTCTCTATAACGGCACCCTAAATTACATAAAGTATTTTGTGTTAAAGGCACGTGGCTGCTTAAAGCAAGGTGAAAGTAAAACAGAACGCTCCTATAGGAGCGTACAGTTTTACTTTCACCTTGCTTTAAGCAGCCATCTACCCGAATACAAACTAATTAACATAATTTAGTGGCCGTTATAGAGAGGTTCTACTGTAGACTAAAAGCCCGGTTAAGAGGTGTGTTACTGTATATTGTAACTACTATTTGACGTATCCATGGCGACCAATAACGTGCTGAAAACAATTTACCTGATCTATTTTCATATACTAAACTAAATTATATCATGCATATTTATGAACCGGATTGTTATAGATGGCATATGGATGCAGGTGTTTTGGCCATGACAAACCTTGTATAATCACATCTATATATAAATCCATGGCAAACAGAACATTCTTCCTATAGGAACCCTTTGGTATGGGTCTAGTGTGTTTGCAAAGAAGTCTGTATCAGGAAAAGGTTTAAAGCAGGAAGTTGCGGAGTGCAGAACGAAAGTAATACAGAAGGCTCCTGAAGGGACATTCATGTTGGGATCCAGTAAAGACTCACCATGTCTCATTTGTATCGCAGTCTTTGACATCCTGGTCATGGTTTTGACAATAATAAGTATTAGAAGATAAATGTATATTTACAATGGAAGGATACGATCATTTATTGAAGACAGTGATACAACATGTGTACGTTAGTTCATGCTAGTTCATGTTTTTAACAACAGAGTAGACTCAGATCAAAAGCTCCTGTAGGAGTCGTCTGATCATAGTCTGCTCTGTTTGCTTATACAGTTATATAGATGTTACAATGTACCTTATAAATACTATACAGAAAGTTCATGAAAGTTTTACAAGTGATCAATTCATTCATAAATATTCATTTAGGAAAGGGTTAATTACTGTTTTTCTGTACACAAAATTGTAAACAAACAAAGGCTATGCTGTTGGCATGGCAATGCATGTTGTAAAAGCTAAAACAGACTTTAAAACGCTTTTATAAATCTTGTATCAGGTAGATGCATGTTTTTTGCGCGTTTGCAAACATAGTAGACCCAGATAAAGACGGCTCTTGTAGAATACGTCTGATCAAGGTCTGCTCCGTTCGCTAATCGTATAATATAAAACGGATGAGGCAGTTTTTGCTATGGTCATTTTTTGTGGTGCCATTATAAAAATAAAACTTCTTCTGAACAGTATTCATACATTCGGTTTTAACTACTGTTCGACAGGAGGGTTAATAGAAGGGTGAAACAAAAGCAGAAAGGGCAAACCAATCAGAAGACTAGTGTAAAATGAGGATACAGGGTATGAGAAGGGAATGCCGAACATAACAAGAAGAGAATGGGAGAGCGTAATATAAGAGGGGGAATGGCGTAACAAGAGGATGAAGGATAAATACGCTGGAATCTTTCCATTTAACCCTTTACTCCATTAATACAATTTTCTACGCCTGTGCAAACAGAGTAGACCAAGATCAGAAGGCTCCTGTAGGAGCCTTCTGATCAGGGTCTGCTCTATTTGCTTATGATATGATATATATATGATTCTATAGTTTCTGCCATGACCGAATATTCCTGTGTCCATTTTCTATTATTATTATTATTATGAGTAGTAGTATCATTATTTATTATACCACATTTATATAGCGCTCTTTTCACACAGGATATGTGCGTTCAAAAGCGCTTCACATGGATGAAATCACCGGAACGAACCGCATGATTATCTATCCGGGCAATAAAAGATATACAATAGATATACAATATAAATGAAATCACTAGCCGGAGGGAACCACATGATTCCCTCTATGGCAATGGGCGGCAAAATGAACCGACCCAAATACCACTCGAGCCATTATATACACAAAACAGAGAAAATATAATTACGGAATCTGGTGCATACAGTAGCCCAAGTGAATGAACACCCTACAGTGACCATAGGAGTTCAGTGCAAACAATGGCAATATCTTAAAATTATGAAAAGTAATCTAATTAATATTTATTATGTCATTATTTCTTACATGAATATTCATTGAATAAAGGTTTAAAGTGACCACTAAACCCAGATCTAAGTATAGGTGGTACTCTGGTTTCCTGCAAACATCTGTGTGTGAAAACATTCACGTTTATTTATTGAGTGGTCGCTTTAGATAGGGTTTACAATGCATATTTTATCCAATACGTCAAATGGTCTGACACAAAATCCTGACTTAAAGAAACATAACCACATGTTGTGTTTAAGATTTGTGAACAGACTACAGTGAAAAGGAAAGTGAACATGAAATGAACTCTAATTATATCAATTCTACCTTGTGCTGATTATTTAAGTCTTCTCCGATATGAATAAAATCCTCAAATTTTACTTGTAGCTACCGGCGCGTCCTTGCTGTAAGATAAAGATAGTATATGTACGATAAACCTTGTGCCCGTATTGTCTTGACATGTTTTTATGTACATAATCGTTGTATACGGTTAGTATTTCCCGCTGGTTTCGTCGATAGGAAATGTCCTATTCCAATGTTCGAATTAAGTATTCATTACTGTATTTTCAAATACGAGACCACAATATCAAATAGAATTGTTTGTATCCCGATGGAACAAAGCAATACACGATATAAGACCGTGCTCAAAACTGACTGTCTAATTAAAATGATGCCATGGAATATCCCGTAACATGCTAAAGGTAGATAATTTTTCGACGAATTAGTGAATAACTAATGTAACATTTTATGAACAATTTCAAAATCCTCGTCTACTAGAGATTGCAAAGTAAAATCAACTTTCTTTTCAAAAGCACAACTCAAGGTTAAGTCAGTAGTATTTGCCTTGTCATGCGTGGAATGCAGTCCCAATTGGACCGACATTCAGTAGAACCTCTCTAAAAAGATGGTTTAATAAAAAACATGTCTGTCTTTAAAAGCAGATGCCGTTTTAATGCAGGACGAAGCTAAAGCAGGAAGTTCGTGTAGGAACTTTCTGCATCACTTTATTCCTGCATAAAGCTACCACCTGCCCTAATGACCAATACCTATACATTTTGTAACCATGTTAGATGGGTTTAATGCACATTGTTCATAACTCAAAGGGCACTTCTTGATTTTTCAGTGCCATTGTACTTTGTCAGAATCTGAGACACATTTATCTGCTGATGGAGATCAGTTATAGCACCAAGATTGCGTCAAAACATAACCACACCCAACAACAATTAAACATTGTATCTGTTTTTATCTATTTTATCTTCGAACGATCAGTGGGCAAAACCACTACTGGGGATTTAAACCGGTTTACGGACGTCCGAACTTCACATTTGTCTCAAATTCACCCTTGCTAAACAATTAGTGTAAAAACGTATCCCTAATAGACTTTCCCACAACATATAAGACGGTCAATACACACAGGACATTATGTAAAATATAGCATAAAACACTTGTAAAAGTCCGTCAAATAATGTACTCAATGAAGTCAGAGCAACTGCAGGGAAGCCATTAAGGACCACGGTAGAGAAAAGCCAACACATGAGCCCGGTGGGCTCATCCAGTTTCCGGGTTTAAGAGTGTACCATCATAGAGTACTACCCTCGGTCTGTCATCGCGCAAGGAAAGAGAGAAGCGTGGCTACCGAATGTCGAATACTGATCTTTCATAGGACCGCAGTGGAAATAAGAGCCTGCTCTTTATTGTGTTATCCTAGGTATAGAAAGCATGCCATGGTTTTTCACTATGCATCATTTTACGAATTATTATTTATTATGATGTGATACATGTTTGTGAACCATATTATGTTTTCTGTTTGCCGAAATAAATCTATCTATCTATCTATCTATCTATCTATCTATCTATCTATCTATCTATCTATCTATCTATCTATCTATCTATCTATCTATCTATATATCATCTATCTATCTATCTATCTATCTATCTATCTATCTATCTATCTATCTATCTATCTATCTATAGCAGGATGCGTTCACGGTTTGTATTGTCGAATACTGACCTTTCATAGCTAGGTGATTTTGTAATGTCAAAAACTGACCTTTAATAGAAAATGACTTTATAATGACTTTATAATGTCGAATACTGAACTTTCTAAGCAGGGTGATTTTGTAATGTCGAATACTGAGCATTGACTATATGTATATAGAAAGTGTAATCATCAAGATAGTTTGTTCGATGACAAGCCCTTGTGGCATACCTGTAGTGTGACGACATTTCATGTTTGATGCTATTCTCTATTGTTCAAAAGAGCAATATAACGTAGGATATATACAGTTTGCTGAACAAATTCCAACTTTAAATACTAATAAATATAACGATGTGATAAAACAGTTTCGTGGTTTTTAACCCTTCTCTTCTATCCTTTCATTGGTTATTATCATGGCTGAATAAAGAAAACCATGAACATAGTAACCCGTAGTTTATTGAAAAATATGTGCTACATTTTTCACTTGCTTTCGATTCGTTGAAACGTTCGAGGAACTATTGACCGAGTGACAAACAGCTTGGATCCTAATGAACCGCCGGGTTACTGGTCGCCCCATCAAGATCCAAGATGTTTGCAAATGTTTGCAATATCGCGCTTTGCAAGGCGAATGGAACAATACCATACTAGTCCTGCCAACTGATTAAATACAACATAACAAAAGCCACCACCAAGTAGTTTCGGTAAAGCAATTTTCACTCACAAAAAAGGGTTGCAAATACAAATGTATCCAGACTATACAGTGCATACAATTCGCTATAAAATACATACCATTTACTATATAGTACATACAACTTACGATAAAGTGCACACAAGCTACTATACAGTACATACACTTTACTCTACAGTAAATACAATTTACAATATAGTGGACACACTTTACTATAGTGTGCATACATTTAGTGCATACAATTTGCTATAAAGTGCATACAATTTACTATATAGAGCATGCAATTTACTATATAGGGCATACAATTTACTGTATAGTGCATACAAGTTACTGTATAGTGCATACAATTTGCTATAAAGTGCATATAATTTACTATATAGAGCATGCAATTTACTATATAGGGCATACAATTTACTGTATAGTGCATACAATTACTTACCTTGTTATCATCAGGTATTTTTTTATAATTAATGTTTGTCCATGCCGTTACGTGACAAATCATTTTGTTATCGCGTTTGATTAAAAAAAATACGGGTCATAACACGAGTGATATTAGACCTTCAACACATTCTCCAAACCGGGTTGAAACAATGGCGTTGACAATAGACGAATTTCTGTGCATTGCTCTAGGACTGATTATATTGTACGTTTTTATTAGACGTGATACGGGAAGAAGTAAACCAATACCTGGACCGAAAGGTTGGCCTCTCGTAGGATATGCCCCCTACATGAGGAAAGGGCCAGCACATGAAATATATTCAGATATGGCAAGGCAATATGGGAAAATATTTAAGCTAAGTATATTTGGTCGAAATATTGTTGTACTAAACAGTGCAGAACTAATTCGGGTAGCGTTTAGCGGAAATAAGTACAAGGCGTACATGAACGATAGGGCTGCTACATTCTACGGAGAACACCTGCTGTTTGGGAGCCAGAGCATCGCTTTCACGAAAAATGCATATGGCTCAGACCATGGCGATCTACGGAAAGCTTTTACTAGAGGAATGCATGTTTACGGGGAAGGGACACAGACGTTTGAGGACAGTGTAAAGTCCGAGCTTTTGAATCTCGTGGACAAAATCGAGTGCTATCAAGGGGGATACTTTGATATGCTTAGTGTTTTAAGGCGATCATTGACTAATCTTATGTCCGTATTTGTGAGTACAATTTGTTTCTTACATAAGTAATACGAAAATATAAGTAGTTTTAATAGTGTATATCAACGTCAAAAAGGATGAATAAAATATCGTGACTGATTATTTAAGTATAATTGCTTACCTTTTGGTATTCAAATGAACTTACGATTGCATTTAATTAATATTATTGTTTTTGCTTTATTTTCAGCTAAGCGGACACGATCTTAAAGACGGCGATAAAGATGTAAATGTGTTCTGGGATTATGACAAGTTGAATGACTTCTTCCTTGGTGCTGACGTCAATGCCGTTATGACGTCATTTCCGTTTCTACGACACGTACCCGGAAAGTACAAGAGGTCGTTTGAAAAAATTAAACAGGCAAAGGAGACAATTCTAAGACGTTATTTTTTCGAGAAAAAGGTAACGATACTTTTATTCTGTGGTACTAGTTTACGAAAATAAAGACAAAAGAACCTGGCCTAAGCGGCCATTCATTCATTGAACATAGGCGTCTTAAAACAAGTGGTTGCTTAATTCAGGACAAAGGTAATGCAGAAAACCCTATAGGAGCTAGCTGCATTATTTTTGGCATGCATTAGGCTACCACCTATCTTACAGACCAATAACCCAACCTTTTCTTGATGGCCGCTTCAAACAGGTTCTACTGTATATAATAGCCTTGTTTTAGTCACTGTTATATGTTAGAACTAGTTATTAACGTCAGAATATCACGTCCCTCCGCTATCTTATTGCAATGATAAGCTGTTTTTATTGTATCTCTAGACGAGATACGTTTTAAATTGCAAACAGCACAATAATGATTCGGAGCTTCGAGTTAAAATCTTTTGATATTCAATGCAATATCAAAACTGCAGCAAAGGTGGTAATGGTTCTTGTGGCGAGCGTATAAAGATGTCTGAGCGACAGTTTGAACAGAATCATTCGTTTTATACTGTGGTATTAGCAGTTAACATTGTCATACAGTTCACAGTTGGTGCAGATAACTATACAATGTGTGTTTCGTTTCAAAGGGAAAACCTCGCTAATCTGAACTATAGTAAAGGAGAATTGAGATCATTTTAGATAAATTGCTGCTTAATACAGGGTGGGTTAAAGGCATGCAGACAGGTCTAAGAGGAGCTGCCAACATGATCTTTATACTGCACGTAGCTGTCTCTTGTCTCTTGAGACCGATACTGATACACTGAAACCCCTTTAATGCGACCACCAAAACAGGTATAATTCCTAGTGGTAGATGTAGGTGGTAGCTTAATGCAGTACAAAAGTAATGCAGAAAGCTCCTATAGGAGCTTTCTGAATTACTTTCGTCCTGCATTAAGCAACCACCTGCTTATACAGACAGTCATATTTATTCATTAAGTGGTCGCATTAGAGGGATTCTACTGTTGAACATTCAACAATGGTTTGTCCTCATGAATGTGCTAGGTGTTACAGACGTATATATACTATTTCATTCTACGTATATTGTCCACTTTCATTGCTCTACGTAATGTGTATAGTGCTCCTCTTGATTCAGGCTACATACAAACATGGACAAGTGAGAGGTTTGGTTGATTTCTTGATCGCAGAACAGCTAAAGGCCCAGAAGCATGGTCGACACGTCCTCTTCACTGACGAAAAAATACAAGCGATGATTCTGGGGACAGTCGCTGCTGGTAAAGTTTGGTTTACAGTTCAATCAGTTGTTGTCGATTTAGTTTAATTGTAATACAGTGCAATTTCGTGTTGCCGAATTTACCCTGTATGATCTAATTATTGTTCCTAAAAGTAAAAACATGAGTCATGCAGGAAAACCACATACAGAACAAACAACCGCCCGAACAGCAACACAAGAAAATACACTTATGGTAATGTAAGAGGCGGATGAGAGTGATGTATGTTACTTGCATATCCTTCAAGAGAATGATAACAACATAGATTACGTGTACGTGGATACTTTTTACGGCTACCACACGGCGCAAGCAATAATGTTGTGATAATAAAAGTACGGATGAGAGTGATAAGTTTCTGATTTGTCGATGTTTTAACGTTTCGGCTTTCACAAACAACGTCACAACATCGAATACTGTTGCGTCTACTGACAATTCAATTAAAACCAGTAGCATATGTAATAGTAGCAGCAATAATAGTAGTAGTAGTATTAAGAGTTGAAGTAGTCTTAGTAGTACTGTTGCTATCCGTATTTTATATATTCTACTGCAACTTGTTACAATTATTAAGTTTGTCGTTGCAGGCATTATTACAACTCTCAGCAGTCTGTCGTCACTATTTTTGTGTCTACTGAATCACCCCGAGTACCAACAGAAGATTCAGAACGAACTGGACGGAGTGGTGGACAAGGACCGATGCCCTGGGCTAGGGGACAAGCATTCCTGTGTTTTCATTGAGGCAGTTGTCTTAGAAACCCAGCGGTACATAACCACAGTACCCATGTCCATTCCACATTTCTGTAAAAATGGCATAGAATTTGAGGGATTTAAAATTCCTTCGAACTCCCTGGTAAGTAAAACGTCTGAAACTATTTATACGTACATATAAATGAACTCATTTGTATTTCAACTATTTACGTAAACGTCTTCCAACTTCTGAGATCATCTCAAGTATTTTGGTCAGATACTTCAGAATGACCTCAGACTCAATAAACATGTTTTATAACATTGGTGCCTGAATACTGGGATTTACTTGAATAATACAGTCAAATGTACTGCTTTGTTCAGTCATAAATGCAATTAACTCTTTTGTCGTTTGCTTTAAATTGACAGCCCATACATTAGACGCATATATGATTATATTCAATAAAATCGAAACTTGATTGTGAAGATTGTCAATTTGATCTCATATTAAAAAATGCCACTACAGTGTTCCCTCTCTACAACAACACCCTTTGGGATACGAAGATTGTATGTGTAGTTCAGAGGGAGTTGTTATAGGGAGGGAAAATCAAACCTAATTAGCTTGTTTGCAGATCCCCAGATAAGGTGTATTTCGAGAACTAAAACCGTTATGCCTCAATCAAACCCTATGTTGTGACCACTCTTTAGAATCGTCACAAAGTGACGATTCTAAAGAGTGGTCACAACATAGGGTTTGATGGAGGCATAAAGAAAATACGATGGAAAAAAGTTGTTTCTGGAGCCTTGTTATTTCGGAAACAGTGACATGTGCTGTTGTAAGGAGGTAATCGTTATTGAGAGGGCCGTTGTAGGGAGGGAGCACTGTATGATACAGAGTAAATTGCTTTGGTTTGATACTTATGTTTGTTTGTCGTACAACATAATAATATCAGCATAGTTCGAACAATTACAAAACTAAAACGTAACCCGAATACATACAGTGGAAACACTATCAACCAGAATTCTAGTAGAGAATGTGTATACTATTAGGCAGCTGGCTGCTCAATGCAGGGTGAATATCATGCAGAAATCTCATAGACGTCTGAGATAGAAAATGTTTCTTAACAAATAATAAGCACAACACTTTAGTTAGACTTATTCAAGATTGCGTTCACATGTTTTCTTCCTTTACTCTACACCACATGAAATAAATATATGCTAAGGACAGACCAACATATAAGATGTGTAAATTCAAACATTTTCAAGAACAGCTAGTTTATTTCTCCACTAAACCCTAAGAGACGATTCTAAAAAGTTTTCGAGACGATTCTAAAGAGTGGCCACATTATAGAGGTTGGTAGGGAAAATGGCGGTTTTAGTATTAGGGTACGCCCCTTCATCTGTAGCTCTTTAAAGTTCAATCTAATTTCAAATAAATTAACTGTATCAATCAGAGTGCAGCACACATGACTAACACATCCACTCCACACAAGCGGTATTCCATTGGCCCCTGGTCCAAGAAGTAGTTGCCTGTCCGGGTTAACCTGTATTCCTATAGCCCGAGTAAAAACTTACCACCAGGGTGATTGGTAAACAGTAACATCGTGATAAAGCGACCATATGAAAGTTTCAATATAGGAGTCTTAAAAGCAGATAGTTGTTTATTAAACCATAGCACAATAGCACAATAAATGCATAATAAATGCATAAAGTGCCTACAGTAGTTCTTTTTGCATAACGTTGCCCTGCATTAAGCTCCCACCTGTAATAAATCCAGATTTAGATTACTGCTTTCGAGTGTTAGTATTGGAGCGACTTCACTGGTGCAATAAAAAGAAGCTTCAAGTTTTACAATTGAATTTGTGCTAGCATGCTAATGAATTACGGTTTTTGTGAAATGGTAGATTGTCCCAAATGTATGGTATGCACATCACGACGAAAATGCATGGAAAGACCCTTGGAACTTTAGACCGGAGAGATGGCTGGATGAGAGTGGGGCTCTGTTACCGAGCGACCATGCACTGAGAAAAAAGTACGTTGAGTTGACCTTGCAAATTACTACATATACACACTGCATTCCAAAGTGTGCTATTAAGAGACGTTTGGTGCACAGCATTCATAAATAAGATATGTTTTCTTCTAATTCACGAAAAAGCAAGTGTTGCTAATGTAACAATGTATTTCATAAATGTTGATAAGTTTACAACTGGTATTCATGATGACTGTAATGATTTTAATGTGTGTATGGCGTATGTTTGTGCGTGCGTCTGTGTGCGTGCGTCAGTGTGCGCGCGCGTGTGTGTTTGTTGTTTGTGTGGTTTGTGTGTTCACTCTGATTCTGTAGTTTTGATTATTACAGCTGGTTACCATTTAGTGTTGGAAGAAGACAATGTCCAGGGGAGAGTCTGGCAAGGTCCCGGATATTCCTATACGTTGCAACTCTGTTACAGCGTTGGACATTTGAGATGCCACCAGAACGCCCAATACCGTGTGATCCTAGACTTGGCTACTTTAACACTGATTTGACATGTCGACCGAAACCGTACATGTGCAGAGTAGTACCACGTATTGCAAAGACTGCTGATGGTTCACCAGCGAATGGAGTATAAAATCTCTAACATTACCACTTGAACAAACTATTGATATCTGTGTAGCGTATCAGTTTAATTGCGTGAGACGAATGCACTGGTATTTGCAAGTAGTGTTGACACAGATCAGAGCCTGGATGAGCCATCTGACCAGGGTATGCACTGTGTTTTATTCACAATCATCCCACAACTTATACCATTTCATACTGAATGGAATATAACGCTAAAGTATAAGTGACCATTCGTCTTTGAAAATTTATTGCAGACCAAACGTGATACCAGGGGTGTGTGTGGAGCTTTCTGTATCATATTCAACCCTTACCTGCTTTACGTGATGCAAACGTATGTCCATGCCTGTGCAAACTGAGTAGACCCAGATCAGAGACATCTATGTTTGGCAAATAGAATATTATAGGCCAGACACAGCACTGAGGGCTACACTGATAAACATCCTGGATTGTTGTGTCAATGTTCAAACAATATCCACTTATATAAGTATGCATAGTATGCGGATTTGTTAATAAATACTGGACATATTAAGGGCTAAATAGTATTTGCGTTTTAAGTCCAATGTTAATATTATAAAACTATGGCCAATGTATGTATAGAAAGTGCATACTGTGTACACTTTAACTCTTTACTTCACGAAATGAAATACCTTTTTATAATGGCATATGAACATTTGGTCATGACAAATAAAAAAGTACTTCCATCAGACTCTGTGTCCATGCCTATAAAACTTTTAGTTGAGTCTGAGTTCGTTCTCAAATTTTGGATTGGTCAGATATGAGCCTTTGGCTCAAATCTGACCAATCAAAAGCTTGAGAACGAACTCAGACTCAACGAAAAAGCTTTATAAGCATGGACCCAGACGGCTCATGAGGGTCAGACGGCTCATGAGGCGTCTGATCTGGGTATACTCTCTTTGCAAAGGTGTTACAATGCGTGCTTACTGAGTGAATGGTTAAGGACACGTTTAATTCAAATGTAACCACTATTTAATAAGATTGTGTTTCTTATAAACTTGCGATAATGTGTCGTGTTTGGTAACAAACCCATTGAATGTAGGACACACATGTAACGTTTTGTACCAATTTCGTTCAAAATGCATACATATTGGACTTTATAAATAGAGGTCTTGTGTGCCAATACTTTACACTTGGAACCTGAAAGAACCAGAGACACTCTGTCTATGTTTAGAGTAGGACATCGCGTCCGGGTTTCTCTGTATCCGTCCCCTCTCTATGGGGTGTCCAATTAACCAATAGATGGCAACAGACAAACGTGTGCATGATTCCAAGCAAATGCACTGGAAACATAGGCTAAACTCGGGGTGTAAGCATATTCATATTTCGTGGTTTTGAAAATAAATGAACAAATCCAAACAACATTTTGGTACAAAAATGGTAAGTATCATCCAAAACGGTTTACTTTGTATCACAGGAGCGGTTTTGGATATAAATTGAAATTGACAACCTGCAGAAGAATAAATGAATATTACCAAACACGCTGTTTATATTTTTATAGAAAATATTCGTTTATTGTACAGACTGTCACGTTACATGCACGCTAGTTCCGACATGTCAGACATTCAATGATTGGATGCAGACTTTTTATGTGGATTTAACCCTTCGCTTGCCATTCACGTCAATATACCTACCTGTAAATAGTGAAGACCCTGCAGGAGCTGTCTCATCAGGGTCTGCACTATTTACAAGTTGATAGTGCAACCAGCGCACTCTACAGCTGTGATTGCAGAGCGAAATACTTGTACACAGTGAAGATATATGTAATTATACAACAGGGCATGGGTAAAGAAGGAGAAATGTATTTCAAAATTCAGCAAGAGAAGGATTAATTCAAATGATCTTCAATCAGAATGAATAAAGTTGTCACATAATGTGATGCGTCCATTAAAAATAGAATATAAGACAATGATACAAGGTCCAACATTAGCATTATACTGTTACTTTTCGGGACGGATGCTAAAATTAATATTCAACTTTGGTGTCACAAAAGGACCCAGCATGTCTGTCACACTGCCAATTGATATTGAATTTTAGTTCAAGAAAACTGGCAGTAGCATCGGCCTGTAATGTAGTTACAGTGCGGGAAACAGTCGCTAGTTTCCTTTGCAAACAGTGTATACATAGATTAGAGGGTTCCTAGAGGAACCCTCTCATCAGCGTATGTACTGTTTGCCATGCTACACTCTTCTTAAAATAATATCCCTGAATATTCACGGTAAGCTTGACTTGTTTGAATTTCGGAATATTCCACTTGATAATTCAGAAATGTAAGGGTTGATTGCCGTGTTCGGATAACCGAGGGTAAAACAGGCATACACTTAGCACGCCTCAAATTCAGGATGTTATTCATTCGAAATATGTATTCATTTTGAAATCAGTGCAGATCAATGTACCTATTTGTTTGTGTACAGGTAGGGCCATTTTAATACAAACACCAGAACTATAGAATGACCCGTGTGTATTTCATCGAGCCGGGCATATTCATATTTACCCGATAGTCCCAAAATGAAAAGGCTCATGCAAGAGCCATCTGATAATGGTCTGTTCAATATGCCTATAGAATCGTTTAAACCTGATTTTACAGTTTCTGCCTGTGCCATATTATATGCGGCCATATGCCATTATAGAGAACAACAAATAGATATCCGTGACAGGTATTCCTTACATCAATAATCACAAGGAAATCGTTAATTAACTTCCTCAACTGTGATTCGCATATCATCATGCGGCTATTCTCCATCACATCAATACATAGTTGTGATATATCTGTGGCACAGAAAAGCTGGTAGTGATCTTAACCCTTTACCTGATAGAAGCGGCTTTTAGCGTGTTTGATTTATTCCTCCGCTGAAGAAAATAGTTCAAATTCATACAGTCATGAACATATTGCATAATAAATATTTTCTATATCCTAGTAGGTGGTAGCTTAAAGCAGGATGAAAGTAAAGCAGAATGCGCCTTAAGGCGCATTCTGCTTTACTTTCAACCTGCTTTAAGTGGTCATATGTCTTCAAAACTAGAAACAGGCTATTGGGTAAAGGGTTAACAGGTGACGAGACAAAACCTATATGTTCCGCGAACAATTAATCTAACCCATAGTAATTACAATGAGCTTTTATATTAAAGATTATAATTGAATCATAAATAACAGCACAATGGCATCAAACGGACAGCTGTGCGTTCAATTAAGCCAACACAAGAACTTGTAACGAAACGAGTAGTTATTAGTTGGATTTACTGATCTTGTGGTTCCTTAGTAAACAAGAATACCTATAAACAGATGACGTCTCCCCTCCACCACTACCGGTGAAATCCCAAGCAATGGTCTCAGACAAATCGTAAATATTGTATTATAACACGTATACATAAATATCAGTTAAATGTTTCGTTAGCGATTATGCATCCTGTTCATATATAAAAGGCACACCACATATAACGCGAACAAAAGAGCGGTTATCTTATATACAAACAAGAGGACAAATATGGCTCTGTATCGCTCACATGGCTATTGGTTCAAAATATTCTATTATGTACATCTACCTAAATAATCCAAGCCGCTGTGTTTCACTTTGATAGAAGACCGACTAAGAATCATACCTGTGAAGTTTGGCCAATTCCATTCTGCAGTTTAAAAAAAACAGATGTCGTCTCAGTATATAGTTCATTTAAATCTATTTAGCTCATATGACATACAGCCATACAAAGCTATTAATATAACTTTGAAAGATAACCATGTAAGCATCATTGCTGTATGGCAAACTCCATTTAGTGGTTTAAGAGAAGAGATTGTTCGTTAAACTGTATTATTAGCAACTGTGACCTACTCATGCAGATATTTGGAAATCTGTGTAAAACTTCAATAGAGGATCACCTGAAGATCATACTTGTGAAATGTGGTGGAAATTCATATAAATTGTAGTAGTTTCTGAAGATATATCATTTAAAGAAATAGTTCGTTAATATTTATGTTTAACTTTCGTGAACGCAATGTACAATGTACCGAACGATAGAGCGTCACCTGCAGATCATTCCTGTGAAAAATGGTGGAAATCTATTCAGCAGTTTATCAGATGTTGCCTAAAGGAATTGTTATGTAGAATCTATTTTGGCTCCCATTACCTTCTTATGCAGCGGACCAAACGAATTGTATAAATCGTATAGAAGCATTGTTGAAGCATTTAGGAGAAAGGTATCGGGCGCTACATTTCCAACTCAACTAAATACTCTTTATTTTGACCTTGGCATCGGGCTCAAACTTATTCTGCACGTCTTTCAAACACTCAGTTTGCAGATATACAGCATTTAAAGACAAATTCTGAAGGGAGGTGATCCCCGAGAGTGAAACTTGCAACACAAAAAGAGAAAATTGCAGACTCGGTTTTATTGAGTCTGTTCATGAACAGTAATTGAAAGTGCAACACTGCTCACACCCCCTAGCACCGGTTTAAGCGGTATTCAATTTTCAGAACAAGAAGTACTGAAATTCATGATCTCGAAGGATCAGAAGGTATAACAACACTGAGACCTATAAGCTTGGATTATAATAGAGTGCTAGATCACAGGTGTTTGTGCTTAAATATAGATTTTGCAAATTGTTTCCTAGAGGTTAAACATTTAACTAAGGTTTAATGACTGTCCACCAACTATTAGGCATATATGACTATATTTGACAGACGGACAGACAGACTGTCTCACGAGTGCCTTGGGCGTCATAATGAATATTTCCATTGCCTCTAATAGAATTCCTCCCAACGGTTGCTGAAAAATAGAACGGCTAAACTGGCCTTATATATAAAAGAGCAAAATATATCGAAGGACCATAATTATCCAATAACTTATTCAATTGAAAAACGATACAAAATGCCAATAAAGTTTTGGTAATTAATCTCTGTTGTGAAGTTTAGTGCATTATCACTTATGTCACTGATGTAACTTCCTCGCTCTTTCGAAAGAAACTCCGTCTTATCCTCACGTAAGTATAAACAAATAATTATCAAAATAATAGTCATTGTTAACTGACCCATGTTCATTTCTTTACACCTCACCTATCTGTATAAATGATGTCTACTTAAACTCCGATCCACAGCAAGTCATGTTGCGTTTAACCCATACAACGCTGCATTTCAAAATGGACTGTTCTAAACACTTATGGCGAATATGTAGGGGTTTTCTAATAAACAGTGTAACATGACAAACAGTGCATATATTCTGAAAATGGGTGAGCCCTCGAAAGCAAAAGTAGAAATGCCAAAAGAGAAAATTGCAGACTCGGTTTTATTGAGTCTGATCATGAGTAGTAATTAAAAGTGCAACACTACTTACGCCCACTAGCACCGGCTTAAGCAGTATTCAATTTTCAAAACTAATAACATCAAAACTTATGATCCCGAAGGACCAGAAAATATAACAACACTGAGAATGAAGTACGGGGCGACTTTTTACGGCCGCCACACAAGCACCAAACACCTGCTGTTGTGAAGTACATATATTCTGAAAATGGGTGATCCCTCGAAAGCAAAAGTAGAAATTCGAAAAGAGAAAATTGCAGACTCGGTTTTATTGAGTCTGTTCATGAGTAGTAATTAAAAGTGCAACACTATTCACACCCCCTAGCACCGGCTTAAGCAGTATTCAATTTTCAAAACTAATAACATCAAAACTTATGATCCCGAAGGTCCAGAAAATATAACAACACTGAGAATGAAGTACGGGGCGACTTTGTACGACCGCCACACAATACCTCGATGGGAGGGCTCCTCTAGGAGTATTAGTGACTGGTGTAAGGGTTAATATTCACTGTCAATGAATACCTTGCTTAATAGTCTGAAAATTATTGTAACTACAAATAAGACCGTGTCTACAAGTTTTTTCCGTTTGCATCGCGGCTTTTGGATCTCCTGCATTCAGAGTTCATGTACTTCATAAAAACAGGTGTTAACCATTCGCTTGCTGAATTTCAAAATACATTTCTCCTTCTTTACTCATGCTCTGTTGTATAATTACATATATCTTTACTGTGTACAAGTATTTCGCTGTGCAATCACTGCTGTGGAGTGCACTGGTTGCGCAATCAACTTGTCAATAGTGCAGACCCTGATGAGACAGCTCCTGCAGGAGCTGTCTCATCTGGGTCTTCACTATTTACAGGTAGGTATATTGACGGGAATAGCAAGCGAATGGTTTAGTGCATGCGTGGCGGACGTAAAATGTCGCGCCGTACTTCCTTCTCAATTTTCTGGTCCTTCGGGACCATAGATGTTATTAGGTATGAACATTGATTATCCCTTAAGCCGGTACTAGGGGCGGAAGTGGTGTTGCACTTTTAATAACTAGACATGATAAACTGAGTTTTGAATGCTGTCCTTTTGCAGCGCTGCTTTTGCTTTCAAAGGGTCTCCCTCTTTCAGAATTTATATACTGTGTGTTTGTGTCTTCTTTATATGAACATTTTTATTATAATTATCTAATTTCATTGATATTTTGTATCGATAGTGAAATCACTTCTAAATGTTATAAATTTGACCCATTGTATCCATATGCACTTTAATGTCAGCCGCAAGAACGGCAAGAATGGTCAGTTATAGTGCCGAAACGTCTTACTCTAAACTTTTAACGACAATTTTGTCACAGCCAACCGCATTTAACAAATATTTAGTCATAAAAGTACCAATCCCTTGTATCGGGATTTGATTTTGCAGAATCAATCAATAGTTTACATTCACGAAACACGTATTCAGAAAAATGTAGATTCCACATGATTAACTAAAATAAGATGCATGACAATAGATTACTATTACCACAATGAGTTTGATTATAAAATGTAATACTTTATCATTGTCGACATATCACTGTTTGACTCTATCATTTCTGTTTGGACCATGTATTCGAAGTACGGAAGTCCCTCCAATATTAGTCAGCGGTACATCCGAAGAGGACTAAGGCTGACAGTGATTTTGGCAAGATGTTCATATAGTTGGGTTGTTTTCAGAAATGATTGGGAATATGCTGATTTGTTCCAAAATGTACAATTGTGTCGGTCTTATGGTCTGTCTTTGTTTCTCCGCTGGTATGGTTATAAATTTACTGTCATTCTGTTGTTTCATGTGTTTACCTTTCGCATTATCAGTTTTCGTAGTATAATTATATTGCTTTAAACATACGTGTGGCAGAAAAATAAATAATGGTTGGCTCGATATGAGTCATTTGTAAAGTACAGTACAACCTAGCATATATTTTGCATTTCACATGCTACATATTTTGTGGAGAGAACACAACTATCTGCCAAACACACGTATTACGTCGACAATCAAGCTTTCCTGAATCTGAAAATGGAAATTAACAAAACATATTTTGAACCGATGGTGGTGAAAAGATAGGCACTATCTAACACATAAAATTGTTTCCATATTCACTATATATCTCAAAATAATTACAATTATTTGCGTCATAGAACGCATAAATGTCTATCATAAAACCATTCAATGCATAGGGGTTAATTAAATATGGATCTAATTTCGAGGTAGCTACTCGTAAAGCAATTTTAAACGAGATTTATATGCCTAAATAGTTACAGATAGTGGTCTAAACCTTCTATAAGTAGCTATATTTGTGAGAACATTGTGTAAATGACTTAGTGAAATTGGTGTGAATTCCTCGTGAGATAATTAGAAATGTATTGATGAAGGTAGAATTAATGACAGTTTTATTGCTTGCACACCCGTTGTCTTAAATTAGATCTTAAAATGCATTTATTTGAACGATTACAATTCAGCACGTCTTAGAAATAAAACATATATACGTACATATAACATTTATCACAATAGATCTCAATTAAGAGTATTGTTATAATTTATCAACCCAAAGCATGTGTAAATTTGTTCAATCTATAGACATATAGTAATAAGAATATGAATTGTTACAACCCGTTTTGTAGTAACGTTGCAAATTGTAGTAAATACTACAAAGAGGGTTGGTATGCCAAATTCAATATGTAGTAAACTCCTATTACACCGAGCATGGTTGTGTGACTGCAACCAAATTTGGGGTAGTCCTTCATATTGACAATATCCGAGTGCACAAGAAAAATGTTTCCGATACCTAGCCTACTTAATGAAATAGATTCAAAAACAGTTTACTACATTTCGTAGTGGACCTTGCGACCCGTTTTGTAGTAACGTTGCAAATTGTAGTAATTTCTACAAAGTGGGTTACTACAGTTTGTGTTAAAACTTCACAACCCATTTTGTACTAAAATTACATATATATGAAATAATATAATATAAAATAATTAAATATGATATAATATGATATAATATGTAATATTTTTTTCAAATTTTATAATGAAAATAAAACAATACCATGAAATAAAATGACTTATATAATAGGTGAAATTGTTATATAATTGTATGCAAATGTTCATAATATGTAATATTATATAAAATAATATATAATAATTTGTATTGTGTATAATAATACTAATATAAAATATAACAAAATATTATATACAATTATATAATGCATTCCTACTGACCTTTTATCTTAATGCAACATAACAAAACTAGTAGGTTTATTCAGCAGCATATGATATTATGTAAATACATTAATACTGTTTTTAAAAACTCGTTTTATTACAGTTATAGTTGTACTCAATACTGTAAATCAAACCATTCTTGCGAAGTACTCGTAAATGATTATAATGTATACAAATGCAGGACTAGATGGGAAGCACAAGCAAAACGTCTAATTCTAATATGTTACGCCAAATATGGAAAACTAGTCAAACAGGGAGAGCCACACACGAAATGACACCGCACCAAACACCATCAAACAAGAAACGGTATAGCCACAAGACGAAACATAACAGGACGCATATCAAGACGAAAAACATTAAACATTAAGCATATTAAACAACAAAATTGACCATAGGCTGAAAGCAGGAGTACCGCCTTGGAATGGTCAGTAACCAAACTAAGCTACTGGGGGACTTAAACCTGGTTTACGGGTACCCAATTTCGTCCTTATCCCACTTTCACCAAAGTCAAAATGTAAATAAAATTCCCCCTCTAGACAACTTCACAACATGAATAACGATGTCTGCCAAAATGAAATGACTTGAAAATAAACGTTAGAGGTAAACAAGCGAAGCCTATCTTGCTTGGAAGTCATTAAAATCGACTCTCCGATGCGTTTCTAGTGAGTTGCATCAAGATGGGGTTTGTTTGCGAAATAAGAGATTTTATTAGATCAGGAGGTATCGTATCTATATCCCAGTAAATAATAAACTGTAAATATATTGGCATGATATTACTGGCGCACCCTTGATTGGGAAATACTGATACAATAAATATTTGCTGTGTCATCTGAATCGTATGTGTCCTTAGTAAGGTCTACCAATGTAGGCTATTTACTCGTTACTTCATACTTTGATAAAGCAGTCATCCAATATTTTATCGTGTCGACACTAGTGTTAAGATAAATTATTTTTGGTAGCTGTCGCTAATGTCTAATTTCTTAATTATACTACATCCAAATAATAAAGAGATATAGTTTCGTGTTTCTGTCTCTATTTAATAAAAGAGAAATAATTGATGTATATGCAACGTTTTTCGCTTTACATGTCGCCGAATGGTATTCTAATTAGAAAGGTGTCTTACATTAGGACATGTGTACATAGTTTGGTCAGTTACATTTGAATTAACCCTTTCCTTCACAGAGTACCAGATCAGACGGCTCCTACAATTAAGTATGTTTTCGTTTTACATGCACTTTACTTTACCACTGTATTTGTTATCGCGGTTGTTGTAGATTAGTCGGAGAGGGATACGTTTATTTACACTCTTTGTCTTTTAGGGTGGAGATGGAAAAAGTGTGAGATTGGGCGCCCCTACACCGGTATAAACCCCCAGTGACATTTGTCATTGACCGTTCCAAACCGGTGCTTCCATCTTTCCCCTATTGTTTGTTATGTCTTTGCGCGTCTCTTTGTGTCTTTAATATACATTATACATTAATGTACATTTGCTGTTTTTCGTCGTGGTTCTGTTTGGGCGGTTGTGTGTTTTGTTTGCGGTGTTTCCTGCATGACTCATACATGTACTTTTATACACATGCCATTGCAAACATTCAGCAAACAAATATTCATGGCGTCATTAATTCTGTCATGAATACTCAACAGGGAAAGTGTTGAAAAGCTTGTTTTGGCGAATGTTTGCCTTCTAATACAGTCGAAAGTGATTGACGTCGATCAAATTTTGACTTGTGAAAGAAACGCATTAGTTGTAATTTGTAACACATTAGCTAGCAGTCAACAGCGTCGTCATATACTCTTGCTCTGTTACATAAAGATGGAGTCGGAATACAATTGTATTTGTGTTCATGGCGCCTGAATAGAAAAGTCTGTTAAGTCTATGTAATGTAGACGGTTTCTTACACACAAATAGGAGTCTGCTATATCACAAAAGGGTTTTTAGCGAGATTGATAAACCAGTAATTTATTCTGTCAAAATATGCCAAAGAAAGTGATGAAAGTATGTCTGTAAATAACCAACTGAAGAGTCAAACTAACGACACACTTGACTGTTTTGATGCACCGGTCTGGCGCCAGGTTGGGATTCCTAATGGCGAAACAAATCTGATTGCTTCCCATAATGTCAACCTTCTAAGTAAATATATCATCATTATTTGACTATGTAATTATGTAACCTACAATCGAAAACATGGACGCTATACAAAGTTCATTAGAAAATAAAAGTATGTGGAAATACAATTAACAACTCTTAAATAAAACACTCTCTCTAATTCGACCGCTCAAGGGAAGTCTATATCTCAATTTCCAAAATAAGATATTCCTTTAAATTACGTGTGCCCTGCATTAAGCAACCAGCTGCTTCTAAAACCTTTTGTTAATACAAAACGTGGTCGTTTCAGCGAGACCCTGCTGTAGATTTAATTCATTCCAGAGTTTTATATGCAATTATTCATATTCACATGTTAACGTATTGTGAAAAATCATATTCTGCACACATGTACTGTACAAGATACAAGATACGGTTGTACCAAAGATAACATTGGTTACAATAAGCTATTTACCGACTATATATCAAAGATAATAACAGCTTAACATAATAATCTGTGGAAGTAAAAGATATGTTTTCAAACCATGAGTAATACACATTATAAAATTAAAATCAGAAAAATTAGGTATTGGTAAAATACATAAGAATTTGTTAAAACGTCATATCTAGAGTGTGTAATACGGAATAAGATTTACAAAAGTACAAGTATTACTAAAAATGTATCACATATTTGCTATCACAGGATGCTATTCTGCTAATTACGATAAAGAGGTTATTTGTTTCAAATACAAATAAAATTTTCATACAAAGAGGAGAAAAACATGAGAGTCTCAGATCCCTAAAACAACAGATCCCTAAAACAACTTCCATGGTAGACAGAGTTAAGATGACTCGTGCTAGAGCGTTCCCATCCTGTTCTGCAGTGTAAGTCTTAGAGAAGTTCAGCCTCCTGCACCAAAAATATTCATAGATATACACACACATATACACCTATATGCATGGACGCACATACATACATACATGCATACAACTTCACATGTACACATACATGTATATACACTGTACATGTACCACAGCTGAAAGAGCAAGTATACGTGGAGTTTACAAACAAATAGATTCAGACAATACTGAATAGCATGCAGGCGAAAACAAAACGTCCTATCTAAACAAAATGCAAGCAGAACACAGAAAAAATGCAAACAAAAGGAGCATGCATCTAGCAAATGGATATATAAGCATTTATAAATAAATTGTGAAAAACAGATGCGTACATAAAATAAATAAGCAAACTACAAGGGATCAGGCAACACAAAAGGAGCAATTGCAGAATGGATCCATCCAGGTGTGGATCAGCCTTTTGAACTCTTTATAGTTCTTTACTTGCCTTATGTTATTTGGAAGGCCATTCCACAGCTGGGCAGCCTCAAACCTGAAATACCTTTTGCCATAAGTTGAGGTACTCACTGTTGGGATTTCAACTGTGTGGCTATACCTGAAAGAATAGTCTGTATTTCTAAATTTGGCAAGATCATGTAGGTAAGGTGGGTATATTTTATGAAAACACTTGAATGTTTCAAGGGCTATTCCTCTAATCCTACTCAGGTGTAAATGGAAAAGTAGTAAAGTCAAGCAGGCAAAGCCACATACAAGACGCAACCACCACCAAAACACCGATAGACAGCATGACACACACACACACACATACACACACACACAACCACACACCCAAACCTACACTCACACTCGAGATGAACACAGACAACACCAACAGACACAAGAACCAGAGACAAACACTCCACACATGAACAAAATCACAAGCACAACGACGCAAGGCAAACAAAAGGAAGGGTGACAAAGAGAGTACCGCTTTGGCACGGTCAGTAGCAAAAACACCACTGGGGGTTAAACCGGTTTACGGACGTCCTAACCTCACACTTCTCTCCAAGTCAATGTAAGGTTGGCATACCAGCCCTGGTCAAAAGTTGTTCATATTCTTGGGAAAAGTCATTAAAAGTTATTTTCAGGGCCCTGTGTTGGAGTTTCTCCAGTTTCTCTGTATCTGATTGACTGCAGAAGTGCCATACAAGGGGACAGAAATTAAAATTAGATCTGATAAAAGATATATACACCAGTGTTTTATTCTTCAAATCCAGGAATTTACTGAATCTGAACAGAACATTCAGTTGTTTGGCTACCTTTTTACATGTAGTGCCTATATGGGTGTTAACGTTCAACATGAATTCAAGTTCTACCCCAAGAAGTTTAACATGTTCCTCACAATCAATAGAGTTATCACATATATTTAAACTATGTACAATGGTTGTTTACTTTTTGCCCACAGCAATGGCCTGGAACTTTTCAGGGGTTGCCTGCATCTGATTAATTCTGAACCACTCTATTAGACTCTCACTTTCAGATTCCAATACAGTGGTAAGAATTGGTGGATCTCGATGGTTATATGAGAGGGTATTGTCATCAGCATAATTATATAACTTAGATTTTTGAATAAAATAGAAGATATCATTTAAGAATATGTTAAAGAGTGTTGGCCCAAGAATAGACCCCTGGGGGATCCCTTTTTCAGTTTCACGCCATTTACTGTGGGTTTGCCCGATTCTAACTCTCTGTCTGCGGCCACTAAGGTAACTTTCAAGCAGTTTGCAAGCGCCATCAGATAACCCATATGCCCTCATTTTAAGGATCACCAAATCATGTGGCAGACAATCAAAGGCTTTGGAGAGGTCCATCAGAATGGCTGCCACATGATCCCTATCATCTAATGTACTGTATAGTTAACAACGTTCACCGGGTTCAAATGTATGTCATTCATTTGTCCCTGAATAAAATCAAAGACCGTTTTAGGAATAATAAATCCCACGTAAATTTATGTCAACACCTGTCCACGCCTATACAAACAGATGACCATATCAGACGGCTCCTGTATTATTTCTTACATGAATATTAAACAGGGAAAATGGTTTAATATATTGCATACACTATTCCAAGGCTGTTCTTTATGTGAGATATGTGCTATTTGTAGCAAGCATGGTAACTATACATTCAGCCGGTATCAGACTATTATGAGACGAGCATCTTGCCTCGTTTAAGTTATCTGAATTTTGTCGTTCGACTGATTAATTTTAAACGAGACTTTTTATAGTGTAACTACAGTGTATTTTCTTTATATTTACAGACATATCATCATTAAAACACCGACTTGGGAATTATCCATCGTGATTTTAGACGGAAATTGTCTAGCAGTTATATTACCAGGTATATTTAATCTAAGATAAGATTGTAACGTGCGATGTGATGGATTGTTTTAACGAATCGCAGTGTTAATATCACTGTCAAAAATGAATTTTAAATATATTTCTAACAGTACCTATATTTTCGTTCTATAAGAATATGATTACATTATTATATGACTCTTGAAATTTGATCTGCTTGTTTGTTTTTAATTCCCGATTCTCAGGGAACAATATCGGATACAGGAGAATGACTTTTATGTGCCCCAAGTATTTAAGGAACACTGATACAAGTTGGAATTTTATTTCACACCCAGTCAGAACATCCGGACACCAGGTCGACTAGTTCCAATGCTTCGCCACTGATATCAGTTTCAAGTAACGACCATGATTATCTTGAATATCAACAAGCATAATTCATAAACATATATTGAATAGATCATATAGTTTTACATGTCACTACTGGGTGTAAGAATTCTTGTTTAAAAAAACTTGATTATATTGTTTATATGCTATATGTGTGTTTGGACCGGATGCCTGTATCTCAATAACAGCTGTTGCTATTGTTACTTAATAACCGTAGTAATCGAAATTGCTATATTAAATGCGATGTAAGATAATTATTGATTTTAAATTGGGATATGGTACAAACTATACTTCTAGAGATATTTGCCCATCAACTGATCGTGCAATGTTTCAAAGGTAGACGTACGCCACTTGCTAGTGTAAGTATGGCGATCATAACAGACTGTCTGAGAGATGGAAAGACAAACGGACAGACGACAGAGGTGATCCCTTAGCGTCACCCTGGGAAAGCATGTAACACAAAACTGATTTAAAACATTACACTTAAATTCTTAATTTCAATAGTGTTTTCTACTTATCTGGATTAATGATACCCTACCATAGAATTCAATCACTGTCAAACTTGTACGGTATTCTTCTCTCAATTTGGGTCAACTTGTGTATGAGTAATTATATACATGTATCTTCTTCTGAAACCGTATTGCGTTGTCTAATAAGATTACTTTAAGCTGATAAAATGAAATATTTGTTTAACAAATACGACCCACATCAGTAAATCAAATACTCATTGTTAATCGATACTCGTTTTCAATTGGAAAGGGGTTTACTTGGAAGACGGGATATAATAAACAGGTTGGCGACTTGCCTTCTAAATACGGACTGAATTTATCAAAACACCGTCTCATTTATTTTCATCAAAACATCGTCATCAAGAATGTCACACCAATCTGTAAGCAGCTGTATCTTATACTATGTTATTCCAACACAAAAATTACAATAAAAGTACATGCATCTAAATACAGCACCAAGTCATGTTACACACTTAACAACTACGACTGACGTCTGTGATACAATTCTTAAATTAGGTTAACGCTTTACCTCACATATATGCATTTAAATACCTTTGCAAATAGGGTAGACCCAACTCTGACCAGGGTCTGCTATGTGTGCTTATAAAATAAGATTTGAGATTTGAGCCTACAGTCTCTGCCAAAATCCATGTATTCCTGTGACCTTAATACTAAAGCTGTCATCATTTCTCACATGAATATACATCAGGTAAAGGGTGAAGGAATATATTATAATCATTCTTATTACTGGTGTCATTTATATCATACAGTAGAATTTATCCTAAGCGGTCTAATTATGGGTATGTAAGGCAGATGGTAGTCCAATGCAGGTCAAACGTAATACAGAAAGCTAGGAGCTTTCTGCCTTATTGTTGCCATGCATTAAGCAACCACCTGTTGTTTAAGACTATTATGTTCAATAAATGTATAGCCGCTTAAGATAGATCTATTGTTTAATTATTTATACTATACGTATTAATAGTATCACTACTAAGAATATTCTTATTAATATTTAGATTTACATCTGATGTTTTTAATAGTATCTCCATTGTCATATAATAATAATATAATAAAATATATAATAATAATAGTTTTTAATCATTATACCATGGCCGTTATATTTTGGTGACCTTGCTTCGTGCCACGTATGGCATTTTAAACCATTTTATTTAAGACTTTCTTTTAGGTTTTAAGTATTGATTAATTAAATTTAAGTACGTTATTGTATAAAATGTGAAAAATGAAGCACATTGGGACCATAATTTGAGATATCTTAATGCCGTGTAATTAGAATTCGACCTTGCTTAGTGCCACGTATGGCATTTTAAACCATTTTCTTTTTCACAGTTAAACTCCAGATTTGCTGCAAATAGGTGTGTTATATTAAGCTTATCTTATCAGAGTGTATTCATATATGAATGAGATTTTACAATGAAAATGATACTATTCTGTTCTAAGATTTTATAATGACTGATCCGTCAATAATCAATTAAAATAATTTATAAACACGTGCTAATTATCTATCAAACTACAATTTAAACTATTTCGGTATTTGATTCATTTCTTAAATTCACAGTATTTAAAAGCTTTGGACAAACTCATTATTTAGTTGTTTTAAGTATAATTATTTCATTGTTTGATAGGGTGTCTGAAATCATATTTCTGTCTGTAGTAATTCCAATACTAATATGCTGAACTAAACCTTTGAATGATTGCATGATTACCGGTATATAAAAATAATGCCAATCAGTGTATATTTTCATGTAAAAATGTTTCATTTGTCTTCATTTATATTTACACTATTTCAATAGCAGACAAGTTATATATCTTCATTGAAAGGGTTAGTGCAGCATACAAGTATCATGATCACTCATATTCTAAGCATTTTTGTTTCACAACAGATTTAAACAAACCCACCATAGCTTTTCTTTACAATGGCGCCCTTTGATGTTTACATCAATGCTTTTCTTGTAAATTTTCTGTCGCAATGTAAAAATATACGTCACGAGTCAAACCATTTCTTCAATACATACATGAGAAAACTTTTTTATCACGTTGATCTACAGATTAAGACTCAGTATTGTATGTTTACCGCCAAATAAATTCCGTATGCTAAGATTATCGTCTGCTTTACATTTTAACCCACACTTTAGTTACAAGAAAATAATCAGTATGTCCAAAATATACGTAGCTCTAGGTGAGACGCCAATTTACTCCTCCCACTATTTTGATCCAAACTGTTTGTAAAGGTTACCATGGACTCCCCATGACAGGGAAATGGATCAAATTTAAAAGCCGAAAAACCCTTGCGTTTTGGTATTGCATTGGCTTTTTAACACTTTCGATGAAAACAAACAACCACAGTAACATTAGTTTAGATCCTGATGAGACGCTGAGATACAAATAGTTTGTATAGGTAGTCACGGAAGCGACATTGACAACGAAAGAATTAATTTTATTGCCTCAGGCAAGGTGTTGAACCTAGTCTACCGCCAGTCTAAAATAAAGATGTTATTACTGATAAAACAAGAGGTACGTTTTTCTATGTAAGGTAAAAGTGACCGTGTCATCAGACGTCCAATGTGCAATTCGTATCACCTTGCGCATGAAATTTAGCTGTAAATTGGTCACAATATCTCTTTTATAACGAAGGTGTTTCTCCGGTGAACCGTTGTCTACTTTCAATTACAAATGATAAAGTTTCGTTCAAAATCTACGATAAAAGAGAAGATTTTAATTTTAAAATTGTTAATTATCCTTTTCTAGATGGAGATGTGCCCCGTTGTACATCTTATGGGGTTTATATTTCTCAACGTATTCGGTTTGCCCGAGCCTGTTCTTTGCTTGAAGATTTTAATAGTCGTAATTTAGTTATAACTGATAAACTCCTTAAGCAAGGTTACAGATATCACACACTTCGGAAACGTTTTCTAAATTTTATTATCGAAATTTACCACTCATTAGTAAATATAATTGCAATCTACGGACGTTACTGCAACAAGGCATTTCTCAACCAGACTTTTATGGGGATGTTATCTACAAACTTAGGAAAAGTCGGGGTCATATCCATTTTCATGATTTGTTTATAAAACGCATTAAAACATTTAAGAAGAAAGGTTATGATCCCATTATATTGCAACGCACTGCATGTTTGGTTATCGACCCTTTTACAGTCGGTAGCTACGCTTCCCTCTTTGCTTGCGCGATGACAGGCCGAGGGTAGTACTCTATGATGGTATACTCTTAAACTCGGATACTGGATGAGCTTACCAGACTCATGTATTACGTTTTCCCTGTCGTGCCCTTAACGGCTTACCTGCAGGTGCTCTGACTTCAGCAAAGTCATTGAGTACATATTTGACGGATTGTCACAGTTATTATGCTATGTTTTACATGTTGTCCTGTGTTCACCGTCGTCTATGTTGTGGGTAAGTCCGGCGGGGATACCTTTATTTACACTATTTGTAAAGCTAGGGTGACTTTGAGAGAAGTGTGAGGTTAGGACGTCCGTAAACCGGTTTAAACCCCCAGTGGTGTTTTTGCTACTGACCGTGCCAAGGCGGTACTCTCTTTGTCACCCTTCCTTTTGTTTGCCTTACGTCTTTGTGCTTGTGATTTTGTTCATGTGTGGAGTGTTTGTCTCTAGTTCTTGTGTGTCTGTTGATGTTTTCTGTGTTTATCTCGTGTGTGAGTGTGCGTTTGGGTGTGTGATTGTGTGTGTATGTGTGTGTCATGCTGGCTATCGGTGTTTTGGTGGTGGTTGCGTCTTGTATGTGGCTTTGCCTGCTTGATTTTGCTACCTTTTCATTTCAGTAACACTGTAAACACTTTAAACAATTCCAACCACTATCAACAGGCAAACAATATGTACATTGAAACTTGTCTCAAACTGCATCATCATAAATGTGTTAAATATATAAAACAAATGTTTGGAAGGGGGATTTAGTATTATGTGACGGTCAGATATCTAATGTCGTATGAACAGATCAATGTTGGCACTCCTACATACTATATTATTGAAGATAAAAAATAAAAATAAACATATTTTACACAGTATGTACCTCAACTACTTCGAAAATGGGCAATCAGATATTAAACACTATATTAAAAGTAACGTGTTTTCACTTACTTGTGTTGTATACTCATGTAAGAATTAATGACATCATGAACATATATTAAATTATGTACTGTAAAACACATCTAAAGCGATCACCAAAACTAAGTCTAATTATCGGCCGTTAAGGCAGGTGGGAACTTAATGCATTAAGCTTCCGTCTGCTTTTGCCCTCGAAGCAGGTCTTTCATTTAAATTTCTGAAGTTAGCATTCATCCTTTTCGCTCTTTAAAAATGAACAATCATGGTTATTACGGATATGTCGTGTGGAGTTTTGCATTATTACACACATAGCCGTTTCCAAATTAAGCCTAAAGATTCTGAATAAAAACTCTGTTTTACGTTACACTACTCATAGCTATATACAATAGACTCAAGTCGTGTGTAAGATTGAACAAATTTTGGGTCAACAAACAATGCTATCTGCTTTAGGTATCAGCGCGGACTCTCATTTAACTCCATCTTTAATAACGTAAGTTTGGATCCTGACGAGACACCGACTTACAAGGCATTTCATATGGATCCAAATTGTGTACAAAAGCAAACCTCATGAGTCGTGCTACGACGACATCGGAGGTAAAAGAGTTACGTGTAATTGATATTGATCTAATGTTAAGATATATATTCGTAAAGCGAATTTTAATGAAATTGTAATACTTGCAAACATATTCCCAGACAGTGGTACCATTTTCTTGTATTATTTCTGAGAACATAGTCAAATAGGCGTGATTTCTAAGTGAGATAATTGAAAATATATTGATGAAGACAGAGTTAATGACTGTGTTACGACGAATACGCCCGTTGTATTTGACTAGTTAAATGGAATGTATTGTCTTTGTTAAATGAGAATGCAGCCCGTCTTTGATTACAAATACAGTTAACGTTGAGCATCAGTCGATATAACCATTTATAGACACAATAATGTATGTAGTAGTTTAAGTTTACTTTTGAATCCATTGCCTTTATCATGCAACATCAACTATTAAACTGTGTGTGAAAAATGTTGCATAACATTATTAAGTAAATGTGTTTACGACCATTTCAAAAACATTTGCTTTAGACCTTTATTAAAAGTACAGTAAATCCCTCTAAGCCGGAATTCTAATAGAGAATAATTTAGATACTTTTACGCAAGTGGGTGCTTACTGCAGAGTGGAATTCATGCAGAAAGCTCCTCGAGGAGCTTTCAACCTACATTAAGCTGCCACCTGTCTCCAAGACAGATATTTATACTAAATTTAACGTTCCGTTTGAAGGGGATTTACTGTAGGCCTATTACAGTCATACCATATAGCTAAATATTCTACTGTAATTTGGTCAAATGGAAACAAGAATATTCTCTCTGAGTATTAGAGATACGTGGAATGACTGCAACAATATACATATCCACTGCTACCGGGATAGACATATCTGTACAAAGCTACACCACAAATATATTTTAGTTTTGATTAATACCTAGCCAATGACCGAACACGTTGTTCTGCTCTAGATAAAACAGCCGTCCACGATTCTACGGAGACAATTTCTCTGTTTAACCCTTTCCCTGTTGAATATTCATGTAAGAATTGATGACATCGTGAATGTTATGATGGCTCACGTTCACATGAGTTATGGGGTATTGGTAGAATTTGTAGTAAGGTCTATCATTATCTCATAAGTAACCGAGTATATCCTGATCAGATGGCTCCTACGGGAGCCATTTGATCTGAGTATTCTCTGATTGCAAATGTTTGAAAAGGCGTTCATATGAAGGAAAGGGTTAAACAAACCAAACATTTTAAATGATACGAGTAATTGTCATCTGCAATTTAAACAAAAATAAGAGGACTTAGAATCTTCTGATCAGGGACTGCACCATTTATCATTCAATCTAACATCGCACATGATAGGTCATCATTCCGCATTCAAGTAGTTAGATAACTAAGCTGATCTGCAATACGTATGTTCTCTTTATACGGATTTTCAGTATATTTCTGGCTTTCTCAAATCATACTGATAATATGTTTGTCATCTCGCCTAAATGGTCTTTTAGTCATATTAAGACGTTCAGCTAATCCCAGGTTGAGAAAGACACCAGCATCGTGTTCTGTGTATGGACCACATGACATTGTTTCGATCACAGAACATCCGTGCAGAACCACCAACATATCCCAAACCAGCTTGGAAGGCGAGCAATCCTGATATAATGCTGATAAAGAGACACGGTATTTATACTTTGACACAGGACACGTGGCCTTAATAGCGCAATGTTTATGATTGGTTCCTTAAGTTACGAATAGTGCTCATGCGCTCAAAGTTAGATGATTTAGCATAAAATCTGATGACGTGTCCAGCAAATCTTTATCTCAACAGAGTGTAAAGTGCACTATCGAAATGAAACATTGGTGCATCTATGCAAGTAAACTAGAATGAGAGAGAGAGAGAGAGAGAGTCTGTTCAACTTGTTTTGTTGGCATCTGTGTAGGACAATAACACTTTAATATTTTTTATATTTATTTGACAATACTGACGATTTGTAAACCAATATAAATATGTTATTACGGGACAAATGGTTGGATGAGATTGAGAATTATCCATAAACAGTGTGCTTAAGTATGTCAGTTGAAGATGTAGAAGACCTGTACATATATTCCGTAAATTATTTAAAGGGCAAATGTCCTGCATAGCGAAATTCACAACCTGACTTGCATATGATCCAGATAAAACGCCGAAAACCACGTCGTCTCATGAACCTCAAAGCCATTTGGAACTCGGTAGTGTCTAAAAAGGTTATTGAACCTACTGGAATTAATACAATCATTAACTAAGCATATATGCTTTATAAAGCTTTTATGTATAGTGATTGTCCTGCATCAATTCGTTTAAAAACTCCATAATTAGACCTCTTTTGGGTTGTCGTATTAGGGAGACTTTTCTTACCATTATAGAAATTAAGCTAATAAATATTCATTAGTTCTTTCAAGGGTAATCATGAAGGTGAAAGATAAGGTCAGAAAATCCCCTATGACAGCCTTTCAAAAATGTCTACATAGAGGTAATAAAGGCAGGCCACATATTAAATTAGGACGAACACATTATGTATTGCGTTCTATCTGCTTAATCGTTCCTCTACTAAATGTTTGCGATATATTTCAATCTTATAGCGTGCTGCCGATGTGTTTTCAGTCAAAACATAACAAGCGACCAAACGATGACACATTTGTTAAGAAATGTTGTAAGTGACCAAGTTCCTACCAAACCCAGTCAGAAACATAATTCAAATTAAAAAATTCACGCAATTTAGTAAGCAAATGGATGTGCGAGCAAACGTTCAAAGAGGATAAGTCAGGATGAGGTGTTCATGAATCCTGAGGTGTTCATGAAATTATTTATGTAAGTTTTTGTATAGGTTAATAATTGTCAATTCCTCGGTAAGTTGCGTAAATTCCGACCTAATATGAGGCAAACAAGTCCATATGCAAGACTATAACGACCCCTTCATTTAAGAAAAAAAAACACAATTATTATTGTCAAATTACCAGCTTTTACCACCTCGACCTAGAGTTACATTTCGCTATCTGAAGAAAATCATTTCACATTTTCATTCAAATAATGTTCTTGCTCCTGTTGACAAGGCATCGAATAATGTAATCATTATTTGAAGATTGCATTATGTTGATGATTTAAAGAAGGAGCTAACTGGAACACAAACTTATATTACAGTTCAAACACCTGAAAAAAAGATATAGTCTCAGAACATGTTAAAAAGTACAATACTTTTAAGTCTGGTTCTAAACTAAAACAACATAAACTTTCTACTTCGTACTGGATTCCGAAACTACATAATAACCCTGATAAGGCGCATTTTATTGCCAACTCTAGTTGTTGTACTACTATTAAAATATCTTAATTTCGACGTCCTGTCATACTACGATCAAATAGCATGTAAAACGTTACTGTGATAAAATGTATGAAATTTCAGGTATAAATGTTTTTGGTCCATAAAAAACTCGAATGAACAGTAAAGCATTTCGTCACTGAGCTCCTATGATTTTTCCACACTCTATGCTATTCTACCTCACCATCTTATAAAGGATAAACTGATTAAATTAATAGAAAAAAAAACTTTGCCAGAGAAAATAAAATGTTCATTGCTTGTAATGTTCTACGTTTACTCTTTTCGAATTCAGAAGTTGGACATTACACAATGTGGACTTGCCGTGATGTTTGTAGATCTCTTACCTTTGTATGGAATGCGGGTCGGGACATGCCAATTACCATTTGCTAAACTGCCATTTGCAAAATGAAAAATTTACGAAAGTGTTCTTCTCGCTTACAGATGTACATAGATTGGGTATATTACTGTTTTGATAAGGATACACACCACATTGTAGAATGAAGCCCGCCGATATGTCTAATCCTTAGATCCGCCAAGCACTCTTCAGAGAAAAGAAACTAGAATTAATGACAATATGACAATTAGCAACTGGCATTCAGCAATTGGCATATGGCAAATTAGCAATTGGCATTTGGCAAATTAGCAATTGACATTTAGCAACAGGCAAATAAGCAATTGGCATTTAGTAATTGGAATGGCCCGATCCGCATTCCATACCGCTGATCTGGATCCCGAAAATGCAATGTGGTGGCGGTACTTGACCTACTAAACATACCATCAAATTTGCCGGGTAACAGCAAGCACTCTTCAGAGAAAAGAAACTAGAATAAATGGCAATTAGCAACTGGCAAAAAGCAATTAGCATTTCGCAAATTAGCAATTGGCATTTAGCAACTAGCAAAAAAGCATTTGGCAAATTAGCAATTGGCATGTCCCGACCCGCATTCCATACCTTTCTTTTAGATAATATATTTATGCGTTATGGGGATACCATATATCGTCAAGTTGTTGGTATACCCATGAGTACAAATTGTGCCCCTCCTGTTGCATATTTGTTTTTGTATTGCTATGAGAGGGATTTATGCTAAGCTTAACACCAGCTACACAGACCGATAATGCTAATGCTTTTAATAAAACTTCAAGGTATTTAGACGATATTTTGAATTTGGATAATCCTTATTTTGAAACTGTGATTTCTTCAATTTACCCAAAAGAACTGTCTTTAAACAGAGCGAATCAATCTGACATTATGGTTTTCGTTTCAGACTGGAATCTTTTCATCACAAATGATAAAGTTTCGTCCAATATTTCATTTTAAAATTGTAAATTATCCTTTTCTAGATGGAGATGTTCCCTTTCTACATCCTATGGGGTTTGTATTTCTCAACTTATTCGGTTTGCCCGAGCCTGTTCCTTGCAAGAAGATTTTAACAGTCGTAACTTCTTAAGCAAGGTTTCAGATATCACAAACTTCTAAAACCTTTTTCTAAATTTTATTTTCGAAATTTACCTCTCATTAGTAAATATAATTGCAATCCACGGACGCCACTGCAACAAGGTATTTCTCACCCAGAATTTTATGGCGATGTTATCTACAAACCTTCGGGGGTCATATCATATTTCATGATTTGTTTATAAAACGCATTAAAACGTTTAGGAAGAAAGGTTATGAACTTATGGCCCCATTGTTTTACAACGCACCGCACGTTTGGTTATGTCTGACTTCAGCAAAGTCATTGAGTACATATTTGACGGATTTTCTACAGTTGTCATTCTATGTTTAACATATTGTAATGTGTTTACTGTCTTCTGTGTTATGGGAAAGTCCGGCGAGGATACCTTTATTTACACTATTTGTTAAACTAGGATAAGTGTGAGGTTAGGACGTCCGTTAACCGGTTCAAACCTCCAGTGGTGATTATGCCACTGACCGTTCCATTGCGGTGCTGTCTTTGTTACCCGTAGTTGTTTTTGTCTTGTGTCTTTTTGTCTTGTTTGCTTTTTAATGTTTGAAATGGTTACCTGTAGTATGTGTGTGCTTGTTACTGTTTTCTGTGTTCATCTCGTGCATCTGCGTGTGTTTGGGTGTGTAGTTGTGTGTGATATGCTATCAATCGATGTTTTGGTGGTGGTTGCGTCTTGTATGTAGCTTCGCCTGCTGGAATTTACTACTAATATTGATTGAGTATGTACCTGGGCAGGTATTAAAAGTGCAACACTACTCACGATCCCTAACACCGGCTTAAGCAGTTTTCAATTTTCAAAACTAATAACATCGAAATTAATGATCCCGAAGGATCAGAAAATATAACAACACTTTTTACGGCCGCCACACAAGCACTTAACTACAGTTGTTGCGAAGTACATAAGTTCTGAAAGTAGAAGACCCTTCAAAAGCAAAAGCAGCAATGCAAAATCAGTGTTTTAAGATTAAAGAATACACGAATGCTTCTGCAACATTTTCATCTGTATAGCTGATAGCACAAGAGACCTCATCAATACCATTGTCAATTTTCAGAGCCTGAGAAAATTCGAATTATTTTTGTCTTTGTTATATTTGAAGTTTCGCGGAGACATAGCAAATTATATGGATATGTATCTTCTCAGTTGGACTGCGATTAATTTGAAACGTTTGTGCGGAAGTACAATATTAGCATATATGCGCGCCATCTAAGATATTTAAACCGCCTAGGCCGTGTTGCTACGTTTTGCTATTTCCTATTAAGATGTGCCTTTTGTTCCTACCTATTTCATGCATGCATAATTCAGTCTGTTTGTATATAGAGTATGTATATCCTAAATTCATGAGTAAGTGTTTCTTCCAGCTGTTAATAAAAAGCAACTGTTCACAGAACCTTTCAATATTCTCATTATGGTATTTGGTTAATGCATAAACCTGGGTGATCGTTAAGTTATACGCCTTTGTCTGGAAGGATTTTTACCTTACATTTTGACTTGGGTGAAGGTGGGCCTAAGGTTGACGGTACTCCTTCTGTTATCCTATACTCTATTTTATATGTTTCATGTTCTATAAATACACGTGTCTTGATGTGCGTTTCATTGCGTTGTGTCTTGCTATTGTGCTATTAAGGGTTTAAAGATGTTTTGTGCCGGTCCCTTTTGTGTGTGGCTCTCCCTGTTTGACTGCTATTCCACTGTAAACGGCTGAGTCTGTTGGAGATAGGGTTGTGCTATATTCCGCTGTTGATAACGTCTTCCCTTACAAAGAATGCAACACCATGATGGGATCTGCTCTGTGTTAAATTCAACTCTGCACGTTTGTCAGCTCCCTGGCATACATGCATGTTATGTTCAGACAGCAGCGTGATGGTGATTTTCACTCTAGGCAGATGGGGTTTCAGATAATGTTAATTTGAGCCTCGGCTTGATCTGCCTTGGAAATTCATGTCTGCGTGCTCCTAATATCATTTCAATTGGCTTGTTGTAAGCTTGACAGTGCCTATCTCCTGTCCCAGGTTTTATCTAATATTTTATCCTTAAGACATGGGATGTGTTTAAAACGTAACTGAGAATACTTATGTTCAATGAGTCAGTTCGAGTCCACAAACCAGTGGGATGGACACGCCCCATTCCTAGAGAGAAATCTACTTCGAGTGTAGCCCTAGGACTGGTGATGGTGGGGCTGTGTACTGGCAGGTGGAAATTATACAATTACTTGTTTTTGTACTGGAAATCCAGATATCCGGTTGTTGTATGAGAATGTAGAAGATGACAAGTATCTTACGCCTCGCCAAAACATTTTACACATCATCTCAACCATTATGACACACGTGGGCCAAAAAGGATGATAATGACTGCCTCATAAACCTATATTATGACTATTGCCAGACGAAAATCTTGCTCTTTTTAAGTATCTCATTTCGGTTGTCTGATTTCCATCGTTCGATTGATAGATGGTGTCGAAAGTGACTTCTACAGTGTGATAAGTATATCGGTTTTCAAGGTTTACTATAATCATGAAAAGATTGGCCTTTTACTTCGCATTTAGACTGGAAGATTCTCCAATTATATATATTTGTTAGATAAGATTGAAACGTGGGTTTTGGTGGATTTCTATTACACATACTTATAGTAATATTTACATTATAAAACACATTCTCCAAATATTTCTAACGATTTATTGTAATAACATTTCCCATACTACACTTGCAATCGGACTGGTTTATTTGTATACCGGCTGATTTAAAAGAGGTCAACATACATTCGAATACAATAAAATGATGTTTGATTCGCTTGGTTATTTCAAGTAACCAGGATTAAAGACTTATATACTAAGTAGAATGTAAACATACAGACCGCAGGGACATAATTCTTTTTCCTTGAGTCAAGCATTTAATTTATATTCTCGATAGAAAAAGATATTTCAAATATATCTATGCATGCAACTAGTAGAGCGCTTAGAGATTACACGGAAACCCTTCAATGTATGTGTTCAATTGAAAATCCACTTGGAATCGCCATCGAAACTTTATCTGGTGCACTGGTCTGGTCTGGTTATAGAAGAAATCGATTCTGTCGCTCGAGGTAAATCACAAAGTATTACTTTCAGTTTATGGTGGTTTCCTTCAATAAAATAACCCCATCGACTCTGCGTAACCTCTTTCTAAAAATGCAGTAGAAGATTCAAAAGTAAGTAAGCTCAGTCTCTGGAAGCCATGTGTTTAAGACATATATATTGTTTTAGCTATTTTGTAGAGGGTCTCAAGGGAGCCATTCCTTCCCAACCCGATTGAAAGTTTATCACGGGCTTTCGAGAAGAAAAGTTTGAACGATTTTTCTGCAGGTAGACATGGCAAGCAGAGTGCTGCATTATCTGGATTAGTTTAGCAGTATTGAAAATGCATGATGCTATGATATTTTCTGTAAAGTTGTCAGAGGATATATCAATTGAAGCAAGTATTGACGGAAGGATGGGAAGACAACTGACATGAAACATCGCACATAGGGTTATCATTAAATCTCAATTGGGCAAAATCAAGTGAGCTAATTCAATATCCTTATCTTCAAGACCTTCCAAAGCAAAATGTAGTCTGCCTTTTTAGCTCTCTATCATGTTTAAGGTAGTCATAATCCTGATCAAAATATGTAGCACCAACAACTGTATTTCATTCATGGAATAACCCGCTCATACCCAGTATTCCTCAATGCACACGAAATCAAATGTGTACACCCATAAGGAGTATAAACTTGCTGTCCTATTAACGAACTTACCAGCTGTTCTCAAAAGTAAAGATTGATTATTTACTGCAAAACTATTTCGTAATACAAATTTTATATTCATTCAAACTACAGAGAAGTACGGGTTAAAAAGTCGCCCCGTACTTCATTCTCAGTGTTGTTATATTTTCTGATCCTTCGGTATCATAAGTTTTGATGTTATTAGTTTTGAAAATTGAAAACCGAGTCTGCAATTTTCTCTTTTTGCATTTCTACTTTTGCTTTCGAGGGATCACACATTTTCAGAGTTAATGTTCTAATAAACAAATTGACCTAATATCGATTTACATAAACGTTAAAGTATCTTAACCTTTTCAAATCCGAACTGTCAAATGAACTATTCCAAAATTAAAACAGGTCAAGCTTAGTGCTAATATTCAGGATTGGTTTTAAAAACGACAAACAGTGCCACTCCTCAGGGTTCATTCACTCATCTGGGTCTGCAGCATTTGCACAGGGCATCAGTGTTTCCCGCACTGAAATGATTATAAACTGGCAAGTAATTTTTACACATTCTGTACATAATAATCTATAGACATGACTGATGTATGTTACTGACATTAATGCAATGACATGTTCCAAATTTATATAACCATTTGGGATGTGCGGTAGCTGTATAAATCCTGCAAATTTCTAGAATTGGCAATTTAATTTAACGACCGTTTGTGTGATCTATTGAAATTATTTTATTTTGTTATGATTATCAGTTGCATACATAAAAGAGCTGCATTCTATAACGGACGTATAATTCAGACGGAAATAGGTTACTAGATGTGTGGTTATACTGAATATTTATGACGGTATTAGACATCCTAATGTGTTTCTATCATCTTCAGTGCAATACATCAACAAAATGTCTGGTTCAAATTCAAACATGTTATTTCCCAAATAGCTCCCTGAAGTATAACTGGCCATCCCATTGAATAGTACATGTCTAAAATAAATATTGGATGTACATCAACGTTGTTTAAATAGCCATAGAGCATGGATTGATGAACTACTCACATTTGATTAAGGTCCGTTTAAGACAATTACATGATCCTGATAGAAAAAAGTAAATCAACTCCAACACCAAAGATATTTCTGTCTCATTTTCATAGACAGAATTTGACAGAATGTAACGGTATGTGTAGGTTCATGGCACAACGCATGCAAACACACACGATCGGACGGACGGACGGACGGACGCAAGCATACATACACATTCACTTCATTGATGGCAGGCCTTTATGCGATATCCGGAACTTTTGCTGACGACATTGACTTAATGGCTGTAAAAACAACGATTCACAAGATCTTTCGCAAAGCTTGTACCAATATCCTGGGCTTATGACATGGACGTCAGCATAGAAAGATCAAAGATTAGGTTGTCGTCAATACCGTAACAGATATTATAATGACTCGTGAATTACACGATAATGTGACATGCTTTGAGTACTTTGGAGGCAACCTGAGCAAACATAGCTCCTTTACGTGGGACAGAAATAAATTCTGAAGGTTGGTGATCCCCCGAAGGCAAATATTGCAACACAAAAAGAGAAAAAAATGCAGACTCGGTTTTATTGAGTCTGTTCATGAGCAGTAATTGAAATTGCAACACTGCTCACGCCCCCTAGCACCGGCTTAAGCGGTATTCAATTTTCAGAACAAGAAGTACTGAAATTCATGACCTCGAATACATATAAGTACATGTATGAGTAATGCAGAAAACACCACACAAGACACACAGCCGCCCAAACAGTACCATGACAAGACAGTACAGCAAATGCACATGTCTATCAAATGACAAACAGATACGCATAAAGATAAAACAAAACAACGATAGGGGAAGATGAAAGTGCCGCCTTGGAACGCTCGACAATTGTTACTGAGTGGGGGTTAAGTTATCTCAAATTCAAACTATGCAAAACTAACTTCCGGCGAAACAAGTCCATGGATTTTACATCCTCGTGTGCGGGTGAACGGATTTGGACACTCTTTGCTAAATCGGAATATTTGCTAAATCTTTGTCATCTATACTCAGCATCAGCGGAACCGGGAACATATTTCCTACCCTACATGTCCTCTGATGTACCTAAAGATCCACAGTAAACGCGCGATTTGTTATTGTTATAAAACAGATATACGTCAACATGCCATACGTGTACACAGTGTATAGTCTCACAATAATGGGATATATTGAGCGATGGTTATATAATCTGGCTTAAAAGTACAAATATGAGTCATGCAGGAAACACCACATACAGAACAAACAGTCGCCCGAACAGCAACACAAGAAAATACATCAAATGTATATAACTATAAAAAACATAAATCGACGCACGGAGACAAAACAAACATACAATAAGGGAAGATGAAAGTACCGTCTTGGAACGGTCGGTGACAAAATTCACTGGGGGTTTAAACCGGTTATGTGGCGCCCAACCTCACACTTATTCCATCTCCGCCCTAAAAGACAAACAGTATAAATAAACGTATCCCCTCTCCGACTAATTTTCAACAACCGCGAGGGCAAATACAGTGGTAAAGTGCATGTAAAACGAAAACATTTAAGTTAAACAAACGGTATTCACCTGCAAACAGAGTGACTATAGAAATGTAACAAGAAAAGCATTGATGTAAACATCAAAGGGCGTCATTAAAAAGAACAGCCATGCTGGTTTTGTTTAAATCTATTGTGAAACAAAAATGCTTAGAATATGAGTGGTCATGATACTTATATTCTGCACTAACACTTTCAATGAAGATATATAACTTGTCTGCTATTGAAATAGTGTAAACATAAATGAAGACAAATGAAAGAGTTTTACTGATTGGCATCATTTAAATATAATCATGCAATCATTCAAAGGTTTAGTTCAGCATATTGCTGTTGGAATTACTACAGACAGAAGTATGTTTTCCGACAACCTATCAAACAATGAAATAATTATACTTAAAACAACTAAATAATGAGAAAGATTTAGTACTCTATGAAGGCGACCTCTTAAATCCGGAAACGGAAGGAGGACGTCGGATAATTGTACCATGTCGTTTTTGTCGTACCCTTTATTACTTTTCTACAGTTACTCTGTTTGCAGCTCAATCATTGAGTACACTAGCGATAAGTGGATACAGTTACTTCACTTAAATATATTTTCGTTTTACATGCGTTTTACCACTGTATTTGCCATCGCGGTTGTTGTAGTTTAGTTGGAGAGGGGATACATTTATTTACACTGTTTGTCTTTTAGGGTGGGGATGGAATAAGTGTGAGGTTGGGCGCCCAAAAACCGGTTTAACCCCCCAGTGACTTCCAAGGCGGTACTTCCATCTTCCCCCTATTGTATGTTTGTTTTGCCTTTGTGTGTCTCTTTGTGTCTTTTATATACATGTACGTACATTTTACTGTTTATTGTGGTGCTGTTTGGGCGGGTGTGTGTTTTGTATGCGGTGTTTCCTGAATGACTCTTGTTATTTTGTCCAAAGCTTTTCAATACTGTGAATTTAAGAAATCAAATACCGATATAGTTTAAATTGTAGTTTGATAGATAATTAGCACGTGTTTATAAATTATTTTAATTGACGGATCAGTCATTATAAAATCTTAGAAAAGAAAAGTATCATTTTCATTGAAATATCTCATTCATATATTAATAAACTCTGATAAGATAAGCTTGTTATAACACACCTATTTGCAACAAATCTGGAGTTTAACTGTGAAAAAGAAAATTGTTTAAAATGCTATAAGTGGCACTAAGAATGGTCGAATTCTAATTACGCGACATTAAGATATCTCCAATTATGGTCCCAATGTGCTCCATTTTTCACATTTTATACAATAACGTACTTAAATTTAATTAAACAATACTTAAAAACTAAAGGAAAGTCTTAAATAGAATGGTTTAAATGCCATACGTGGCACTAAGCAAGGTCGAATTCTAATTACACGACATTAAGATATATCCAATTAAGGTCTCAATGTGCTCCATTTGTCACATTTTATATAATAACGTACACAAATTTAATTAATCACTACATCAAAACTAAAACAATGTATTAACATATAGATGGGTTTCTTTAAATTTTGAGAAATAGACATTATGTAAATATTGGGCAGAACATTTCTTGAAGTGCGTGTGATTTTCATGAAAATGTGATTATTATGTGCATACGTTCCAATAGACGATCTTCAGCGTCACCGTATTACGGTGCAATAGACACAGCTTTTCTGACCTAGTGACTGGTTTCAAGTCGATAATCAACTAAAACATTCATGTATACACCGTAATGTATAGGGTTTTTACTCTTAATTGGGCCAAACTTTACAAAGCAAATATACATTATACCTATACTTTCAATTAATCTGCATTCAACCAAAAACTGCACACTGGACTGTGCATTTACTGAAAAAGTGTAATACTTTCCAACACCTTGAGGCAAGCCTATTGCACCGGAAATTCGAACGGATCAGCTTTTTAGTATCAATAATGCATTCATTTCTGTTAATGCAATAACAACAAACAAATGCTTATTTTTATTTCATTACTCCTGATATGTCATTTACACTCTTAATCGACCAGTACATAAACTTTACATTGCTCAAACAAGTAATTTTCATTTCTTTCAACGGTACAGAAATGACTGCTCCTCCCATTAGCTGAACATTCCGTAAGCCCATAGAGGCGCCGCGCTAATTGTCATTTATTCTAGTGTATTTTCTCTTAAGAGTACTTGCTGGTACCCGACAAATTTGGTGATACGTTTAGTAGGTAAAGTACCGCAACTGCATTGAATTTTCGGGACCCAGATCGGCGGGTTTCATTCCACAATATGATTTGTATCCTTAATGAATGATATATTTCAGACATTTAATAAATTTATAATCCTCGTAGGTACCGTATGGAATGTGGATCGGGTCATGCCAATTACTAAATTGACAATTGCTAATTTGCCAGTTGCTAAATGCCAATTGCTAATTTGCCAAATGCCAATTATTAACTTTCCAAATGCCAATTGCTAATTTGCCAGATGCTAATTGCCATATTGTCATTAAATCTAGTTTCTTTTTTCTGAAGAGTGCCTGGCGGATCCAAGGATTAGACAGATCGGCGGGCGTCATTCTACAATATGTTTTGTATCCTTGTCAAAACAAAAATAAACCCAATATCTGTACATCTGTACGAGAGAAAAACATGTTCGTAAATTTTTAATTTTGCAAATGGCAATTTAGCAAATGGCAATTGGCATAAGTGAGAAAATGGGTATGTCCAATAATCTTACAACATAAATCACATCACCATAAAATTCAGGATGTAAAATATCGTGTCGCAGGAGCGCCTTGAGATTACATTTTTTCTTGCCAATAAGTGAGAGATTTCGATAATAAAATTTAGAGAAAGTTTTACTTAGTTTATGATATCTACATCCTTGCTTAATCAGTTTTTCAGTTTAAATGATATTTCGACTGTTAAAATCATCAATCGATGAACAAGCTCTAGTAAAACGAGTAAGTTGAGATATATAAACCCCGTAAGATGGGTTACGGGGAACATCTCCGACAAGATGAGGGAAATTTACAATATTAAAATCAAAATCATCTCTTTTGTCTTTGTTTCAGAAGAACTCATTCAATTGTAAATTTTATTAGTGTCGAAAGGGTTAGCTTTATTCAATTTGAGTTCTTTTGGGTAATTTGTAAGAATCAGGGCATCAGAGAAAGGGTTATCTAAGTTAAAGATATCATCCAAATATCGAGACGTTTCATTGAACGCTTTCATGACATCTTCTTGTGATTGTGGATTCAAACATAACATAAACTCTCTCTAATAGCAGTACAAAAACAAATTGGCGACCAGTGGTGCACAATTCGTACCCATAGTAATACCAATCACCTGGTGGTATATAGCATTCCCATTACGTACAAATATTTTTTCCAGAAAAAAAGATTACTGATTCGCAAACTTCTGAGCAATTCCAATTGCTCGACAGTAAAGAAAGCTTTTTTAGCATTGCATGCCAGAAATGATTTTTTTTCTCGGGCAAATACTTTCTGGATTAAGTTAGTAAGTTTATCTTTAAATAAAATATGCCTAAATGCAGTATAATCTTCTAAAGCGACCACTATATGACTACACATAATTTTCTTTAAGATCAGGGTCCATGCTTATAAAACGTTTAGTTGAGTCTGAGTTCGTTCTCATGTTTTTGATTGGTCAGATTTGAGCCAAAGGCTTGAGAAAGCTTGAGAACTCAAAAGCTTGAGAACTCAAATTTGACCAATCAAAAGCTTGAGAACGAAACTCAGACTCAACTAAAAGCTTTATAAGCATGGACCCAGATTGTTTCAGGTAGAACGAAAGTAATACATAAAGTTACTGCAGGAACTTTTTGCATCTTGCATTAAGGTACCACTTGCCTTTATGGTATTATGATTTAAGCTATTACGACGTCATATAATGATTTGCAGAATACCTTCGATCACAGCTTTGTATCGTATGCAAAGTTAGGCTTTTATTGTTGCACGGTATGTTGTCTATCCCAATAGTATTGCTTGTCGAAAAGTGGGACTAGAGATATCGTTGATCGTTTTCGTGTTATTGTGCTTTTCTGGCGGCTGTTTGTTGTGTATGTCGTGTTTCCTGCATGACTCACATTTGTACTTTTAGTAAGACGGACTAGTAGTATTTAGCGACACACAGGACCGGAAAACTGTTTTAATGGACCGTTAAAAAGACGTCTAATTATGGACCATTAAGGCAGATCGTAGCTTAATGCAGGACAATGGTAATGCAGAAATCTCTTGATTAAGTTTGTCCTTGATTAAACAACCGGTTGCTGTTAAGTATTATTGAAATTAGTAATTGGTCAGTAAGGTTTCTCTGTAGATATATAGTTACTTTATTTTCTATTTAATGTTAATAAACATGTGATAACTAATGGGAACAATACGAACCAAACGCAGACACCTCGTATCATTAAATATCGATTGAACAGTAGGAAGAAACATTTGTAAAAACACTCGTCACAGCGTTGAGTGACCTAGACAATTTGAGAATTTAACATTGATGGGTTTATTCTGTATCGAGACAAAATGTCTGAGTATGATTGACATATCATTTAAACATCGTGCGAAAATTTCAGCAGATAGCATTGATCTAAGTGATTAATACAGGAAATTGATAAACTTTAAAAAGTTGATGAAACTTTGCAAAACGGATACAGACGAGATTCGCTTACATGGAATTGTTTAAAATGATTGCGTTTATTTCATATAAATGTTATTATTTTATTGGTTATAAATGCTATTATTTTATTGTAGAATATTGGAACTACTGACATTTATAGGGTCATAAAAGAGAAATTATATTTATAGCCATCGTAGACAATTTATACAAAGGGACATGAGGATGACCCAATACAATGCGTTGTGCATTTTGCACGTTCTAACCGATACGAAAGGGATACTTTGCTATGTCTTTGATTGTAGTTTAATCTTTTGCCTAACAGAAACAACGTTTAACGTATTCGCGAACATAGTAGACCAAGACCAGATCTTGTAGATTGAATATTGGAATAAAAATTAGTTTCTAAAACAAATGGAAAGGAACATATAGTTTCTTGTTTGAACCCAGGTGAGACTCTATGTCTTAGCATGATCCAAAATGGTTTACACTGAGTAATGTTTCTGAAAGAAAAGGAGAGAAAAGTATGCAAATAATGTTTAGCAGACGATACATTGTGCAGACGACAAGATGTGGCAGCGAAATAAACACATATACATATTTTGAAGAAATGTATCATCGTTTCATACATATGCATCTGTGTACAGTGATATATGATTTGATTTAATAAAGACAGCAATACAATTGTATTATAGTTCGATTTCGAGTGCTGAGCCGTGACTGCACTTTTCTAATTCATGGGTAAGTGGACATGGTGGTCACAAGAAGCTCGTAGTAATCGTGCAGTAATAGTATATACAGTAAAACCTCTCTATAACGGCCACTAAATTACATCAAGTATTATGTGTTAAAAGCAGGTGGCTGCTTAAAGCAATGTGAAAGTAAAACAGAATGCTCCTATAGGCAGCCACCTGTCCTAAATACCAAGTAATCAACACAATTTAGTGACCGTTATAGAGAGGTTTTACTGTATATGCTTATGCTGTATAACCACAGGTAACCCCGGAACAAGTACATGGTTTGTGACGCGCTTTACCTCTACGGGTGGACTGGTCCTAAATGTCACAGCTCACTGGTCAAACTCGAACTATAGTTTGGTGAAAGTTGCATGCCCAACTTTAAATAGAGAACGTCTTATCCAATTACAAAACGAACTTTCAATTACTGCTCTTAAGTTAAACGTAAACAGTGATTGTTCAAGTAATTATTCTGTTACTAACCGCGATAGGACTCATATTGGCAAACGACTCAGATCCAGCTGAACGCCGAGTAAATCGGTGTCCCAGCATTCAACTTGTTCACTCGGCCAATGGGTTCTCAAAGTTTCCTTTTTCGAATCAGAAATAGTAAAACCGCGGTAGAGGGTTAGTGAAAACGAACTTCGTATTAACAGTAACATTTAATGTATTCGTTTGTGCTAATTGCAAACACCTGGTACAGTTAACATAAATCTTCAAATGAAAATGATCCTATGCAAATCGCTTCTACAACATCACTTAGAAAACGCCGGCGTGTATTATGTTTCATAAAACTAAAAGCAGCAACCTTTTGATAATTATCTGTCTATTTGATATCAAATATATTAATATTTTCCAAAAAGAAAATTGTTATTGATATTCTACTGTTGAACTTTTCGGAACTACTGTTCGAAACAAACATACACATTTACATGAAAAACTTTGCAGTTATGTGATAACGAGAATATGACACTCGTTTTAATATGATAAAAAAAAACTTTCTTAAACGATCCAGAAAATAAACTTTTCTTTCTGGACGAGTTTAGGAAAGATTTATCTCCATGAAACCTTGTGACAAATCCTATATATATACACTTTAAAAGTAATTGCGAATTGTTCTGAAAGTAAAGCTTACACTAAGAATAAACAGGCAGAGGTATTTCATTGGCAAACATTACTAACGAAACAAGTCATCATCAATAGGATGGAAATGGTTACAAACACTGACCTGACTCGAGAATAATTCATTTCTGATTTGATTGTATTGCATTAAGTCTGAATCGTGATGAGAATAACAACCACATTATGACCCCTCTAAGACGGACATTCAAGTTAGTATAAATATCGTTTTTGGTACTGGTGGCAACTTAATGCAGGGTGAAAGTCATGCAGAAAGCTCCTCTAGGAACTTTTGCCCTGCATTAAGCAGACACCTGCCTAAAAGCATCTTATAGCTTCTCTACTTGAATTCCGGTTTAGATGGGTTTACTGTATATGATATCTAGTTTCCTAGTTAAACAGACAAAGTGGTTTGTGTTAATAGTCTTGTCACTCGTGATCTAGGGTTTACTACAATTATACCACCATAATTCAGACTGGCATTGATATTACCAAATGACCTACAAATTGTGATAGTCAGCAGTAAAATATGACGTACTTAAAGTCATACATTAAAATAGGCGCACCAGGAACAGACTATCCAAAGGTCATTCAAAGTGTTTTTGTTTTAAAAAATTATACAAATATCAATCATGACCGACGTTTGCATAATGAACGTTTTGCCAAGCACACTTAGACTAACGTATATATATTATATCAATGGAAAAGTAGTAAAGTCAAGCAGGCAAAGCCACATGCAAGACGCAACCACCACCAAAACACCGATAGACAGCATGACACACACACACACAACCACACACCCAAACGCACACGCACACACACATACGAAATGAACACGGAAAACACCAAAAGACACACAAGAAATAGGGACAAACGTTCCACAACATGAACAAACCACAAGCACAAAGACGCAAGGCAAACAAAAGGAAGGGTGACAAAGAGAGTACCGCCTTGGCACGGTCAGCAGCAAAAACACCACTGGGGGTTTAAACCGGTTTACGGACGTCCTAACCTCACACTTCTCTCAAAGTCACCCTAGCTTTACAAATATTGTAAATAAAGATATCCCCGCTGGACTTACCCACAACATAGACGACGGTGAACACAGGACAACATGTAAAACATAGCATAATAACTGTGACAATCCGTCAAATATGTACTCAATGGCTTTGCTGAAGTCAGAGCACCTGCAGGTAAGCCGTTAAGGGCACGACAGGGAAAAAATAATACATGAGTCTGGTAAGCTCCTCCTGTATCCAAGTTTAAGAGTATACCATCATAGAGTACTACCCTCGGCCTGTCATCGCGCAAGCAAAGAGGGAAGCGTAGCTACCGACTGTAAAAGGATCGATAACCAAACATGCAGTGTGTTGCAATATAATAGGATCATAACCTTTCTTTTTAAATTTTTTAATGCGTTTTATAAACAAATCATGAAAATGGATATGACCCCGAATTTTCCTAAGTTTGTAGATAACATCCCCATAAAATTCTGGTTGAGAAATGCCTTGTCGCAGTAACGTCCGTAGATTGCAATTATATTTACTAATGAGAGGTAAATTTCGATAATAAAATTTAGAAAAGGTTTTCCGAAGTTTGTGATATCTGTAACCTTGCTTAAGAAGTTTATCAGTTATAACTAAATTACGTCTGTTAAAATCTTCAAGCAAAGAACAGGCTCGGGCAAACCTAATAAGTTGAGAAATATAAACACCATAAGATGTAGAACGTGGCACATCCCCATCTAGAAAAGGATAATTAACAATTTTAAAATTAAAATCTTCTCTTTTATCGTATACTTTGGACGAAACTTTATCATTTGTAATTGAAAGATTCAAATCTAAAAATGAAGCATTAATGTCAGATTGATTAGCTTTGTTTAAAGACAGTTCTTTTGGGTAGATTGAAGAAACCATAGTATCAAAATAAGGATTATCTAAATTCAAAATATCGTCTAAATACCTTGAAGTTTTATTAAAAGCATTCACAATATCGGTCTGTGTATCAGGTTTTAAGCTAAGCATAAAATCCCTCTCGTAGCAATACAAAAACAAATCTGCAACAAGAGGGGCACAATTTGTACCCATGGGTATACCAACAACTTGACGATATATGGTATCTCCATAACGCACAAATATATTATCTAAAAGAAAGGTAAGAGATCTACAAACATCAAGGCAAGTCCACATTGTGTAATGTTCAACTTCTGAATTCGAAAAGAATGAACGTTGAACATTACAAGCAATGAACATTTTGTTTTCTCTGGCAAAGGTTTTTTCTATTAATTTAATAAGTCTATCCTTTAAAAGATGGTGAGGTAGAGTAGTATAGAGTGTAGAGAAATCATAAGAGCTCAGTAAAGAAATGTTATACTGTTCATTTTCAAGTTTTGTTAAAACATCATTTGAATTTTTATGGACCAAAAAACATTAATACCAGAATTTTCATATATTTTATCACAGTAGCGTTTAACATGTTCTTTGATCGTAGTAAGACAGGACGTCAAAAGTATAGATAATTTAGTAGTGGTACAACAGCTAGAGTTGGCAATAAAACGCGACTTATAAGGGTTTTTATGTAGTTTCGGAATCCAGTACAAAGTAGAAAGTTTATGTTGTTTTATGTTAGGACCAGACTTAAAATCATTGCACATTTTTACATGTTCCGAGACTATATCTTTTTCAGGTGTTTGAACGGTTATATAAGTTTTTGAATCAGTTAGCTCCTTCTTTAAAACATCAACATAATACAATCTTCAAATAATGATTACATTGTTTGATGCCTTGTCAGAAGGAACAAGAACATAATCTGAATGAAAATTAGAAATGTTTTTCTTCAAGTAGCGAAATGTAACTCTAGGTCGAGGTGGTAAAAGATGGTTATTTGATTTATAAAATGTTATTCGTGTATCAATAATATCGAAAATACATTTCTTCCAATCCGAAAGGGCATTAACATCAGCATGTTCTCGTCGACACCATTTGATGCAGAATTCTTGAATAGCTTCCGCAATATGAGTTCGACAAGCGTCAAAATCAATAAGGGAAGGTAATCTATATTTAGGTCCTTTAGTTAGGAGGGTCCTGAGACGTTTATCCTTAATGATATCAAAATTACCAGTAATGACATGACCAACTGGTTTATAGCAAAAGCTAGAAATGCTACAATCTCAAGAAATAGGGGTATTAACATCAATATTTAAGTCAGAGACAATTTTATTGTAGTTCAAAATAACATTTCTAATAGGTTTATTATATTTATAACAGATGATAGGTGATTCAGAGTTGATGAAATATTTGGGAATAGCATCGATTACATTCTTATCACGAAATATACTTTGAATATCAATAAAATCGATACCTTTATTTAGGAACTGAAGTTTCAGAAAATGTCTTTTATGTTCAGATTCTTTATCAATACGTGGACGAAGAACATGCTGTGTGTAACTTTGTATAAGTGAGGCAGTATTAATTAACGGATCTGTACGCATATAGATTTTATCAGCCTCTTCGTCTATTGACTTAAGACAGGAAAAGGGTAAAGACGATAAACAAGATAACATAGAATGTTTACCAGTTTGTTTTAGAATAGTATGTAAATCATGAATAGACATATTACGACGTAATTTACGCTTAATATTACCATTTCTACGTCTGCCATGTGATCTACTTTTACGTTTTCGAATAGAAAATATAGAGAAAATATCGATACTTGGATCTTTAGAAATGTTGCCGCTTTGGAAAATGTTATCATTAAGGCCTAAAGGAAAAGGTGTTTGTAATTTCTTTATCCAGTCTAGCTCTGTGATAAAACGAGCTTTAGATTTTAAACTACCAGTAGTTTTAGAATCATAATAAATTTGTTCTACTGGTTGAACCGAAACATATTTGAAAGAATGTCCTGTATGACGAAAATGCTGGTAAAGAAAATTGCGTACTTTTTTGATCCGGCAATGGTAACTGTGTTCACGAAACCTAGTTTTTAAAGAACGTCCTGTCTGACCTACATATTGAATGCCACAACGTGGCGCATTTCATGTAAGAACATATATAATATTAGATGAGTTTCAGTCTAAATCAGAATTAATCTTCACACTAAACACTCTACCATTAACAAGAGATTTAATTGTTGATCTAGTAGAAATGAAATTGCAACACATACACCTCTTACTATTGCACTTAGTAATCAAACCGTATTGTTCAAACAGAATCGATCCAGATGAGATGCAAAATAATAAGATTGTTCAACTCGATCCATTTCGTGTTTACGGGCAACTTTCTTCTGATTCATATAGCTTAAGGGTTCACTTTGAAAGCCTGATAGGATGTAAAGTCAGAAAATGCCTACAAGTGTGATTTTTGGGATATAACTGTAAAAACTATCGCTCAAAACGCGAATTTCTGGAATTCTTATATTGCACAGATAATCCATTGACTATTCGCACAGAAAAATGTCTATTGGTTGTTAACAGTTTATACTAACATACTAAGTAACTAAAAACCAGATCACATTACAATTTATGCATTTTTGTGGGGGAAAACCTTAAAATTTAGTCTAAAAAGCCCGAAATTTTAGAAATCGGCATTCATTAAATGCCCCACAATTTGTTTTCACGTATGTTCTATTCTGCAAATCATATACATAATTAGCTGAAGGGTTCACTTTGAAGGCCTGATAGGATGCAGAGTCTGATGCCTGGTAGTGTATTTTTTATTTTATGTTTTTGCGGCCAGGGGGGGGGGGGGGGGGTTATAGAAATTATCGGTCAAACTGCAAATTTCTTGAATTCTGATATTGCAGATGATATATTGATTTTTCGCACAGAAAAGATATCTATGGGTTGTTCACAGTTTATACTACCATACATAGTAACAAAAAAAACAGGTCACGTAACAATATATGCATATTTTGGGAAAAACCTTAAAATTTAGTTAAAACAAAAAACCCGGAACTTTAGAAAGCGGCATTCATTAAAAGTCCCACATTTTGTTTTCACGTATTTTCTATTATGCAAATCATATACATAATTAGCTGAAGGGTTCACTTTGAAAGCCTGATAGGATGTAAAGTCAGAAAACGCCTATAAGTGTGATTTTTTTGGGGGAAATGTGAAAACTATCGCTCAAACTGCGAATGTTTGGAAGTTTTATATTGCACAGATGATACATTGATTATTCGCACAGAAAATAATGTATATGGCTTGTTAACAGTTTATACTAGCATACTAAGAAACAAAGTTTAAAACACCCGGCATTTTAGAAATCGGCATTCATTAAAAGTCCCACATTTTGTTTTCATATATTTTCTATTCTGCGAATCATATACATAATTTGAATTGAAGTAAACTTCATAACGAGATACAGAGCTTCTGCCAGAATTATACACTTTAGCATTTCAGGAAATGCACTATACGTCATGCAAACGCTTTCTGAAATAAACAGCCTTATTGTACTTTCAAATACAACACAGCAATTCGTGTTACTTTCATTATCGTCAATGCAGTGAAACTTGTATTGAGCGATCATAGATATACAAGACCTTCCTAACAGGAGATAGCTTAATACAAGGGGAAAATAATCCAGAAAGCTTCATTTGGATTAAACTGAGACATGTATCCAGTAACCACTGTGTTCCCTAAACACATTGTCACTTAAAACCGGCTTCACTGATGTATTCATATCGATTTCTTTAACCTCCAACACAAACCAACCTGTGAACCAGCTGTATGTATATATGTATAATTCGGATTACGTTTCTACGCCAACATCTATTTTTAAAGCGTCTATAAGCATATGTGTGTCAGCTTGAGACAAAACGGGTTTCCTGTATCGTCTTTCTTTAATATTTAGTTGTGTTACAAGGTCGGCAAAACTGCCGGTGGCAAAATCGGTGTCACACAACAAGACTAACTCCGAGACTGATTGTGTATCACATGGCCATGTAAGTCTCATGTAAGCGGTGAAACACAGATACTTTACAGCCTCGATGATGACGATGATGAAACAAAGAGCACAAAACATGATGCCAAGTCATCTCGTGTAAATGCAGAAGAAGAAAAGATCAACGCTCTTGCTGCTTTGTTTGAGGCTTTAGAAGTTTTTGTTATGTTTCTCGGCACATGTACCCGATGCAATAGGTCAGCTTGTTTCCATTGCATCCAAGGATGTGACAACAGAGGAGATCCACAATGGCCTGCTGACAGGTGAAAGTAGAGGAAGTCAGCTAGTTGAGGAATTCACCATCTCTAGATTAAAGGAAAACAGTACAGAGTTTTTCGCTGCAATGAAAAGAATGAAATCAAAAACGTTCACTATTCTCTACAAAACAAACGGTTCGGACAAGCAACATTCGTCAAAGCAGATACAAACTGACCGCAAGTTCCTGTAGCGATTGTTCAATGCAGCTAGTTCCGGTCGCACTGTGAAAACCGTTGACGCTTTGAAGCACGAGCTGTCCCGTGCCATTGGCCTTGGCAAAACTAAATGGAGATATGAACCCAACGACAAAATTCCGAATCCTGGATCTTTTCACAAAAGACAAGGGTATAGAAACCCCGCAAAAGATACCTGAATCACAGACGCTTATTCAAGCCAAAGGCAACCCTTATGGATGCCAGACGTCTTGAGAGTATGCAAAGGAATGCGTTTATTCAGTCTTTGCCCTTTATAAAGACACAACGGCACGGTGGGTGTCGGTTTTGATAGATACTATGGGAACAAGCTGCCACATGGAAGAAATGGATTGGTAAAAATATCTAATAAGAAAATCACAAGTCCAGAGTTTCCACCGCCCCATGTCTGGGAATTTGGGAACAATACATTTTTCTGGATGAAAACAAAAAAGACCTAGCTGATTTCTTGTTGGCTGAATTGCTTCGCCAGAGTGAGATCTGTTGTTGTAGCAGGTGGGGTTGTACAGGCGACAGAAATGCAAAAGGTACAAATATGAGTCATACAGGAAACACCACAGACAGAACAAACAGCCGCCCGACCAGCAACACAAGAAATCACAGCAAATGTACATATCTACCAAAAACATAAAGTGACGCACAAAGACAAAACAAGCAAACAATATAGGGAAGGTGAAAGTACCGCCTTGGAACGGCCAGTGACAATAGTCACTTAGGGTTTAGGGGCGCCCAACCTCACACTTATTGCATCCCCACCCTAAAAGACAAACAGTGTAAATAAACGTATCCCCCTTTGACTAATCTACAACAAAATAAAATTAAAAATATAGTGGTAATGTGCATGTAAAACGAAAATGTTCAAGTGAAACAAATCCTGTATCCACCTGTCGCTAGTGTACTCAGTGATTGAGCTGCAAACAGAGTAACTGTAGAAAAGTAATAAAGGGTACGATACAAACGAATCAGTACAGATATCCGACGTCCTCCTTCCGTTTCCGGATTTAAGACGTCGCTTTCATAGAGTACTAAACCTTTCTTGGCATACATGCAAAGAGGCCAGCGTGATTAACAACTGTAAAAGGGTTGACAGCCAGACATGCTGTCAAACAACTTTAATACAGACCACTTGTCTGTTGACCACGAATAAGCCGATTGATGCTTTATCATATTGGCAACGTTGTGATAACATGGATTGTGCCTGGAACAGCAAAGCAAAGGCGTTGCTACCCTGTACACACAATATGTGACAGGGTTGACGAAAGGGTTCGTCAAAATGTGTTGGGGTTTCATGCCCTTACCTAGCTGCAACATGACCTCTGCCTTTCATAGTATCAGCAAGAGATCGTGCTGGATGCAATTTGTCGAATCCCCGACACTGCTGGAATCTATCGGACATGGTGGAGCCATATAAGACATTGAAATAAACCTGTGTCACCTGTATGGCTGCAGTTCGATAGATGAACATGACCTGGTGTGACCCCTGTTTTGATCAGGAAGCCCCCTGTCCCATTGGCTTGCATACAGCTTGTGTTTTGAAACTGTAAGACTAAGTGCAGCTCGACAAGATGTGCCTGTTACAAAAGCCAACAAGTATGCCTGTATGCGTGTGGCTCTGAAACCACAAACTGTGCACATCCAATGACATAAACTGATTAATTATATTATATGCCAGGTTATTATATCTGCTTGTCCAAACGAGTTTTCAAATTCTGCATTTTTGTGACTGATGTATTACAATATGAAAATATTATTAAACCCCGCAAACTAAGTTTGAGAGGGGTACATAGGAGTAAGCTTGTTGGTCCATCCGTCTGTCTGTCTGTTCGTCCGTCCGTGCTTCCATCTGTCACTCTCACTGTCTGTCCGATTTACTCTGCCTTTCATGGTATAAGCAAGAGGTCGAACTGAAAGCAATGTAGATCGGACAGACGGTGAGACGGATAGATGGAATGGCACACGGACGGAACTACTTCCACTTCGATCAGCTTCAAACAGCACATGCATTTTTACCTTGATGAGCAGACGTGCATGACACAATTGTCGGTTTGACCGGACCTAGGGCTGCAGTGTTATCGCCGCTGATACTTGTGACAAGCTCCAAGCGGGGCTGTACTCATCATCTTCAGTAATAGCTCTAGTTAAATATGATAAGGGTAAAAATTCCATTACTGCATAGAAATACATGTATATCAGTTAATTATAACAATTATGTCATATACAGAGCAACCGCCCTTGAGTTTTAATAATAGATACGTGTTCCACTTAAGGGGTTTTGACTGTATATATGCATAATCGGTATATTTAGGTAATGAAATTAAATTGACGCTGTACGTAAATGGTGTTAATGTAAAACAATACCATTTATTTCACTTTATTTGCAAAAAGCAAATAAAAATAACCAAACAATGTCTATTTCAAGAGTTAGTGCCTTGAAAAGGGCTATCGGAAACAAAGTGTCCTTTATTTGATCATAATTAGCATTTGCAAACATTTGTTGACTGATTCCCAACCAAAACGTTCATTTATTAAAAAAATACTGCATACTAAAGTTGAATGAAAGCGTTGATGTACCAAAAACTGCACTCGTTGACCTTTGACCCCATTTATGACCTTAAGTTTTGCTTTACAAATTTACACCCTCCCCCCTTAGATATCTTAAGATACCTTCACTAAATACGAATGTGGTGGATGTAAACCGTAAACACGCGATGCCATCAGGGGTCAGAACCAAAATTGGTAGACTATTACGTAAACTTTTCCCAATGCGATTTCATTATGTATCAACATAGGCGTCTGTAAAAGCAGGTAATTGTTTTATATAAGCAAGCGTAATGTATAAAGCTCCTATGTGAACTTTCTGTATAGTCTTTGTGTTGCATTAAGCTACCACCTGTTTTACAAGCAAGAATTATAATTGTTTTGATGTTCGTGTTAGCGAGACTTTATCTGACAGTTGATCATCAAATTCTCAAAATCTTGAATGTATCGGATATCGTTAAAACTACAGCAGATCTACGTTTATATAGGATGATAAGGATTTACCAACAATTGTTTTAAGCCCATCAACCCTGCAATATTAAAGAGGAATAACGCATGAGCATTTAACTTTAGAATCCACTTAGTTTGAACGGCTTATACTTGCTAGAGGATTTTGAATGACAAACAGACCCTGATCAGAGGGCTCCCAGGAGCCTCTTTAGCTGGGTTTGTATTGTTTGCAAATGGCAGTGCATACGAGCCCCGTATACGAATGGTTATGAAGTTCACTTGTGTTTTGGCGAAGTCTTGATATACTTTGCAAATAATTTGCTTTGGGGACTAGAAACGGTTGAATAAGGATCCACACCGTTTGACACACTGATTTCATTTGTAGATACATTTAAGACACACTGTGTTCTGAAAATAAAGTGGACGAAACTTTGTGCAAACATGACATGGCTCACCATATACGTGGATGAAATGTGCATGTCGTTAGTAATAACATCACATACGATATATTTATATAACGACCTATTAGGCATATTGGTGTCATGAAGCTATAAAATTGCTGAAAGATATGTCTCTCGCTAATGACACTATCACAGACGTTATCATAATACGGCCTTTTACTAGGTATAATGGCAGAATGAATCGGTACAAATGCTCAAATATGTGCCTCGTGTTAATTACAGCTTTACAAGAAGCCGCAGAAATCGAATGTACATTATTCATCGAGAACAAGTGCTATACGGGCGTATCAAGTTTTAGTAATTCGTTTTAAGAAGAGCTGTTTGCAGAATCATTTAATAAGCCAACTGCTTAATTTTGTCTATCCAGGCGCTTTATATAAAGGTCGCACTGCTTATTTCAATATGTACTCCTCTGACTTTTAACCTTAATCTATAGGTATGAAAACACAACTAGAGTATAACTCCTCTAAACTGGACGTTCAAATTATTAGTATCCTTGCCGGTCTGTAAGACAGCACGGAGCATGGTTTTTGTTTTTGTTTTGTTTTTTAACTAAATTTCAGTCCGTTTATTAGGTATACAATTATAATACAGACAATACATTCAACATGCAACAACAGTGTTGGAACATTAAACAATACAGTAGCATAGTATGTGATATAGGCATCTAGCAACATAGAGCGGTATTGTTTTCTTGCCTGTAGTTTGAAAAACGTTATTAAGACCATTCCCCAACATACATGTTAATATACACACTAGAGCTGTATCATCGTTTCCTTCCTGAAGTGTAAACCAGAGTGGGTTTTGAATTTGTTTAAGAATTGTTTTCCTGAAAGTATTTAAAGAGGAAGTCCCTACAATTAACGCATTTGTTCAATAATATCATAAGACTTTATATTTGTTATGCTTAGTCATTATTATTAAGATTGTCAATATGAATTTATATCGAAAAGTGCCCCTGTGATACAAAATAAACCGATTTCATCAATACATATAATTTTGTTTACAAAGTATTATAGGCATTTTCCGCTCAGATTGCCCGCGTTTTGCCGATGATCACCTAACCCCTCCATGTTTTGTCATTTTAAACTTTATTGTATAGGTTTTCATGCAATATACTACTTTTCAGCATATAAACAAATGAGTTTTGTATATGTTAGGTATTTTTTAATCGCGTCGACTTCCCCTTTAATACATTTATTTAGCATAGTGTTTTAGTATAGGGTGTGCTATTTTCATATAAGGCATTCAGAATCATCTTAATTTCATCCATAAATTTAATGAAGATATTGAATGTTTTGTACGTCGTTCGCTTATCATGTACGAATTGTAGATACAGTAGCTGATATAGCTTAGAATGATGTTTATTTCGTTGTATCCTGGATGGCGATGTAGTATAGCGACTTAAAGACTTGTGTATGGCAATACGTTTAATTTGTAAGTATCCTGTTTCCACTTCTTTCCGTTTGCCACGGCTAACCTTTAGATTAATTAAATGATACTTATCATATTATCTCGAGTGCCATATGCAATGCCTCATTGCATTTGCCATTCGGAATTTGTCATGCACACATCCTGATGTAAATATAAAGTATACTGGATACTCTGTAACCAGCAAGTTAGTCTTCAGTACTAGTATATTTCGTTACCTTCTCCAATTAAGGCTGTTGGTCATATTCTCATTGTTTTTTTGTTATTTTGCAACGCTTTGACGTATACCATTTGGCAGTTGTCATGTACACACCGCGGTGTGAATAAATATACTGGATACTCTTGCAGTGCCGTCTTTACACCACGCATATAGACCAAGAGGCCTTGAATTTACAAAGCATTGTTGTCACGTTCATCGATGGTAACATGTCCCAACTACATGTTGAGTTAACGCCATGACAACTGGGCGCCAATCTCTTGTCTACTGAATTGTTTTCGGTTTTGAAGAAACTACAGACCGAGTGTGGAACAGATTGAGACACCGAGTTTTTTGGCTTCTCATCTGGATCCAAACTATTTTCAAATTCTAAGTGTGAGAGGAGTAAGGAGGGGTATGGTTCATACTAGATATGTGTGCAATGGTTTGTGTAAACCTTTGTCCCAATTCAGTATGTTATCTCTATATAACGTATCCGTAGGTAGACGGATCATTTGCACGACGGGACCTTTTGAATTAAGGGGCATCGCGTCAAGAATGCTTTTTTTTAATTAAAGCAGTTTATTTTTCTTTCGCGAGTCTTCTTCACACGTGCGTTTCTTACACTTGTTATAACCAAAAAATGAGTGTTACTTGCATGCTATATTTAAGGGCCTAATATTCCACAACAAACAACTTATAATGAACTTCTCAGAGTTCGACCTACTATAACACAAACTTCCAGCACGTTTATCAACGACAAGTTACATGTATACTCGTAATGTTTCATGGACGGACCACATTGAATATAAAGGATCGAATGCCACCGGCCAGATGCCTATATGGGATGTGTTTTTTCAGAACACCTTCTTTAATTCTTCACCAAACCTTGTGCTGTGGCCACTCTATATAATTCTAATCGAGTGGTCACAACATAGTACTTTGTGGAGAAATTGCGAGTGTATAATTTGAATACGCAATTTATCTAATGCTGAGACAAAATGGTTAGTTTACGATTAATGTATTTTTATAAAATGTATTGAATAGAATGGATATACAAATATGACCTAGTCAAATTTGACTTTTAAATGAACTATATAAATGTAACCTTTATATACAATAAATGCGTCACATAAAACTGGTATCTTTCAGAAATATCCCGTTAATTTAGATATTGGAATAATTTGTGAACCCATAAAAAGAGATTGGGTCCAGAACTAGGGCTGGGCAAGTGACGTGTTATCAAGATCCAAACCTGTTGAAATGAATTGGGCTCAAGTGAGGTTTCAAATGGTTCAATAACTAAATCTAACGAAACATATATTTGACAAAGCTCATTTCTAAATATCTGATTTTCAGAAAACGCATCATTTGGAAGGCCTCATTTTATCATAATTTATCTAGAAAGATAAAATAGTGCATCTTATAAACGAACTCGGGTTTATTAGATCAGGCGAGTTCTAGAACATCTCATGGTATCAGTTTTGCTTCATTATGTTACACGTTTTGCAGAATATCTTTCTTTGCAGCCGCATGGGAAATTGCAAATAACGGTGCAAAAACACAAACAGAAGCATGCCTATAATATTTCATGTCGTATTTTATCAGTCCCTTGAATACAGGAAACGAGTGTACTGGTATTTGCAAACATTATTAACCAAGCTATAGCAGCTCCTAGAGGATCACTCTTGCCGATATATGCACTATATGTTATTAAAAATATTATTGCAACCTTGAACATGTCATACAGAATTGACTGTATAACAAAACACTAATGGACCATCCTATTTGAACATTCAGAATTTGAATGGTTAAACAAATATGTTTTATACCACAATTCCTCAGATGCATGCATTTATACCACTAATTGAAATAAAGAAGAAAACACACAATAATCAATATCTAAAGAATGCGAACATCCTGTATTCTTTATATCTTAATTCTATCATTTGGAGATATAACTCAGATATAATCACAGCATTACTTTACAATGATGAATAAAATAACACCATATATCGTGTATTCCTTTCACGAGTATTCTAATGAGGAAAACTAGTAGTTTGGACATGTATCATACTGTAAAATTGATATCGGTCCCAAATCGGATCTGGAGCAACATTTACTGTGAACAGATTCGTTAACGTCGTTGAGCAACTATCGACCGAACGTCAAATACAACTCGGATTCTGGTGTTACTGGAACTCACAGTTTCACATACTCGTAATCAACTCAACTTTATTGTAAAAAAAATCATTCATATTGACAACACATTGACAACACACATGGTGCGAACTATTAAAGCACTAGCGTTTTAACACTTACACATATCATATTTATAGCAAATTAAATGAACTTCAATATTGCCCCAGCAGCCGTATTGGACTACTGACCATCCAAGGCGGTACACCTGCATTTATGTTATAGTCTACCTTCTTTTATATTGTAAATTGTTTATGTCTTTTTATGCATTGCGTAACGTTTGGTCTTGTAATTGTTGTGTTTCCTGTTTGAAGATGTTTAGGTGCATTGCCCTTCTGCGTGTGGCGCTCCCTGTAGGAATATTTTACCACTTACGCACACGTGTACTATTTGTTTACGATGCTACCCTCAATACGATAAATTTATAGGTTCCAAACTCCGATGAGGACGAGTTGATTGTAGATAATATAGAACTTAAAGTGTTAAATGAAATTTGAAAAACAATTTTTATCCTGTTTTGATATGCTTTAAAGTTAAAAAGCATGTTTGATAAAGCTGTTGTAAGATATATATATAATATATATATATATATAATGTATTATGCAATGGTTTAAATATACCACTGCATTTGCCATCGCGGCTGTTGTAGATTAGTCAGAGAGGGGATACGTTTATTCACACTGTTTGTCGTTTAGGGTGGGGATGGAATAAGTGTGAGGTTGGACGCCTCAGAACCGGTTTAACCCCCATTGACTTTTGTTACTGACCGTTCCTAGCGGTACTTCCATAGTCCCGCTATTGTATGAAAAGGTATTAAACTCAAGCAGGCAAAGCCACATACAAGACGCAACCACCACCAAAACATCGATAGACAGCATGTCTCAAACACACACACGCACACACACGCACACACACGCATACAACCACACACCCAATGTTTGTTATGTTTTTGTGCGTCTCTTTATGCTTATATAGTTATGTACATTTGTGGTGTTTGCTTGTGTTTCTGTTCGGGCGGATGTTTGTTCTGAATGTGGTGTTTCCTGCATGGCTAATATTTGAAGATATGTTATAAAAAATTCAAATTTAAACATCTAAACATTTGATATGAGTCCTACTTCATTGTTTCAACTTGTTTCAATTTTGTCGCCGGGTTAACTGGTGGTTCGATTTTATCTGAATCAAAGTTAAATTTATAGTATATTTGTAAATGTAATAAAATTACATGTATGACTCATGCAGGAAACATCGCATACAAAACACACAACCACCCAAGCAGCACCACGACGACAAACAGCAAATGTACACGTATATAAAAGACACAAAGAGTCGCACAGACATAACAAACAAACAAACGGGAGCAGATGGAAGTACCGCCTTGGAACGGTCAGTGACAAGTGTCACTGGGAGGGGGTGGGTGTTAAATCGGTTTAGGGGCGCCTAACCCTCACACTTATTCCATCCCCACCCTAAAAGACGAAACCAATAGCACATTTTATCATCAGATAATAGACATTTGTAAATTATTCGCTGTGCATGCTAAACATGTGTGTTTAGTTATGTGCTGGTTCTTATGCATTTTAGTCTCAGAATTAAGTACAGCAGAGTCTGTCTTAAGCGGCCATCAAAAAGGGGTCTAATTAAGGATGTTTAAGACAGTTAGTAGCTTAATGCAGAACAAAAGTAAACAGCAAGCTCCTATATTATTTTTTGTATTACATTAATCAAGCACCTGCTTTTTAAACATCCTAAATTCAATACAATGAATTGCCGTTTACAACAGGCTCTACTGTATTAAATTTCCGTCGTGCAATGGAATATTTTCTTGCGAATGCTTAAATCAAATATGATTGCACAATTTCACTGCATAATTTTAAGCTGATATTAATCATCGAATTTAGTAACACCATTTAACAGCTTTACTTTATTAAATTAAAACTTATAGTTCTATGCTTGTCTGCTGTGTAGCCTATCTGTCGCAAGATGATGCTGCTGTACCAAAAACAGATTATTTGCCTGACGTTATTTCTCAACAGGGCTGTAGATTAGAACTGATCTATCGAAATTTCTTTTTTCTCAGACATGCAAGATATGGTTTGGCATAGACGTACAGAAAATATGTTACATAGATAAATAACCTAAATAATCCACTTAACAAACATTCCGGTATATGTTCCTATCTTTCTCAAGAAGCTATTGATTCCTTCTTTCCAGAGAGCAGAAATTTGAAAGATATGTTTCTTTACTTTCTAAAATGGCTATACTGTTCCACCATCTAGATCCACACTGTTTACAAATGATATATTTCAGGTTGCGCTTAACATGAAACAGTAAAATCTCTCTAAACCGGACGTTCGATTTAGTATAAATATCGGTCTTTGAGACATGCAGCAGCTTAATACAGGGTGAAAGTCATGCAGAAAGCTCCTAGAGAAGCTTTTACCCTGCATTAAGCAGCTACCTTCCTAAAACTATCTAAGTTCTTCTCTACTAGAATTCCGGTTTAGAGGGGTTTTTACTGTACTGAATAATCTGTTCCGCGGATAAAGCCTGTAATATAATTATGACATCATAATTCATGTTGTAATGTTCAATCATATGCGAAAGTAAAGTTACTGGGGACCCATTAACTCCGCTGAAAAATATGAAATTTTCGGAAACCGTTCTGAGGCAAAGGTCACTAAATTCCGATTGCTCCAATTGTTTTGGAGAACTGATATTCGGTGGGTAATGAGCTTGGATGTTATATAGATGCGAACTTTCGTATTGCTGTTGAGAATTTATGTACTTCACAACAGATGTTAGGTGCTTGTGTGGTGGCCGTAAAACGTCGCTCCATTCTCAGTGTTGTTATATAATTATTCTGGTCCTTCGAGATCATCAATGCCAGTGCTTTTAGTTTTGAAAATTGAATACCGATGGAGCCGGTGCTAGAGAGCGTGTGATGTATTGCACTTTTAATAACTGCTAATGAGCAGAATTAATAAAACCGAGTCTGCAATTTTCCCTTTTCGCATTGCTGTTTTTGCTATCAAAGGATCTCATCTTTACAGAATTTATACCACGTCGCATCTGTGTCTAAGCTGTTTTAAAATGAAAGTCAGGTCAAGATTAATACCCAAATTAATATTGTTAATTAACTCTTTCGCTGCCAGTGGATCATCTGTGATTATCTTTGCAAACAGGTTGGATTCAGATGAGACGCCTAGTAACCCAGCGTCTCCTCCTGATGCAAACTGTTTGGTTATATCATTATTTTGTTTTTGAATAAAAAGAAAGTTCAAGAATAAGAAGAAAGAGCAGACGACATATTTTGCAGACGACCATGTGTAGCTGCAGAAGGGTTAAAACCAGGTAACACCAAATCAGTAATTATGTTATAAGCTACAGATAAATTGCTTTCGATTCCCTTAGGGTTTATAGGTGTAATTTGCGACAGCAGCAATATTGCAATCAAATGCGTATTAACATTCGATTTCCCATTTTGACAAGAGTGGAAATCATTGCTCTAATTGCAAATTTAATACTTTTAAGTACTTGTGGCAATTAATTTTGTGTAGCGCAATATTTCATCCTTGTCAATGTGTTTTTGCAGCATGTCATTTGTCAAATTGTAACATTTTATCCGACGTAACGCAATCTTTCAATTCGAACGGATTGGCACATAATGTTGTACATTCGACTGGTTTTATGTACAGTTAAAATAGTTATATTAGGGAGATATTGTAAAGGTTTAATTACCGTTAGCCTGCTGCGGGCGGATGAGTTATTACCTTTGCAAACAGTTTGGATCCAGATGAGACGCCGAGTAACTCGGCGTCTAATCAGGATCCAAACTGTTTGATACTCCGATCGTCCTGGTGAAAAGAAATACAAGATAAATAAACGGTTGCATCTGAAATCGATGCCATTTTTTCTACAAACAAAATTTTGCTCAGCAGGCTAAAGGTTTTCTGATTTCTGATCTGCTGAACATCTAATTGACTTCCGGTTTGTTCAGGCATTTGCGAAACTTCTGACTGAGTGTCAAATAGCTTGGGTCCTGATGAGAGTTACTCGTCGTCTCCTCTGAATATGAGATGTTCCTAAATACCGGTCAAGTCGCGTTTAGCATGAGAAAAGTTAAGCTCTTATAAATGTCAAGGGAATAGAACAGCATTCTTACGGTTAGTTAACCAGGTTCCGAGGTTATAAAACCTTGAGTCTGAGACCATTCTCAAGCATCTTATTGGTCAGATTCTGACCTTGCTCAGAATGATGAGATACTTGAGAATGATCTCAGACTCAGAAGTTTTATAACCTTGGGCCCTGGTCGGGTATTGAGTCCGTCAAACGGTTGCATCACGTTTCTTTTCCGAAAGGCTAGTTTTTTATTTATCTAACTATCTCGGTGATATTCAGTGATCATTGTAAACTTTAGCTAACCATTTTGCATTTTTGTTTGCTTTATAAGAGAAAGACTTGTGTCTGTCGAAAATTTCAACATCTATTACTGTTCTCATAAATATTCATACATACGCAAATTAGTTTACATCAGAAAAGTAATATTTACTATTAAAGCAATGCCTCATATCTATGTTTGTAACAACTGATTTAATGATTCGTAAACAATAACTGAGATCTAGCGTAGTATTACAGGTAGATGTCACATTTCCAAAATTTATGAAAGGATCGATTACCATGGAAACCGTTACAATGTTATTTACAGTTCATTGTTTGGGTATCAATTTAGATACTTTGCATTCTGAGTATTTTGTCACCAATTTAAACTACATTTGAAGTTGTTTTCTGATATTGGTAGGATAAAAATTGAGAGGTTTACGTTATTTTTGTATTTTGTGCAATCTTTTAATTATTCACATTAATATTCATGTGTATGCAAATAAGATAAGTATAGCCTTTAAGCAAAAGCACAATGTATTAGCTTTAATTCGGTACAAGTTTTATACAGTTAGCACAAAAATATGATATGGAAGATTTTTGCAGGTACGTGTCGACTAACAAACTATTTGCGAACAGAGTGAAATGAATGGTTACTATGGAAACAGTTAAAACGTTACTTAGAGTTAAATTTGTGGTCCTCGAATTTGATATTTTGTTTCCTGAGGATTTTGTCATCATGTTAAACTGCATTCGAAGTTGATTTCTGGTATTTGTATGATAAAAATTGAATAGTTTACATTATTTCGTTTGTTTGTTTGTGTTGATTTACGTTTTCTGCTCACTATGGGCTAATTGAACGCCCCAGAGAGAGGGGAGAGGATACAGAGAAACCCGGGCGCGATGCCCTACTTTTATTATCGACTGAGTTTCTCTGGTTCTTTTAGATGCCCAGTGTAAAGCACTGATACATCAGACCTCGGTTTATAGTTTCGTCCGAAGGACTTGGTCCGGCGGGGGATCGAACCCGTGACCCCTGGTATTGCAGTCGAGCGCGTTAGCCACACGACCACGTCCGCCGGTTATTATTTACATTATTTACGTTATTTCTATATTGTATTTACTATTTTCAATGTTATCATTAATATTCATGATTATGCAAATAATGTAACTTAAAACAAACAAGCTGGGAATAAAAACACAATTTCCTATCTCCAATTTGGTACCAGTTTTATAGGTTTATGACAAAAACTGGCTGTAATATGCACGAGTTTGCAGATACGGGACATCGTTACGAAAACTTGAGTATTGCCATGGAAACGGTGAAAACGGTACTTATAATTATTACTTTGGTCCTCAAATGGGATATTTTGTTTCCTTTTTTCATGATGTTAAACTGCATTTGAAGTTATATTCTGATATTTGAGTACAAACAAATGAATGGTTTACATTATTTCTATATTTTTTTACTATTTTTAATGTTCTCATTAATATAATGAGTATGCAAATAAGGTAATTTAAAAACAAGTTGGAAAAAAGCACAACGTCTTATCTTCAAGTTGGTACCTGTTTTATAGGTTTAGGACAAAAAATGGCTGTGATATGGGCGAATTTCCTGTCGGCTTTATGTTTAGACCAGACCATTCCACTGCTTCATTTTAGAAACAAACTCGTCTGCCATGTATTATTGAATACACACTGCATTTAATGTATTAACGTTTTGAAATGAGATTATCCAAAGACACACATGTTTTGATGAAATTTTCATCTAAAAATGAAACAGTCAGGTCAAATAATATGACAAATACACAAACATCTATAGTGAATCAGTAATTTCAAAGATTGATCTTTTCGGACCAAAGACTCAAATAGGCGGCAGTGAATTGTAATAACAACGATGAAGAGAGAATAAATATATAATACAATATATGCCCAAAGTATAAAATTACAAATGTGTACACTACTTCAGTTGCTTTTATCTAATAATAATCGTCAATTTCAAAACAAAGCCGAAACAAGTAGTCAATGAAAGTGTCTTCACGTTTGCTTGAGGAGACAACTTAGGCGTTATTATTGCACGGTATTTAATTGAAGCTTACCATTTACGCGAATCTTTAGTTGTTATATAATTATGTTGACGTTGTCATGGGAGTACAACAGAAACATAATAAAAATAGATTGTTACGATGTTCGTAACGTTATGTAGAATACTTAGGGAATTATCAAGATACAGCACATATCAGATACAGACAGATCTAAGAAGAACTAATATTGCGAAAATGAAATGTCGCGCCTTAAAAGCAATGTAATCAGCATTAATATTGCTTTGTAGGCAATCTGTTTAGAAATAGATTACATTATGAGATACAGCATAACAGGAACTCATTTAGACAATAAATGTGAACTAATGCCCATGGAAACCGATAACACTGAAAGGTTTACGGAACGAAATGAGGACAAATAAATAATAAATATTATTGCTTCTGTATCTCAGATTTATTTTCTCTGTTTCGCCCACCTCACACAAACACTTTTTACGCCATAGCAATCGGGATAGACCCAGATCAGATGGCTCCTGTAGGAGTCGCCAAATTAGGGTCTGCTCAGTTATTATTTCTTGCATAACTATTCAGCAGGGAAAATATTAAATGAGAAGTTGGTTCATTTATTTGTAACTTGTATAAGGTAGCCATTGAGAATATGGCTTCTACGGGAAGGAAATTCAGATTTAAATTGGTTCTGATACAGCTTCTGCAATGCGACTCACCAATATATGGACCACCAATACCAATTTCCTCGTCAAGTAAGGTAAATTACCTGTATAGTAACCATATAATTTATAAACACTGATATCTAAAAGAGCAGAAAGATGAAGAAAGAAATAATGCAGAAAAACTTCTATTGGATTTTCTGCATGACTTTCGTGATTCATTATGCCACCGAAAAACACAGATATTTAGGCAACTCTTGAGTGATCGTTGCCGTGTTAATACGTGTACATATAATATACACGTTTCCGCTAACCTTCACCAATGGTTGTTACTTATCATCATGTTTATATTAATCTGTATTTATGATTGGAAAAATGAGAATTGCATTCCTAGAACTTGAATAGAGAAACTTCTTTGACCTCGCGCCTGATCGAACTCAAACTTATATCAACTATCCATAGAGTTGGAAAAAGCCCTTTGACTGGTGCCGTTTTTATGCGTTCATAAATATATATAAACAGTAAGAAAAAGACCTTTTAACACTTTCATTGCCAAATTATGTCGCCCGCTAACGTCGCCTGCTACCATTATTGTGTTTTTAATTTTCTCCATTTTTGTTTCAAAATCATAGTCGCAGTAACAAACAGTTTAGATCCTGATTGGACGCCGAGTTACTCAATGTCCCATCTATATCCAAACTGATTGCATAGGTATTCACAGATGCGACATTTGCAGTGAAAGAGTTATACATACTCGGCAAATGCTCTATTAATTACAATGGTTTCAGAACTACTAAAATTCTCCTTTTCTATAGTTAATGTTCCTTTTCGGTAGATTTATTCAAAGAGGCTGAGTCTAAAAATAGTCCAGGATAGAAAGAATTAAAAGACCGACGGTAGTTTTACATGAGTATTTAGACAAACACAGCTGTTTCAATGAAACCTTTTCAGACTAAGGGCCATGTAGACCAGTCAGCAAAGTCGGGAGGATTTCTAACGGTCTGCGTTTGACCGGATGATGGAGTCCTGTTAGTTCCATTCGACAGGCCCGATATAAACATGATATACTGAGCTTCTATAGCATTAAGATGTGTCAAACAGTTTACATACGGATGTTAAACAATGCATAATATTTGATAAGTGACGGGCGCAAGAGCTGGTTTTGGGGCTGTATGAGTAATACCTTTGTGTAATATATGTTCAAGACCTATAAAGAAGCTAAAATGTTAACAGGGTTGAATAAAGCATTTGCTTTAACAAATGATGGCGTCATATCCGTATGAAAAACTGTTATAATCGTGAGATTCGAATCAACATCAAATGTGATTAACCCATTCCCTCATATTGAAGACTTTTGACGACTCTGTAGAGTCACTTTTTGAAACCATTGTGATAAATAGAGCATTTGCTTCTATATGAGCAAATGCTCTATTTATCACAATGGTTTCAAACTACAACATTCTAAAGTTTTCCTTTTCTCTAGATGCTCCTTTTCGGTAGATTTATTCAAAGAGGTTGTACCTAAAACTAGCCCATGAGGGAATGGGTTAATGTCACACAGCCATACACATCGTAGCTGAATGATAAGGGACCGTGAACATGGTTAAACAAGCAGTTCCTTGGACTATCAAGGACTCATATCCCTTGCCATAATAATGAACATATTACCAAAACCAAACAAACAGGGTAACAAGGTTCCAACCGCAAACATTCTGAATAACATTATTAGAATCAGGATAAATGGCGGATATTCAACTAAATTTCCGCTCTGAATATTCAGCGCGAAGATGACTTTCGAATTACTTATATGCTTAGTACATGAACAAACCATATACAAGTGTACAGTAACACTAATTAAAACAATCAAACAAAGCTTACTGCAGGGTAAAAACCATGCCAAAAGTACAATGTATATTACTTGCATTTCCTTCAAGAGAATGATTACAACATAGATCACGAAAAAGTACGATGTATGTTACTTGCATTTCCTGCAAGAGAATAATAACAACATAGATTACGAGTACGGGAAGACATTTTACGGCCACCACACTGCACATGGGAGCTTTCTGCATGATTCCAAACATTAATTAAGCAGCCACCTGTCTAAAACGTTTTATGTGGTCTCCAATAAACGTTCGAATTACCGTTGTTATGCTGTGATATACTGCATTTAAGTTTGCCGCGCAGTTATAATAACGCTTTCCGAGTCCTTCCTCAAACATTTATGACTTATCGTTTCGTGTTAGACACGATGAACCAATCAACCCAACTCGTATCATATTCGAACGAACCACAATGCATCTGTATTATGCTTTTCATTAAATGAAATTGATCAGAAATAGCTTTGAGGTTTGCGTGGTAAACGAATGCCAACGCTTAGCCGAAAAATAAAACTGGTATGCTTAGATTATCACCCGCTTGCTGTTTCCTTCATTTTAGCTTTCTTTCAAAGATGTATAACCAGAGAGCCAAATACAGTTTGGTTTCTGATGTATTCCAGATTCGCCTATAGCAGTGAAAGAGATTAAGAATTTTCTACTGTTCATATTGCTTTATATTGCATCGATTTTCTATCGACTAATGTATAAGAGAAACAGTTCATACGCACTTATTTCGCTTTCAATTACACGACTGTTATCTGTAGACATACAAATAATATAATAATATATAAATATGTCTATACATAACATTAAATGAAAAAACATCATATTATATATAATTGAAAAAAATGAACTGCTGCGTGCAGACATCAATTTTGAAAGGGTACGAATACATAATATAAAAATATGTGTATAAATGCATGACAAAATTATCTTTAACCCTTCTCTCGCTATGAAAAATAATGTTGGCTCAAATTTGAATTTCGTGTAATTTTGACTGCTCCGATTTATCAAACGTTTCAGAAACTACTGACCGAGTGTCAAACAGCTCGGACCCTGATGAAATGCCGAGTTACTCGGCGTCTCTTCTTGATTCAAGCCGTTTGCAAATGTGAGTCAGGTCACGAGTACAGTCAAACCTCTCGATAACGACCACTAAATTACATCAAGTATTTTGTGTTAAAGGCAGATAGCTGTTTAAAGCAAGGTGAAAGTAAAGCAGAACACTCCTATAGAAGCGTTCTGTTTTTCTTTCACCTTGCTTTAAGCGACTACCTGCCATAAATACCAAATAATTAACAGAATTTAGTGTCCGTTATAGAGAGGTTTTACTGTAGTAGTATAAGGGCTAAGAAATAATTTCAGTCCTAAAAAGGACACACAGGTAGTGGTATCGAACTGACTTTGCGATATACATACATTGTACATGTAGAAAGTCACACGTGATCCTGTACAAAGATTCCATATAGAGTGATTTTGAATAGATAATCCGATTTACTATAATATATAACACTGGTTGCTTGTATGCCTAAAATGACGAATACAACTATATGTAAAAGGTGTATTGCAATTTAAACATGCGCGTGTAAATCCATCGTAGGTCTTAACCATTTTTTGGTGCCAAATGAATTTCATCCGCTAAGATTATTATCTGCATTATGTTTCAAAGTGGCGTTTCTATTTCTTTACAAAAATATAATTACTGTCAAACAGTCTTGAATCCGGGGAGACGCAGAGTTATTCGGATTCTCCTCTAATTCCAAACATTTTTGCAAAGTTTATCGTCGATTCACCTACATGTATGGCGGCAACATATTTAACAGTTTTAACCTGCTGTTAGAAACAATGGCTGCCTAAAGTTGAATCAGGTGCAAGTTTGACTACTTTCGACTCGAAACTTTTAAGAAACTATTACGCGAGTGACAAACAGCTTGAGTCCGAGTTCGTTCTCAAATTTTTGATTGGTCAGATTTGAGCCTTCAAATCTGACCAATCATAAGATTGAGAACGAACTCAGACTCAACTAAAAAGCTTTATAAGTATGGACCCAGGTCGGTCCAAGATAGCGGGATAAGGGTTAGGAAAGGTACAATTATACAATAAATGTTCATGAATATGTACCTAATACTGAATGTGTTTTATATCCGTCCTGGACCAGGTATTGAGTTAAAGGAGTACTTATGAAAGTGACTCGTCTTCAACATTGGTAGAAGTAAACCTTGTTATATTTTATAGTAAACAGACAGATCTTTCGAAATCGCAATACATGTAGTTTTGCTGTTCGACAGGGCTTCCGTGTGTTCTTATATCATAAAGTAATTTCGATAAACTACACGTCGTAGTACATTTAGGGTTGTATTTAGGATTAATAATTTCTAAACTCTTAATTTTAATGCCTTCAATTTGTAATAAAATACTTCTGCTGCATCTTATATCCCTGTCGTAAAACAGAATTGAAGCCAAGCAGATATATGAAAATGCACATCAACACCAGAAGCACCAATAAAATGTATCTTCGCACGCGACATTCATAGACTGTTGTTTTGCATGTGCAATACAAACATCATATAGGACACTGCGACACTGAAAAGGGCCACGTAGAACACATAAAGGAACCATACAAACACCGATTCAAAGCAAATGAAGAGCATTCATACACACGTGATACGCATTTACCATACACATAAAATAGTTCTTTCCTTGCATGCTCAACACCGATAACATAGCTGTTTCATTAAACCAAAATTAAAACCGATCACAAACAAAAGGCAAAATATGATGCCATACGTGACTTCCGAATGATATGGAGCCCTTTCATCAGGGTCTGCACTGTTTGTCATAAAAATCATATCATAAGCGATACATTTTGCTACAACATTTTATTTAATAACTTTTAGAACGCGGAAGCCAGTTTTAAATTTTCAGCAGATCAAGGGTTCAACTATACATTATCTTACCGTAGATGTGTGTCTATGTAGTATGAAAGAAAGTTGACTAAACCGTAGTGACGGTACCCTCTTAGTTTGCCATTGTGTTTACATAATACATTTATCCTTTTTAATTCTTTCTTTCATAAATTCTACTTAAGTAGCACAGCATTTATTATCTAAGTGCACATTTGTCCACTTGTTTACAAATGTTTACAAATCCCCGGTTATACATGGCATATTGTTGGTAGTCAACCTATAGATCGAGAAAACATGTACCCTCTCTCGTTTTTCATATTCGGCATTATAAGACATGTAAACGATGTCTGTACCGTGATACACATAAAATGGTTGCCGCTGATTTCTACACAAATTCAAACGCCTGACATTCTTCCTCATCAATGTCCGCCATCTTGAACGTGTCTTAATCACATACCATAGTAGTGATGCTAAAGGCAACTGTTAGCGGTTTGGTTTGTAATTTACTGGATACACCCAACTACGTCTTTGCTAAGAGTCGTGTTTGAAGAGCGAATCTTTATAGCGATGCACTCGGATTCCCAAAAACACTCAATACCAGCCTTTAACCCATCACTTCATGCATATTAATGTAAGATATAATGATGTCATGGATATTAATTAGTTTAATTTTTATGATGACACATGAACACGGGACTTCTTGGCAATGGCAGAATCTTTAGAATGAAATCTATATTATCTTATAAGCAAACAGAACAGAACATGTAGGAGCCATCTGATCTGGGTCTTCTCTGTTTGCAGAGGCGTAGAAAGGCGTATTTATTTAGTATAGGAGTTAAGTGTGTACTTGTTAATATTTACCCTAATGATCGTAGCCAGACTGACATATACAAACAGCGTAGATCCAGATGAGTAACACGTAGTCTCATCAGGGCATCCAGCTGTTTGACAATCAGTTACTCGTTTCTCAAAAGCTTAAGTGAATCGGAAGTAAAACCAGTTTGAATAGAACCATTGTTTTCAGCATGATAGGGGTAAATAAATACCAACTGTTTAACAATATTGAGAAGAACATCTTTGTACATTGTCACTACCGATAGCTGTTACAGTAATTCACAATTAAAGCCGAAATTGGTTTGCGTTACCCATTTCGATCTGCCGGAGTGATTGATCACCGAATACGAAACTGTTCCGCAATTTTGTAGTCAATACTCAGATACAAGATAGCTGTGAATAGGATATTCAAATAAGAGATTTGGTAATTAATGGTTCGAAGCTAGTCGAAATGCTGTTTGTTAGACTTGTTAACCATTAAGCACTGAAATATGTCATGAACAAATTGAAATACTAACACTTCTTTGAAAGTGCATCAAACCCTTTCGAACCATGATTCTGGCAGATAGTTAATCCTCAAATTCTGTGAATTAACGACTATCCACTAATCACACATATGTTGACATTTAGAAACAGTATGGATCCAGATGAGACGCAAAGTAAATCGACATCTCATCAGGATCTGAACTGTTTGGTACTGGTTCAATAGTTCAAGTCTAATCAAACCGGAAGCAGAAACAATTCACACCTGATAAAAGTTGGAGCAGGCATTCATTTACATGGTAGGGGTTGAATTACAGTAAAACCTCGCTAATGCGACCACCTAAAAGAGGTATAATTCTGGGTGCTAGATACAGGTGGAAGCTTAATGCAGGACAAAGGTAATGCAGAAATCTCCTAGTGGAGCTTTCTGCATAACTTTTGCCTTGCATTAAACAACCACCTGGTTATAAAGACACCGATGTCTATTCATTAGGTGCTTGCATTAGAGGGGTTCTACAGTATTCCCTGTTGTTGTAATTCAAAATCATTGAAGTTACCCTATCTTCTTTATAACTAAGTTGTCATAATAATATATATCGTATTTGATGTTGCATAATATGATTAGCCATCAAACCGCTAATCGCATCTGGATTAGCAATAACAAAGATTTTGAATTAAAGTAACACTCAGCGTAAATCATATTCTCGTCAAGGTTTAAGTTGTTTGATACCTGATCAATATATTTTCTCAATATATTCAGGTCAAATTTAAAATAAATCAATATCACAAAATATAATAATCTGAGCAGACAACAGTTTACACCACGATACTAAAGACTATACTGTATATAGCGTCTATACAAATAAGGTACAATAACACAGTAAATTTAATATAAATATCATTCTTGGAGACAGGTGACAGCTTAATGCAGGTTGGTAGTCCTAAGCCCATACCCACACAGTGTCGACTCTCTCCCGGCCAGTTGTTTCAATGTATACTTTCAAAAACAAGACTATTCGAAAATATTTCAAGCAACACCAGAAATGACCAGCCGATTCATTAATCATATTAATGAAGTTTTAACGTAATCGGCGACCTGGGGTATCGAACAATGTATTATTGGTAAAAAGTCGCTAGATAGTATTTTACATGCCCATTACAGTGCTCCGTGAAATATTTGATATGTACTTTTCCTGTAGACAGATATATCAATAAATTTGGAAAGGAAGCAAATTACATTATCGAAAACACATACGTTGCATGCAATTATTACGGTGGCACTGAGGTGACATATGCAAGATTTTTTTTCAAGTTTGTTTTCCCGAGATAATTTTTTTTATTATCTCGAGAAAACGAAACAAAGTTCGTTTTCCTGAGATAATATTTTTTATTATCTCAAGAAAACGAAGTAGTTCGTTTTGACGAGATAATTTTTTTTAATATCTTGAGAAAACAAAAAAAAAGTTCGTTTTCATGAGATTTTTTTTTATTATCTCGAGAAAACGAAGGAGTTCGTTTTTACGAGATAATTTTTTTATTATCTCGAGAAAACGAAATAGTTCGTTTTTACGAGATATTTTTTTTTATTATCTCGAGAAAACGAAACAAAGTTCGTTTTTCTGAGATAAGTCGTGCGCACGACTTAATAAGCCAATCAGAACCCTCCATCAGAGTCAACAGTTTTCGAAAGTATTTGAGGCCTATGAGAAAATGGCCGAGACAAGGGATGAACTTATATGACGTCATAATTGCGTATAACGTTACCGTGACGTATCAAACATCACTATGACGCGCGCTTTATACTTTACATGTTCGCAGTATAAAAATGTATATAAACGCGTGTTATGTCTGCGATTTTAAAGCTATCTCCATAATTTATACATCATTATAAAGCTTAGCCCATTCCCCGTCCTTTGTGTAATGCAATGCAAATGTACATAAATACCAGGCAACGATCACAGATATTTTCAATTTGTCCCAATTCCTATTTTGCGCACGAACAATTCTGGAAATGCACTGCCCAAAGTAAGAATTCCTACTCTGTCCATCATTAACGGAATTCTTACTTGCGCTGCCTGATTCCTACTTAGCCGAGAACATCTACATCATAGAACGCAGTAGTAATCATTCACACAGTTGTAGATCTACTACTTCAAAAATTTATTATAGCTTTCTCTGCAATATTTAGGCTTTTGCCATAATGTAGATTTCTACTCCGTGAAATGTTGTTTGAGTAGTTCTAAATAAGGCTTGTAATTGGTTTATTATACAAAAGCAGACAGTGAATCAGATTGGTTAGATATTAGACCAAAGTACATGTAGGCCTATACACTTTTCAATAGACGCAACTGTTTGTCGCATTGATACGCTAACCATTTCCTCCATAAATATCTAAGAGAGTTTCTACCCTTACGAATGCATGTAAATCTATATAACTAGATCTACTTAAAATTAAGTTTTAATAGAAACTATGAAGGAAAGGGTTAAATTGTTTATGGATAGCGTCCATCCGTTTCCCATATGTCGAATACATCTTCCCGGCTTTCAACAGGTTTATACACAACTGCGATTATTTTAGGCAGTAGCCTATATTCTATATTTTAGTATATGTTCTAAGCAAACATAGAAGACCCTGGTTGGACAACTCCTTCAGGAGCTATCTGTTCAGAGTTTACTCTGGCGTAGACAGTTAAAATCTTGATTTATGACATTTTCTAAGGAAATATAATAGACCCTGATCTGGTAGCTCCTATAGGAACTGTCTGAATGTGGGTCTTCTTTGTTTGCAAAGGTGGTGATAAAATGCGTATATATCGGGATAACTCTTATCACGCAGCAAAAATAATTCACTTCCGCATAAATTCGTAACTACATGTACTTCTGATTCGCTTACTTTGGGAAAATTATATTGCCCGAGTATCAAACAGCTTAGATCCTGATCAGACGCTTGTTAATTGTTGTCTGATCTAGGTCCAAAGTGTTTGCAAATCTATCAATGAAAAAGTAGTAAAGTCAAGCAGGAAAAGCCACACACAAAACGCCACCATATGATCACCAAAACACCTACAGACAGCATAGCAATTTATACTCATACACACACATACAGTAGAAAGTTAGCGGGAAACGAGAAACCCCATAGATGAACAATTGACTCTGACGGATGGTTCTGATTGGCTTATTAAGTCGTGCGCACGACTTAAAAAATTATCTCAAGAAAACGAACTTTGTTTCGTTTTCTCGAGATAATAAAAAAAAATTATCTCGTTAAAACGAACTACTTCGTTTTCTCGAGATAATAAAAAATTTTATCTCGTCAAAACAAACTACTTCGTTTTCTTGAGATAATAAAAAAATTATCTCAGGAAAACGAACTTTTTCGTTTTCTCGAGATAATAAAACAATTATCTCGTCAAAACGAACCACTTCGTTTTCTTGAGATAATAAAAAATTATCTCAGGAAAACGAACTTTGTTTCGTTTTCTCGAAATAATAAAAAATATTTTCTCGTAAAAACGAACTTTTTTCGTTTTCTCGAGATAATAAAAAAATTATCTCGGGAAAACAAACTTGAAAAAAAATCTTGCATATGTCACCTCAGTGCCACCGTAAATTATACAAATATACTATAATAGATATCCGAATGTCGATTGGTTAGGACCATATGTTTGTTTTTGTTAGACGGTGGTGTCTTAATCCTTACAACGCTGACGTTTCAATTGGGCTATTCTAAAATTCGAACCGATCAAGCTTATAGTAAATATATAGGGATTTTTCTGAAGCAAGGTGTAACATGACAAACAGTGTAATCCCAGATGATAGGGTTCCTCTAGGAGCCCTCTCATCTGGGTCTACACTGATTGCAAGGGACTCGTGTCTCGTGTCCCGCACAGTAAGGGTTAATTACAATGCGGCGATAAATAATTGTTCTATTCTTACATAATCTTTAACCTGCTGACAAAACGATATTTACTCAGAGTCCGATCTGGAACAGTTTAACTTACATCCGATATGTTCAAACCTTTTTAGAAACAACTGACAGACTGTCAACCAGGGTTGATCCTGATAAGACTCCGACTGACTCGGCCTCTTATATGAATTCAAAGTGTTTGTACGTGTCAGCCAGGTCGGCTGTTCATGCAAAGGGTTGATACTGTTCATATCTACGTGTCATCACCAAAACTTCTTCCTTAACCCTTTCCTTCATGTAAACGACTTTTCATGCATTTACAAACATGGAAGACCCTGATCAGACGGCTCTAATCTGATCAGGGTCTCATCTGTTTGCTAATGGAAGTTGATATATCATTCTGTTTCCTTAGTTTCTAACATGGCTGCAATGTCCCTAACAGGAAAAGAGTTAAACCACAATTCTACTTTTACCTATTTTCGATTTGTCCAAGCTTTAAGAAACTATTGATCAAAGGTCATAGAGCTTGAACCCTGATGAGACGCCGAGTTACAATTTCACTAATTTTTATCCAGGCTGTTTGAAAATGCAAGTAAGGTCACCCTTGGCAGGATAGATAGCAGGTTGCATATGTCGGACTATCACCATTTGACAACCGCAGGATGGTTATTTCATGGTCGAAAAGCTCTGTGAAAACTTGAACTACCACTAAAGGTGATGCATACCCCCACTAGCACATTTGACACAGAGAAGGGGGTTATAGAAATAAATCACTACAATATCTGCTGCAGTTTAGAAAAAAACTCCGGAAAACCTGAAATTTCCTAAAAATTTCTAAGTCAAAATGCTGTAATCCGTTAAAAATCAATGTAGTGTAACAAAATTAAAACTTGATCTGTAACTCATTATAAGAAAACCACATACCAAATATCACTTAAATATCTGTAAAGGTTTAGAAAAAAACTCCGGAAAACCTGAATTTCCGGAAAATTTCTAAGTAAAATCACTGTATTTCCGTTAAAAATCAATGAAGCGTAACGAAATGCCAGCTTGATCTGTAACTCATTATAATAAAACCACATATCAAATATCACTTTAATATCTGTAAACGTTTAGCAGAAACTCTGGAAAACTGAATTTCCGGAAAATTTCTAAGTAAAATCACTGTATTTCCGTGAAAATTTCTAAGTAAAATCACTGTATTTTCGTGAAAAATCAATGAAGCGTAACGAAATTCAAACTTGATCTGTTACTCATTATAATAAAGCCACATACCAAATATCACTTTAATATCTGTAAAGGTTTAGAAAGAATCTCCGGAAAACCTGAATTTCCGGATTTTTTAAAAGTAAAATCACTGTATTTCCGTGAAAAATCAATGGAGCGTAACGAAATTCAAACTTGATCTGTAACTCATTATAATGAAGCCACATACCACATATCACTTCAATATCTGTAAAGGTTTAGAATAAACTCCGGAAAACTGAAAAATAACAAAGGGCAATAACTCCAAAAATACTGGAGACAGAGTTACAAACCTTGTGCACTACACTTGCCGTCAATGTGATATACATGTATCAATATATGAAGTTTGAAGTCAATAGCTTTTATACTTTGGAAGTTATCAAGGCGTACGGACGGACGGACGGACATGGTGACTCCGGTATACCCCCCCTCCCCCCAACATCAAAAAAAAACTTCGTTTGTGAGGGTATAATAACCGAACCAGATAATATTGGGGATTTGCACAACTACCCTTCATCGGGAACATAGGTGTAAAGTTTTATTCCTAACCAGTCCAGCCAGTTATGGGATATTGGATTTTATGCAGTCCTCATTCAAGGGGAGGTAACTATGTGAAAATTAAACGAACCAGATTATCCTGCAATATGCATTTTTTATCATTTGAGAGGGCATATGAAAAATTGGATTTCATGCATTTTTAACATTCAACGGGACGAAGTTTTGTGAAAAATAACCGAACCATATTATCTGGTGATATGTACAACTACAGGTCATGTTGATCTTTGCCATAGAGTTTTATTGGAATATGCCCAGCCATTAATGAGAAAAAAGACTAAAAGACCGACAGACAGAAAGTTGAAACTCAGTATGTGTCCCTCCCCCACTGTGTGGAGGAGACATTATTCAACAAGACGTTTAGAGCTTCTTATGTGTATATGTCCTAAAACTGTTTACAGTTGACTTGTAGTTCAAGACTGGCTACGAATTTCGTGTTCTGGGAACATCAATTTAAAAGCTTAAACTTAGTTATCAAATTTAGCTTTCACGATTAATGGCTCAAACAGTAATCGGTGTGAGATCATTGTTAGAACATGGTTGTTCATTTACATCGAAATATCTATTAAATAAAACAGAAAATCGGCATTGGTTAGCAACTAAGATACGTAAATGAAGAAACGGACTGTCAAAACGCTCTTTTTGCGATTATAATAAATTAATTTCCCATTCTCGTTTTTAAAAGAATTAATTATAACACTATGCAGATGTTAGTGAGTCTACACAGTGATGCTAAATAGAAACTGATGACAATAAGAAACATGTCCAAATGGTATATTGTTCTTGAGCTATAAATAACACAAAATACAATTGTAATTTTGTACAATATTTACAATTTTATTTACATATTCGCTGGGCAGCATATTGACTTCTTTAGATTTAACAACTTCTTTTACCAGTGTTTGAAGTGTACTGCCTATAATCACTTCAATACTACATTTGCCATTTAATAAATGTAACAAATACTACTGTTATTGGAATGTCTATTACTTAAGCTAAATATTCCAGCTAGAGATATTGAGATAAATTGAGATTCTACAATTCTACTTGATTGAATGCAAGTGTTTTTACTTTACTTTGCTGAAACAATCAAGTTCGCATTATACACCTAGCCATCGTAATCGTTTACATAGAACCGTGATTTATCGGCAGCGTTAGGTTGGCTGGCAGTTCGCAATTCAACTTACGCACAAGGAAGTGATCTTTAAAAGCTATAATTAGCAGTAATGTCATGTATATTGCAGATATTTTGAAACCGATTCATCGTGGATGATTGGACCATTCAGCAGTTTGTCATTCGAAAAACGAAATAGTTCGTAGTTAAACATCTCAATATATTCGAGACACTGTCGACCTATTCTGGATACAGTAGACCTTTATGATAGTGGATACAAAGCATTTATATAAATGACGGTGCATGTTTGAAGTAGTTCTTTATTCGAACAATTAAATGAAAAAGTAGTAAAGTAAAAAGCAGGAAAAAACACGCTCAAAACGCCACCATCACCAAAACATCGATAGAAAGCGATTTATACACACACACGCACGCACGCACGCACACTCACACGCACGAGCACACAGAGTAGATGGGAATATTAAATACGACCAAACGCACAAGTACAAAGACACCAGACCAACACAAACGCAAAGACGAACACACACAAACACACACGACACGAAAACCACAAACCCGAAAAAAACATAAGTAGAAAGACACCAAACAAAAAGGCAATGGTGACAAATGGGTGCCGCCTTGGAACGGTCAGTGGCAAAACCACCACTGGGGGTTTAAACCGGTTTACGGACGTCTTAACCTCGCACGTATCTCAAAGTCACACATTGTAAGTAAAGATATCCCCGCCAGACTTCCCCACAGCATGAAAGTCAGTAATCACAGTACAAAATGTAAAACGTAGCATAGCAACTGTGAAAGTTAGTCGAATATGTACTCAATGACTCTGCTGAAGACAGAGTAACTGCAGGGAAGCCGTTAAAGGCACGACAGAGAAAAAGTAATACATGAGTCTGGTAAGCTCATCCAATTTCTGGGTTTAAGAGTATACCATCATAGAGTACTACTCACGGCCTATCATCATGCAAGCAAATAGGGAAACGTAGCGACCGACTGTAAATGGGTCGATAACCAAACATGCAGTGTGTTGCAATATAATTGGGTCATAACCTTCCTTCTTAATTGTTTTAATGCGTTTAATAAACAAATCGTAAAAAGGGATATGACCCCGAAATGTCCTAAGTTTGTAGATAGCATCACCATAGAAATCTGGGTGAGAAATACCTTGTTGCATTGCAGTTAAATTTACTAATAAGAGGTACATTTTTTTAATAAAATGTTGAAAATGCTTTTCTTAAATGGTCCAAAATAAGTTATAAACGTGCAGTGATGATATTCGTGACATTGTGGACTCAAATCAGCGCGAATTATAAACTCTAGGGCCATTTCACAGTTCGAAAATCGAATAACGAAATAGTTCGTCATTTAAATAACGAACAAGTTCGCAGTTCAACATCCGAATAACGAAATTGTCGAACTAAGTTATAAATGAGCAGAGATGATATTTTAGACACTACATACCCCATTTCATAGTGGATTTAATGTTTTATATATCATAAAAATATTTCGCAGTTCAACCTCCGAATAACGAAATGGTCAAAATAAGTTATAAATACGCAATAATGATATTGTAAGCACTGTATATCAACAGCATAGTAGATCCAAAGCTTCTTTATGGAATGTAGGAGGATGTCGCAGTTCCACATTCGAATAACGAAATATTTCGCAGATCATCATTTGAATAACAAATTGGTTCACAGTTAAACACCCGAATAACAAAATGGTCAAACTGAATTATAAAGGTGCAATGATGATATATTAGACACTGTAGATCCCAGTCATAGTGGATTCAATAATTTACATATTAAATACGCAGCCATTTCATAGTTCGTTATTCGAATAATAAAATATTTCGCAGTGCAACCTCCGAATAATGAAATGGTCAAAATAAGTTATAAGAGCTCGCAACGGTGATAGTGTAAGCACTTTAGACCCATACAACAGTAGATTCAAAGCTTTATCAAATCTAGGAGTATGTTGGCTTTCGATAATCGAATATCGGAATATTTCGCAGATCGTCATTTGAATAACGAACTAGTTTGCAGCTCAACCTCCGAATAACGAAACAGTCAAAATAACTAATAAATGAGCAGATATTATATCGACACTATTGACCCATATCATAGTGGATTCATTGATTTATATATTAAAAGTTATTTCGCAATTCGGTATTCGAATAACGAAATAGTTGACTGTTAATTTTCCGAATAACGAAATTGTAAAACTAAGTTATAAATGCGCAATGGTGATATTTTAAGCACTGTAAACCATGTCATAGTAGAGCCAATGCTTCTTTATCAAATCTAGGAGGACTTCGCAGTTCGACATTTGAATAAGGCAATATTTCACAGATCGTCATTTGAATAACTAACTAATTTGCAGTTCGGCATCCGAATAACGAAATGATTAAGATAAGTAATGAATGAATATTGATGATATTGAAGACAATGTAGACCCAGTCAAAGTCGATTCAGTGATTTATATATTAAATCGGGAGTCATTTTGCAGTTAGCAGACCCCCATCATGATCGATTCAAAACGAAATCCTCAAAATATGTAACAAGCGAGGTTTCATGCAAGCGTACAATGACTGCGTAAAAAATGTTTGAGCAAGGTAGAAGATAGCAATATTATTATTTAGTATTTTGAATATGCAAGGACAAAGTTCTGACCAAAACACTACCAACGGACTTCTGAAATAAGCAACTGTTCCACTAAACAAGTATGAGCTTTGCTCCACTGCTATTGCTTTGGGTTTTTTAGCATTTATAATAACCCTCGCAAACAGTCTGGATCCAGAGGCGATGCCTCATCAGGATCAAAGCTATTTTCACTCCGACATTTGTTTTAGAACATATATGGAAGAAACAAACGACAATATTTACAGACATTAATTGCTCAGAGTACAAAAGTCATTTCGAGTACATTATGCTGGACAACAAATGACCTGCAAATAACCTGCATAATGTTAACAAACACTTATAACATAAGAGAGTTCTTGGGCATTAGTGAGGCTAATTGAGAACAGTGAAAAATATTGCAGCTGCATTTTTCTGGAGTGTCAATTTTGAGTGTCGTCTCGCAGTAAATTATAGTCATTTTGAATTTACATCAAAGATTGGCTGCGACATTTATATTCTAGAAACTATAGACCCAAATCATCCTTGATTCAAATCCTATGTATAAATTCTGGGGCAAAGTCGCAGTTGGATATTCGAATTGCGAAATAGTTTCATTGGTTCGTGGTTTATATAAGTATGTGACCATTTAGCAGTTCGTCATTAAATACAGAACTGGTTCGCAGTTCTATCTCCTAATAACGAAGTTATCAAAACAAGCTCTAAATGCTATGTGGTGGTATTCTAGAATCTACAAACCAAATACATACAGTCGACCCTCTATACAGTCGCAGTTTCCATGAAACTTGATTTTGCAAATATAGGACGTACCGATGTTAAGAAATTGAACAGGCAGTACTGATTTTTGTATGCCCAATCCTCTTAAGATTTCATAGTTTACCTTTCTTATTTGTCCAATGCAATGGTCTATTTCAAAGGACACCGGTGAAAGTGGCACGGGGCAAAAGTAAGATATAACCACTTTCGTAAAAAAAGCCCAATTTCTTCGATATCTGTCCGCATATTCCAGCAAGTTAAACGTCTATTTGGTAAAAATACTTCGCCCCTTTTATATTAGAAACTTAGGTAGGCAGTAATGAAAAAGCGAACTTGATCTGAATTTGTGCTGAGCTTCAAACAACAATGCAAGCGTGCATACAATTTTGTAATTTTAAATAAATTCGTCTATCGTTACGCAGAAAGTCGTGAAATATACTGTTGAATGCATTAACATATTGAAAACCAATAGTTATTAAATGTTAACGTCTACGCTCGGGCTTCTAGAATCCTTGCAACAGTGTCGAATCAAATACCTCTTAACCCATTCCCTCAAAGGCTATTTTTAGATGCAACCTCTTTGAATAAATCTACCAAAAAGGAGCATTAACTAGAAAAAAAAGAATTGTGTGGCTATGAAACCATTGTGATAAATAGAGCATTTGCTCATATGGAGCAAATGGTCTATTTTTCACAATGGTTTCAAAATGTGACTTTTATAAAGGCGTCAAGAGGTGCCAATATGAGGGAAAGGGTTAACAGAGTCAAGTTACTCGACATTTAAAAGTGCAGTAAACGCTCTTTAAAATGACTAACAGAACCAGATTTGATTTGAGTCTAAATTGCAGGTGGTAGCTTAATGCAGGACGAAAGTTATACAGAAACCCCCTAAAAACGTTTTGTGCATAAAATTCGTCCTGCATTAGGCAACCAGTTAGTGTCAATACAGCTATGTTTAACAGGTCGCTTTAGAGTGAATTTACTGTATAATTTATATACACATTTCCTTCTTTATTGTCAAATACTGAAGCCTCAGAATAGACACAGCAAACAAGTAAAACAGCTGCCCTCGTTTAACCTTTTCCCTCATATAAACGTGTTTTCACGCATTTGCAAACAGAGTAGACCCGTATCAGATATAGGAGTTGTCTGATCAGGGTCTGCTTTTTAGCCCATGAAATTTGATACATTTGTTTCTTTAGTTTCTAAAATGGCTACCATGTTCTACCTTCCATATTTCATTATAACTAGTTTTCCATGAATATTCTGTAGGTATTGAAACTTCGAATAAACATAGAACAAGGAAAGGGTTAACACTTCAATCGAAACACCGCCCTATATTCAACTGATATAAGTTAGTTGAACAGTTCAATTGCTTGAATGATGTTTTAGATATAGGCAGACTGTATTTATCAATTTAACCCTTCGCTTGCTGAATTTTAAAATACATTTCTTCTTCTTTACCCATGCCCTGTTGTATAATTACATATATCTTCACTGTGTACAAGTATTTCACTGTGCAATCCCTGCTGTGGAGTGCACTGGTTGCACAATCAACTGTAAATAGTGCAGACCCTGATGAGACAGCTCCTGCAGGAGCTGTCTCATCTGGGTCTTCACTATTTACAGGTAGGTATATTGACGTGAATAGCAAGCGAAGGGTTAAGCAGTGTCTACAGTATGATCTCTGCTCATTTATTAGTTGTTTTAACCATTTCGTTATCCGGATGCTGAACTGAGAACTATTTCGTTATTCAAATGATGAACTGCGAAACAATTCCTTATTAAAATGAAGATCTGCGAAAGATTTCGTTCTTCAAATGTCGAACTTCGAAATGGTTCTAAATGTGATAAATAAGCTTTAATTCCACAACCCACAATGATGTGTATCTATCATCATTATGCATTTATGACTTAAATTGAACAGAAGTTGAACATTACACAATGTGGACTTGCCTTGATGTTTGTAGATCTCTTACCTTTCTTTTAGATAATATATTGGTGCGTTATGGGGATACCATATATCGTCAAGTTGTTTGTATACCCATGGGTACAAATTGTGCCCCTCTTGTTGCAGATTTGTTTTTGTATTGCTACGAGAGGGATTTTATGCTTAGCTTAAAACCTGATTCACAGACCGATATTGTTAATGCTTTTAAAAAAACTTCAAGGTATTTAGACGATATTTTGAATTTAGATAATCCTTATTTTGATACTATGGTTTCTTCAATCTACCCAAAAGAACTGTCTTTAAACAAAGCTAACCAATCTGACATTAATGCTTCATTTTTAGATTTGAATCTTTTAATTACAAATGATAAAGTTTCGTCCAAAGTATACGATAAAAGAGAAGATTTTAATTTTAAAATTGTTAATTATCCTTTTCTAGATGGGGATGTGCCACGTTCTACATCTTATGGGGTTTATATTTCTCAACTTATTAGGTTTGCCCGAGCCTGTTCTTTGCTTGAAAATTTTAACAGACGTAATTTAGTTATAACTGATAAACTTCTTAAGCAAGGTTACAGATATCACAAACTTCGGAAAACCTTTTCTAAATTTTATTATCGAAATTTACCTCTCATTAGTAAATATAATTGCAATCTACGGACGTTACTGCGACAAGGCATTTCTCAACCAGAATTTTATGGGGATGTTATCTACAAACTTAGGAAAATTCGGGGTCATATCCATTTTCATGATTTGTTTATAAAACGCATTAAAACATTTAAAAAGAAAGGTTATGATCCTATTATATTGCAACACACTGCATGTTTGGTTATCGACCCTTTTACAGTCGGTAGCAACGCTTCCCTCTTTGCTTGCGCGATGACATGCCGAGGGTAGTACTCTATGATGGTATACTCTTAAACTTGGATACTGGAGGAGCTTACCAGACTCATGTATTACTTTTTCCCTGTCGTGCCCTTAACGGCTTACCTGCAGGTGCTCTGACTTCAGCAAAGTCATTGAGTACATATTTGACGGATTGTCACAGTTATTATGCTATGTTTTACATGTTGTCCTGTGTTCACCGTCGTCTATGTTGTGGGTAAGTCCAGCGGGGATACCTTTATTTACAATATTTGTAAAGCTAGGGTGACTTTGAGAGAAGTGTGAGGTTAGGACGTCCGTAAACCGGTTTAAACCCCCAGTGGTGTTTTTGCTGCTGACCGTGTCAAGGCGGTACTCTCTTTGTCACCCTTCCTTTTGTTTGCCTTGCGTCTTTGTGCTTGTGGTTTGTTCATGTTGTGGAACGTTTGTCCCTGTTTCTTGTGTGTCTTTTGGTGTTTTCTGTGTTCATTTCGTGTGTGTGTGTGTGTGCGTTTGGGTGTGTGGTTGTGTGTATGTGTGTGTCATACTGTCTATCGGTGTTTTGGTGGTGGTTGCGTATTGCATGTGGCTTTGCCTGCTTGACTTTACTACTTTTCCGTTAATTTGACCATTTTGTTATTCTGATGTTGAATTGCGATCTATTTCGTTACTCGAATGTCGAACTGCGAAATGGTTCTTAACTTGATAAATAAGCTTTGATTCCACTAAAATGCGGGTCTACGGTGTTTGGAACACCATAATTACTCATTTAATATAATTAATGTTGGCCATTTCGTTATTCGTAAAAGAACACCGAAATGGCCCCGGGTATAAATCACCGAGTTCACTATGACTGAGTTCTACAGTGTATACAACCTCTAATCGTTTATTAGTCATTTTGACCATTTTGTTATTCGGATGCTGAAGTGCGAGCTAGTTCGTTATTTAAATGACGATCTGCGAACTATTTCATTATTTGAATGTCGAACTGCGAAATGGACCTGAACTTAATAAATAAAACGTCATTCCACTATGTTGTTGGTCTTCAGTGTTTGAAATATTATCATTGAACTGAGAGTGGATGCAAAAGAAATTGTTCTGAAATTTGTTTAAGACTTCTCAAGATTTTTTAATAGACCAGAAGAGATTTATTCCAGAAGTTGCATTAGTCTTATTACAATAGAATTATATATGTTATTTTAGCTTCCTTAAACAAGAAGTCAAACGTATAGACACTTTTGTAGTTTGAAATATTATCATTGGGCATTTATAACTTATTTTGACGATTTCGTTAGTCGGAGGTTGAACTGCAAAGTATTTCGTTGTTCGAATAACGAACTGCGAAATTGCTCCAAATTCAATATATAAATCATTGAATCCACTATGACTGGGGTCTACAATGTTTAAAATATCATCTCTGCTCATTTATTTACTTATTTTCACCATTTCATTATTCGCAAATCGAATTGCGAACTATTTCGCTATTCGCATGCGAATAACAAACTGCGAAATATTTAACTTAACGCCTGCTTAATCAATATTACATTCCAAAGGGAATAGTTACAGAGTATATATAAAGACGATGGCATACACTTGGCAGTTTTGTAAGTTCAAACTGGATAGTAGGGATAGTTGTCCGTGGCAGAAAATGTAAAAAATATCTATACCATTTCATAAGAAAACGGACAGACCCTGAGCAGATAGCTCCAACAGGATCTGTTCGCAAAAGCGTGCGAAACATATACATGTATATGGAGTGAAGGGTTAAACACCGATTAACTATTCCAGTCAGAGCTAGACATTTTGTATAAGCGTGGTTTAATATAAGTTAAGATAAGTGACAATTCCAAGACAAATCCCATCTCACATTAGCGGTACAGAAAGTATACAAATCAAATAATCATATCTGGCACTGAATTGGGACGAATATTTATTAGACATTATTTTTGGTTGCCTCTTTGTAATCAAGAAGATGCCCCAACGGAGCGAAATTACTATCATGGTGATTTCACTGCAGCCAACGTGATGAGAAGCAATGTGTTTGCCTGTAATATATGTGTCCCACTTGGCTTTACCGTTGGTACTTGAACTAGGGAAAACATATTGTTATTTTAATAAACCAGGAAATCGGATAAATGACAAATGTATATGTTGGTATCATACAGTGGATGAGCCAGGGCGGCTGGTCAGTACAATCTCAGGGGAATAATTCTCATTGTGATTTGTGATAAGATATGTTTCTATATAGAAAATGTGTGATAGCACTACATTGATGGTGGCGTTTTGTATGTTAACAGGATATTCATATATAAACAACCCTTAAAGTCGCATTATGGGAATTTACAACATTTGTTATTATATCCCCTCAACTAAACTGGAATCAGGCTGTTAGTCCGTCATTCCATTCTACTATTCGTCTGTCCGTCGGTCGGTATGTCTCTAGACGAAATTTAATTAGTGCTTTGTGTATAAATCCGTGCTAAATGTATTGAAAACTTGTATTTATTTTTGATGTTGTAGGAACCTGTGCACCGGCAATATTAATCAAATATGTTCATTAAAAAGGATATGCTCCTATATCACTACAACACACTGCATGTCTGGTTGTCAGTTCCTTTACCGTTGTAAATGTGCATGCATATCAAAGACACATAACGACGCACAAAGACATAACATATAAAGAATAGGGGGAAGACGGAAGTATCGCCTTGGAACGGTCAGTGACAATAGTCACTTGGGGTTTAAACCGATTTAGGGGCACCCAACCTCACACTTATTCCATCTCCAATATAAACAGTGTAAATAAACGTATCCCCTCTCCGACTATTCTACAACAAGCGCGATGGCAAATACAGTGGTAAATTGCATGTAAAACGAAAACATATTTAAGTGAAACAAATTGGATCGACCTATCGCTAGTGTACTCTATGATTGAGCTGTAAACAAAGTAAATGTAGAAAAGTAATAAAGGGTACGACAAAAACAAAAATCTGACGTCCTCTTCCGTATCCGGATTTAAGAGGTCGTCCTCATATAGTACTAATCCTTTCCTGTCGGCGAACATGAAAAGAGGGCAGCGTGATTGCCAACTGTAAAAAGGCTGACAACCAGACATACAGTATGTTGTAATACTATAGGATCATATCCCTTTTTAATGATATTTTAACATATTTGACAAACAAAGTGAGAAACTAATGATCCTGAAGGACCAGAAAGTATAACAACACTGAGAATGAAGTACGGGGCGACATTTTACGGCCGCCACACAAGAACTTAACACCTGAAAATATCATCCAAATATCAATAAGTTTCATTGATGGCTTTTATGACATCTGCTTGTTATTGCGGGTTCAAACGTAACAAGAAATCTCTATCCTGGTAGTATAAAAACAAATCTGCGACCAATGGTGCACAATTCGTACCGATCGGAATACCAATCACCTGACGTTATATAGCATTTCCATAACGTACGAATATGTTATCAAGAAAAAATGTAAGTGATTCGCAAACTTCTGAGCAAGTCAAATAGGTGTAATATTTCATTGGCTCATCAGTAAAGAAAGCTTTGTCAGCATTAAATGTCTGGGTTGTGTAAAAGGTAGAAAAATCATATGTGCTGATAGTGTATGCAAGAAACAATTTGTTCTGACGTTTTGTTAAAAAAAATTCTGAAGGGAGGTGATCCCCGAAAGCAAAAATTGCAACACAAAAAGAAAAAAATTGCAGACTCGGTTTTATTGAGTCTGTTCATGAGCAGTAATTGAAAGTGCAACACTGCTCACGCCCCCTAGCACCGGCTTAAGCGGTATTCAATTTTCAGAACAAGAAGTACTGAAATTCATGATCTCGAAAGATCAGAAGGTATAATAACATTGAGAATGAAGTACGGGGCGACGTTTTACGGCCGCCACTCAAGCACTTTACACCTGTTTTTGTGAAGATTAAAAATTCTGAAGGGAGGTGATCCCCCGAAAGCAAATATTGCAACACAAAAAGAGAAAATTGCAGACTCGGTTTTATTGAGTCTGTTCATGAGCAGTAATTGAAAGTGCAACACTGCTCACGCCCCCTAGCACCGGCTTAAGCGGTATTCAATTTTCAGAACAAGAAGTACTGCAATTCATGATCTTGAAGATCAGAAGGTATAACAACACTGAGAATGAAGTACGGGGCGACGTTTTACGGCCGCCACACAAGCTTTTAACACCTGCTGTTGTGAAGATTATAAATCCTGAAAGGAGGTGATCACCCGAAAGCAAAACATTTAATATACCAGAAGAGATTTATTCCAGAAGTCTTATCACAATAGCATTTTACAATTTACACATATATTTACATATTTTCATATGCTGAAAAGTAGTATATCGCAAGAAAACCTATCCATTAAACGATGAAAATGACAAAACATCCATATGATTGATTTGGACGGTCCCGATTTTATTCCCCGATGTTCCAGTTTTATTCGGGTTGGGTTTTACTTTCGTATCTGTTCGCGCCACTCTCGTCTCTCCGGCCACTTCCGAGAATAGCTGTTACGTAAACAATTGAGGGATTGGGTGATCATCGGCAAAACGCGGAAAATGTGTGCGGAAAAGGCCGATAATACTTTGCTGTAGAACAAAAATTATACGTATTGATGAAATGGGTTTATTTTGTATCACAGGGGCATATTTCGATATAAGTTCAAATTGACAATCTTCATAATGATTGAACATAACAAAATTTAATACCAAGTTTTATGATATTATTGAAAATATGCGTTCATTGTATGGACTTCCTCTTTAAAGGTAGCCATTGTCTGATGGTATAATTCTGAAAGTAGGAGATCCTTCGATAGCAATGCAAAACTTTACTGACTCGTTATTATTTGGTCTATTCATGAGCAGTTATTAAAACTGCAATACTACTTCACCGTCCTCTACCACCGATTTAAGCGGAATTCAATGTTCATAACAAAATGCTTTGAAATTTATCCAGAAGGACGAGAATATAACAACACTGAATTGTCTCTCTACCAACGAACAGAAAATGTCGTGTCGTTAGTGCATATAGGAGGCGTATAAATGCATGCAGTTTCTCTAAGAGAGAGACCCTTTCCCTAACCAATTTAAAGAAACATTTCTCTGATGGTTTTCAAGAATTCTCCACTGTGCTTACACACGCCTATACTTACACTTGCCATTAGGTGCATGATGATGTGAAAGCTACGCATAACATATAGTTTAACAGGGGTAGTAATATGCAATATGTCTTCGATTCAATTCAGGTATTTGTAATATATTTCTATCGTATCTAGAACTAAAGTATCAGCACGAAACTCCAGGGAAATTACTGACTTTTACATTCCCTAAATATATAATACACGATAAAAAGGTTTGATGGCTTCTATTCCATCACCAGTATACATGTATGTTGATTCTGCTTCATCCAATTTGGGCCAACCCTTCGCTTGCTATTCACGTCAATATACGTACCTGTAAATAGTGAAGACCCAGATGAGACAGCTCCTGCAGGAGCTGTCTCATCAGGGTCTGCAATATTTACAAATTGATTGTGAAACAGTGCACTCCACAGTAGTGATTGCACAGCGATAGGCTTGTACACAGTGTAGATATATATAATTATACAACAGGGCATGGGTAAAGAAGAAGAAATGTATTTTAAAATTCAGCAAGCGAAGGGTTAAAAGTGTGTTTGACTTCTGGTGCATTCATATTCCTCTAACGACCAATCAAACCGTTAATTCTGTTTACTTTACACTTATCACTATGCTTTGTAATTTGATTGTAGTGATAATTAGACTCTTTACTTCGATGTAAATTCTTGAGGGAATGTTTTCTCTATAATTCAAAAAGTCTATCTTCCCCCTTTTGTATGTTTGTTTTGTCTTTGTGCGTCTCTTGATGTTTTTTGTAGTTATATACATTTACTGTTTCCTTGTGTTGCTGTTCGGGCGGCTGTTTGTTATGTATGTGGTGTTTCCTGCATGACTCATTTTCAAACAGTCTATATTATGTTACTGCCATGGTCAAGTATGCAACATTATATATATATTTTTTTTTTCTCTGGGTATATATTTTCTGTTAGGGTAAAGTGTATCGTATTGACAACTGCAGCCCAATTACATATTGTTGAGCATAGAAGGGTGTACTATATTCAGAATTGATGTATATCACAATAGCAGGTAAAAGGTCGCCCTGTACTTCATTCTCAATGTTAGTATAATTTCTGGTTCTTCGGGATTATCATTTTCAATGCTTTAAGTCATTAATATTGAGTATCGCTTAAGCCAGTGCTAGAGGGGGTGAATGGTGTTGCACTTTTAATAACTGCTCATGAACAAATTCATTGAAACCGAGCCTGCAGTTTATTTCTTTACAACAGCAGAAGTTAAATGCTTGTGTGCCGGTAGAAAAAGGTTACCCCGTACTTTGTTCTCAGTGTTGTTATATTTTCAAGTATTCGGGATCATCAAATTATGAATGAGTGCTTTAAGTAATGTCATTTGAATACAGCTTAAACTGGTTCTAGAGACCCGAGCAGTGTTGCATTTTTAATAACTGCCCATGACTCAATAAACCCGATTCGGCAATGTTCTCTTTTCGCAGTGTTGCTTTTGCTTTCGAATGGCCTTCTTTGCTCTTCATTTTATTTCTGCAATTATCAAATTTATCAAAAAACTTTGGCTAGTGTGTAATGTATTTGTGTGCCTCGAAGAACCAACCTAATCATGTTGGAGAGGTAGAACTCGGTGTAATGATCAAGGGAATGAGTCAGAATGCTATTTGTTCTTCGACTGGCTTGTTGTAATATAAATGGACTCGTTATTGTATAACGATAATGTAATAGAGTTAGCTTCCCACGTATCGTCCTAACGGGTTTTTTTTGCCGATATTGTTAACGCTTTGGACGTTTGATTTCAATATTGCTAGTTTATCCTTTTCTTACTGATCAACTTCTTAAGCAAGCTTACTGATATCATTAAAGTCAGACATTTTTTCAGATTTATATTATCAAAATTACCTTCTTATTCGTAAATATAATTGCCATCTACGGAAGATACGCAACAAGGCATTTCTAACCCAGAATTCTATGGGTAAGTAATCTACAACTTTGGGAAACTTCTGGGTCATATTCATGATTGGTTTATCAAACTCATTAAAGTTTTAGGAAGAAAGGTTATGATCCCATTATATTGCAACGCAATGCATGTTTGGTTACTGCCCCTTTAAAATCGGTAGCCACGTTTCCCTCGTTGCTCGTGCGATGACAGGCTAGTGATAGTACTCTATGATAGTACACTCTTAAACCCGGAAACGGTATGAGCTTGCAATTGTTCTATTTCAGCGAAGTCATTGAGGACATATTTGACGAACTTTCCATGTTTTTGTATGCTATGTTTTACACATTTCCTGTGATTACCGTCTTCTATGTTTTGTGAAAGTCTGGCGGGGATACCTATATTTACACTGTTTGTTTAACTAGGGTGATGCTTAGACACGTGTGAGGTTAGGACGTCCGTACATCGGTTTAAATCCCTAGTGGAGGTTTTGCCATTGACCGTTCCAATGCGGTACTCCCTTTGTCATCCTTACTTTTATGTTTGTTTTGTACATTTTGTACTTATGCGTTGTTGGTGTTCGAGATTTACTTTTCTTGTGTTGTGTGTGTGTGCGTGCGTGCGGTCTGTGAGCGTGCGTAGGTGTTTGTGTGGTGTGCGTGTGTGTGTTTGTGTACGTGTGTGTGTATGTGTGCGTGCGTGCGTGTGTGTATATGTGCGTGCGCGCGGGTGTGTGTGTGTGTCTCACTTATTTTCTATTGATGTTTTGGTAATGGCTGCGTCTTATGTGTGACTTTTTCAGCTTCACTTTACTTTTTTCATTTACATTTACCGTATAGCAACATAACTGTTAAACCCATCTCACTGTTCGTCAATGCATGTACTTGACAGCATACATTTGTTTTGAAGAATTACGTGGGACCCATTATATACTATGTCATTGTGTATAGCATTATATATGCATTTTAAATGTAAATATTCTACTGAAGGTCACTATAGCAATATTTTATGTGTCTGAATGGTAGTGATAAAAAGTTTAGGGACTCTATCAATGACAGGTTGTATTTTGAAAGATAAATGTAATAGTTTTAATTCAAATAAATTGTTTTTTTTTTGTCATGTGTTCATCCAGTTGCAGATAAATCATCATTCTAGTCCCAAATAATGATTTGATATACTAGGGATTAAGCGTGAAGAACGACAATAACTGATAAATACAAATATCAATAACCTGTTCTGTAATAATCGTCTTTCTGTTAGACAGATGCAATCACTCATATTAAATTACCATCGCCTAACTAGGTCGCAATGGGAGAATATTTTATTAGATTGGGTGACACAATACGATTAATCATTTTTCAATTTCCTTACAAATAAAAACAATGCATTGTGTTTGAAGTATACGTACTATACATGTACATATGGTATTAATAATCATAATGGTTGCTTAATGCAGGGCAAAGGTAATGCAGTACTATGTTATAGGAGCTTTCTGCATAACATTTGCCTTGCATAAAGCTACATGATTAGAAATCCAGAAATAAACTTCTCGTAAGTGGTCGTATTTTATATAAGTATGGCAATCGATATGATTGAAATGCCATAACATCAATGCGTACTTCAACCCTTCCAATACCAAATATTGTCTTCTGAAAAATGTGTCGTATGCTAGATCTACAACTTTTATTTGTTTAAGAAACAAACAGGTTTGATCCTGATGATATGCAGAGATCAAGAATGTTTACATAGGACGTTACATATTTTCATTTTTAAATGTCTTGAGTTTTCTTTAATTTCAATCACACCAAACAGTTCGGGGTCTGATGAGACGTCGACACATGGTTTGCAAAGACGAAAGCCGTTTCATCATTTGCAGAGAAGGAGTAAAGGGTGTTTTGAAAACACATAACAAAATTATTTTTCAGTTACACGGCATCTCGTTTCGAAACAAATATTATGCAAATGTTACCATAGATTCGGCATTGGAGTCCTAGAGTTCACTTGACACTCGTAAATTATGTTTTGCTAAACAATATGATCGCCTGTCATTTCTACAACACATACTCGCTTAAATAAGAAGAAAACGAAGATTACTTGTTGAGAGATTAGTTTATGCTCGCGGTTTCTATTTGACACTCGTCGTGGTTTCTATTTGATACACACTGCATTGCAGAAGTAGATAAAATAAATGATTAATTCCTGAATGAATGCACTGGTTTAATTTATCGATTCTAAATTCTGTATTGACTCTAAGCCTTCAAAACAGACAGTGAAAATTGAGAATTAAGACAGGAAGAAAATTACCATCCAAATTTACGTTTACTAGAATTTTGATATTTCCAAGTCAACAAGAGTACTGTCAAGAGGAGCATCCAATCACAACAGCACTTATCTTAAATGGGAGCTTACTAAAGGGTGTCCCTATTACTGTCATTGTTGTTGAGGTTAGGATATTCACCTTTTAAAGGGTTTTAATGTAACACTTGTTTCTAATTTACTTACAAGACGCGTGTTGGTATTGGATTGTTCTGTACATGTTTGAGGTCACATGATTTGTCTTCATGTCTCCTGTGACTTTGATATAAGGCATTGAATACGACGTTTCGTCACGGGAAACTTCAAAGAGAAGACCCCGATCAGACCCTGACCAGTCGACTCCTACAGGAACCGTATGATCTGGATAAAATCCTGTAATTGAACTTGTACATGATGATACAACACAGCATGTTGTCAATGGGTGTGAATCAAGTGTAGCAGACATTTACTGGAGCCCCCATGAGTTTTAAGCGTAAAACAGAAAATGGATTGCCATTTAAGCGGCCCTGAAAATTTGAAATGTGGCATCTTCTTGCTAAGAATTACCGCTTGAATACATAATATTGCCAACTTTAACAGCCGTGGCGTATCCAAATACATTATCAAGTAATGAGTGAAGCTTATATAATTCAATGTCCTTACCGTTAACAAAGAAAAATCCGAGAATAAAATCCAACGTTGTGACATGTTTGCGATCAAGCATGGCGGTTGAGTAAATTGGCTTCGACACCGTGACCTACATTCAAGAAGATGCTTTAATACCAACATTTCGTAAATATATATGGTTTGAAATATCTCAATAATCTTTTCTTTAAACATAGCTGGAAATTTACTGATTAAAATCTTGTATTCATTCTATATTTATAATATGTGTTTGGGACTATTTTTCATACCATATATAGAGATCCTACTACGTTAGAAACGAACCTGGCAACGACCTAGATAGCGGCTATTATTACGTGACCGGTAAAAAAAATCCGTTGAAATATAAGAAATACAATGGAATATAAATATAAGAAATAAATGACGTTCTCCCGGTCCTCATGAGGTTATGCAACGCATAGCTTTACGAGCAAAGATTCAAGTGAAGCCCTTCGGGCTTCACTAAATTTGCTCGTAAAGCTATGCGTTGCATAACCTCATGAACACCGGGAGCACGTCATTCATGTCTGAAATATAATATCGTAGAAAACTTGAGCAACATATTTCTACGTATTTGGTTGTTGATAATTGAACATATTTCTACGTATTTGGTTGTTGATATATGAACATATTTCTACGCATTTGGTGTTGATAATTGAACATATTTCTACGTATTTGGTTGTTGATAATTGAACATATTTCTACGTATTTGGTTGTTGATAATTGAACATATTTCTACGTATTTGGTTGTTGATAATTGAACTTCGGGTATTGTAGTATAATGACTACTTGTCTGTTAATCATTTGCCAGCTAAACGCTACCTGACTGACATAATGTGTTGCATTTGCAAACAAACTATGTGCCCAGGTGAGACGCCGAGCAGCTATGCGTCTCATCCAGATCCAATTGGTATTACTATAGGTCAACAGTTTCTCGAAAAGGTTTACGAATCGAAGGTAAACAAATAAATATCAGAGTTTCAGTACAGTATAACTTGTCTTAAGCGGTCAACAAATTCAGATCTGAAGACGGGGTTGCAAGACACGTGGTAGCTTAAGGCATTCCAAAGGTAACGTTTTTTTTTGTAGTTTTTGTAATATGTACTTACTTCAAAGTGCACCAGCGTTAGTGGGACAGTTCGCTCCGTGCAAGGTTTCGGATGAAATACCTAATTAACTTGTCTCATTATATTTTACTGTTAGTTCATTGCTGAGAAATATATAATGTGAAGATATGTATTTTACACTTATTCTAATTTTACCCCTATGGTGTTGGAACCGAGTATAGAAGACGTTTGCCACATTATACACCTGGATCAAAATGCTCCTTTAGACTCACTGATCAGGCTGACCACTATGACATACAAAACAGGGAACACGTTTGCTACAATTTTGTTTAATTAATATTCAGAAATTGAGGGGTTTGTTTTAATAATTCAACAGGTTAAGAGTCGAGTTATCGTTACATATAAACTGTTTTATATCGTTCTACTTTGGCATTTCCTTGTTAGTGAAATGCATTGCTACGAGTTTAGTTTAGGCCATTTTCTTTTTATTTAAATGTAATATCACATTCTATAAGTACATGTATAAAATTCATGTAAATGCAGTTTGATGTCCAATTGACACTGCATTTGATGTTCACATTGAATAAATACAGTAAAACACCTAAAACGACTAAATATTAGGTATAATTATGGGTATTAAAGGTTGGTGGTAGCTTAACCCTTTCCCTCATATAAACGTGTTTTCACGCATTTGCAAACAGAGTAGACCCAGATCAGACGGCTCCTAGAGGAGCCGTCTGATCAGGGTCTGCTCTGTTTGCTAATAGAATTTGATAGCTCTGTTTCTTTGCTTTCTAAAATGTCTACAATCTTCCACCTTCCATATTTCTTTATAACTATTTTGTTAATTAATATTCAGTAGGTATTGAAATTTCAATAATTATAGAACAGGGAAAGGGTTAATGCTAGACAACAGTTGTCCAGTCATAGGAGCCATCTGCATTACTTTCATTCGGCATTAAGCACACAATGTGCCTAACTCATTCCCTCATATTGACGCATTTTGACACACCTTTGTAAAAGTCACTAATTCAATTTGATATACTCTGCAAATTCTAGGAAAATTATACATATTTGAGACAATCCAAATTTCTCATGTCCTTGATTTCAGTAACATAAACAATAACTAAATGTTTTAAATGCTGAAGGGGTGATCCCCTGAAAGCAAAAATTGCAACACGAAAAGAGAAAATTGCAGACTCGGTTTTATCGAGTCTGTTCGTGAGCAGTAATTAAAGTGCAACACTGCTCACGCCCCCCTAGCACCGGCTTAATCGGCATTCAATTTGCAGAACAAGACGTACTGAAACCCATGATCTCGAAGGATCAGAAGGTATAACAACACTGAGAATGAAGCCATCTAACCGTATAGAAAAGAAACTTCAATTAAAGTAAAACCTCTTTAAACCGGAATTCTAGTCGAGCAGACTTAAATGCTTTTAAACAAGTGACTGCTTAATGCAGGGTGAAAGTCATGCAGAAAGCTCATTGAGGAGTTTTCTGCACGGCTTTCACTCTGTATTAAGCTGCCTGTCTCCACGTCCGGTTTAGAGGGGTTTTACTGTACACGTATCTCTGATAGTTATACCTCATCGACGTGAAGGGAAACATTGACATAATTGCAGTTAAGTTTTGCTAAAGCGATCACCAAAGCAATATCTAATTCCCCAAATAAAGCTGAAGGATCTAATGCCCGTAGTTGTATAATATTTTTAATACAGTTGAACTTCGATATCCCGAACTCGAATAACTCGAACTTCGGGATAACTCGAACTAAAAATCCGAACCTTTCAAAACTTACAATACTGCATTGCTTTAAAATGTATAACTGCGAACATCTAGAAACATAAGTGACAGTTCAATGCAGTTCTAAAGTAATGCTGAAAGCTCCTGTATGAGCGTTTTGCTGTGAACTTGATATATCACCCAGATTAGAAATCTGATAACTCGAACTTTTGTTATCTCGACCAATTTGTATAGTCCCTTGAAATTCGAGATCTCGAAATTCAACTGTATTATCATTTCCAAGACACAGATTGCACACTGTCTGCGTTCCTGAATGTATGGAACGCATGCCTCTGTTTGCCATGTGCCTTCTGAAAAACTGTATAGTGCAACCTGTCTTAAGCGGACATTCATTTACATAAGCGTTTTAAAAGTAAGTGGTTGCTAAATGATGCAGGAAAAAAGTAATACCGAATGCTCCTGGAGCACATTGAAGTACATACATATCACCAAAACTACAAAAAAAACTTATCACGGTAATTTGCTATTATATCAAACGCACGTGATAAATCGATCATTTTATCTGCACGAAAACGAAAACAATACATTAGTGTGTCCATTAAATAGGGTATGTTATTTACAGCAATTGTGTTATCTCAAAATATCGCGTTAGATGAAAACGAAACCATAATGACGATTGATATGGCCATAACTGTGCATATTTTGTAAAGTTCAGTTTCAATGCTGGTTACATCATTCACTTTGTCGTTAACATTTTAGAGATGTTTCAAAGGATTTATAATGAATTATCTCCCAACTGCACGATATCTTTGAACTTTAAACGATGCATCAATAGAAATTATAACAGCTACCAGTACCTTTAAATCACTAAGAATGATTTGTTACAGCTACGCTATCGTCACATACACTGGAGCAAATACAATATAACCTGTCTTAAACGGCCATCAAAACAAGGGTCTATATGGGTCCGTAAGGCAGGTGGTAGCTTGATGCAGGTCAAAAGTAATGCAGAAAGCTCCATCTGCTTGTTACGGTTGTTACTGTCAATAAATTAAAGGTCTCTACTGTATACTGTGACGGGGGTCTGCATTGTTTGCATGTATACATAAAATGTATTACATAATAATGCACTTTAAAAGGTTAGCTGAAGCATGGTAGGTGTATAGTAAAGCCTATACAGAAATGTACACAGGAGACCTTGACCCAGATGTCACCATGATTGAGACGCATGCCTTTATGGCAATATATCTCTTGTAACATGCCTTAATTTTTCAAAGGAATTTTATACATATTGCATTTTTAGTTACTACAAGTGCCCAAATTCAAAATTACCGTGAAATTCCATGCTGTTTATTATCAGATATGTATGAAAACCATTTCAATTTGATACGGTAACGCCTATATATGGATAAATAGCTTTATATGTTATACTGAAACCAGATTTACGCCTCAGATGTAATATGTTTCCACTAATTTCTGGGGTAAACCCTGTCGTAGTTGTCTTGTCGGGGTCTACACTGTATGCATCTATACTCACAAATGCATTCTAAATGTTTAACTGAAATAGAGTAGATTTATACTCATACATAGATTTTAAATGCTCTGTGAAAGGTCAGCTGTTGTAGGTTGAGTTTATAGTAAGTTATTGACATGGCGGCATCATGGTTCGCTAGTCTATAAACAATAATTATTCTTGGGTGTCCGGACAGCCTGTACAGAAGTATACACATGCAAACAGAGGAGACCTTGATCCAAGAGCGCTACTAGTGGGTGTTTGGACGGGGTCTGTTCTGTTTGCATGTATACTATAACGACTCATGAAGTATTGGTTTTGTCATGGTTTGCACAGCCAACAAGCTTTTAAAACGACTGTATGCACGTTCAGTATTTGTGTGGTAAAGGTGCGCACTGACAGAAAGTGAATCTAAACACACAGGCAGTTTTATATTTATTAGTAATTACATGTATATATATTTCTTGGGATAATGATTAATTGAGCAGCATCACACGAAAGCTTGTGAAACATAGAGCTCTGTTTCGGTTTGTATGTGTGCAGACATTAGCTATTTGTCTGTTTATTTTGATATGATTTTCTGTGGGTTTTTTTTCTCTCTCTTCTATTTATATGTATGAAATTTAGTTTAAATTACTATCTCGTGTCATAAGAGAGGCGATATATTTTTCACACTGTCCGTCTGTCCGCCAGTCCAAGAGTTTGTCCCAGGTCATATCTTAGAAACAACTTGTGTTCTTTTTGAAATTTTGTGTAAACATTGGAGTCTCAGAGTCTGAGAAAAAGCATTGATTTTTTGCTTTGAACCTTTTTGAAAACATACAGTGTGAAGCATCATTGGAATATGTGTCTTTATATATATTATTAATAGCGACCATGGAATAATGGCTCCTCATTTTAAGTGAGAGTTTCTGTTTAAGATAACTCTTTCCAACATAAAAATGTGTTGTCACACATTTGCAAACGGCTCTGTTTGCTAATAGATGTTTCTTTAGATCTCAAATGGCTATAATATTCCACCTTCCATATTTCACTATAACTATCTTGTCTATGAATAGCAAGTAGGTATTAAAATTTGGAATAATCACAGAACAGGGAAAGGGCTAAGTGGCAAATAGACTTGCCTGTGATATAATTTTCAAGCTGTTCGGTTGTCAATCCGTCCGTCTGTACGTCTTATAAACTTTATGTAAATATTTAGTACCATTTGAGATATGAAGAGGCATGTAACACTTCATCGTTTGTCAGACATCAGATTTAAGCTCCTTTGTTGCCATAAACCTCACACTTTTGCCTGAAAGGAGCTATATCTCTAAAAATATCTATTTATTTAAATAATGTTCCAATGAAACATTTTTTAACGACAAACCTATACTTAGTAAAGTATTAGAAATGAATATACTAAAATCAACCACCATAAATTCCCAGAAAACGGTTTTTATCTTGCCTTTTTTATTTTCTGTTTTCATTTGGCAATTTGGACTGTATTTTGTGTTTTTGTTTTGATCAGACACTCTGTTAGCTTTTTTCTGTCTATTTACTTCTCTATCTGTATGAAGGGTCCCTCTTATTTGAAAGTACAGTGGCAATACTGTGGCTGTTTGCCTATGGTGGCCTCCAGAGCCCAAGTTGCTGATAGTTCAATTACATGATGGGAAATAATGTGTGTGCATGGAGAGCTGCCATAGGATTATTTAACTGCTGTAAGGTGTTAGTATTCAAAAAGATCAGAGTAAGACATTCATCATTGTTTGTGGAGTTTGCTATATTGATTTTGTTTATTGTCCGGATCTGTCTGTTATATACACAGGAATACGCAAACTGGTTGCACAGGAACCATGATTTTAAAGTTGTTCTGCTGTTACTTTTGATTGAAGCTGGTGATATTGAGATTAACCCAGGCCCAATTTATAATCACGCAGTATCTTTTTTGCACTGCAATATCAGAAGCATCAGGAATAAAGTAGATTTTATAATTGATAATTTATGTGAACACGACATAATTTGCTTCACAGAAACACATTTAGACAATATTGTGGAAACGGACCGTATATTACTAACTGAAGGTTATGACGTACCCTATAGAAAGGATCGAACCAATCATGGTGGTGGGATTCTTGTTTATCCATCTAAAAATATCGTCCACAAAAGACTACCGCAACTAGAAACTCAGTGTAATGAATCTATCTGGCTTAGTATTAAATTAGGCTCTGTAACATATTTATTAGGAGTTTTCTACAGTCCCAAAACAGCAGATTCACATTTTGTCCATAATTTAAATGTAAATATTGAAATGGCATATTCTATATGTAAAAATATTATTATACTCGGAGATCTAAATGAAGATTTATTTAACACCAATTTTCACAATCTACAGGACATTTTATGTATCAATTCAATGACAAATGTAATCACTGAGCCAACTCGTTCACAAGCACTATTAGATCCAATTATAATTCCTCTGGACATGACATATTTACATTCTGAAGTAATTGCGGTGCCTCAACACATCAGTGACCACAAGGCCACAAGTATTATACTGCCATGCTCATATGAAACAAACCCCTCTTTTGAGAGGACAATTTGGTTGTACAACCAAGCTGACTACGAATTATTTAATGATAAACTTAGGAACCACGATTGGAATAGTCTTAAGGAACTCGGAGTAAATGAGGCTTGTAATATTTTTACAGAAACATTTTTAGGCTTTGCCAAAGAAAGTATTCCACGAAAAAAAATAATGATTAGAATGAACGACAAACCCTGGTTTGACTCAGCCCTAAGAAAACAATGTAGAATCAGAAATCGCCTTAAGCATGTAGCTATCAAATCCGGAAATCTAGTGATTGGAATAAGTTCAAAACTGCTAGAAATAAAGTAAATAATATGAAAAAACAGGCGAAAGAAATTTTTTATAATACTTTAGAGCTTAACTTATCTGACCTTCAAAGTAATGATAAGAAGGGTTTTTGGAAAACTATTAAACACTTTGTTAAAGGATCAGGTAAGTCAGAAAACATGATCCCCCCTTTGCAGGAAGAAGTAAATGGTAAATTTAGATATTGTATAACAAATGAAGAGAAAGCTGAATTACTAAATACATACTTTACATCTATTTCAACTGTAAATGATGAACATGCATCCTTACCTGAACTCGTTATGAAAACAAATAACTCTTTACAGGATATTATCATCACTGAAGATGAAATTCAAGACACAATTAAAGTTTTAAATAAAAACAAAGCCAGTGGTTGTGATGGTATAAGTCATAAAATGTTACAAAATACACATCTGGCAGTATCCAAGCCCTTGTCAATATTATTTAATCTTTCCTTGCAGGAAGGCATATATCCAGATAATTGGAAAATAGCCAATATAACACCCTTATTTAAGAAAGGAGATAAATCAGCTGTGTCTAATTACAGACCGGTTTCGTTATTGAGCTGTTGTGGTAAATTGTTTGAACGTTTGATTTTTAAAAAAATGTATAACTTTTTGATTGATAACAATCTCATATACAAGTACCAATCTGGGTTTTTACCAAATCATTCAACTTCCATGCAGTTAATAGATATCTATCATCACATATGCCAAACATATGATAATAGACAGGTGGCTTGTATGGTGTTTTGCGATATATCAAAAGCCTTTGACCGAGTTTGGCACAGAGGACTTTTGTTTAAACTACAACAAAATGGAATTAATGGTCCTCTTCTGAAATGGATATCAAACTATCTAAGTGAAAGATCTCAGAGAGTTGTGCTTCATTCATCAGAATCAAGCCTCAAAACAATAAATGCCGGTGTTCCTCAGGGATCTGTTCTAGGACCACTGCTGTTTTTAATATATGTAAATGATATTGCTGAGAACTTGTTAAGCTTAACAAGGTTGTATGCTGATGATAGTTCGCTGTACTGTTCTGCATCATCGGTCGAGGATATTGAAGGTATACTTAATCATGATCTGAGTATTATTTCATACTGGGCCAAACAATGGCTTGTTAAATTTAATCCCGACAAAACTGAATTCCTGTTCTTTTGCCTTAGACAGCATGAAAATGCACCGAAACTGTACTTCGAAAATTCATTGATAAACCTAGTCAAAGATATCAAAGATCATAAACATCTTGGAGTTACTCTAAGTTCAAATAGTCAGTGGCAAACTCATATTGAAACTATACTCCAATCTGCCTCAAAAGTTATTGGGATAATGCGCAAACTACAATTTACATTAAACAGACAAAGCTTAAATCAAATATAGCTATCTTATGTCCGCCCAATTTTGGAGTACTCCTCTGTTGTCTGGGCAGGGTGTACTGAAAATCAAGTAGGTGCCATTGAACGCCTGCAAAACGAGGCAGCACGTATAGTTACAGGTCTCACTAGGTCTGTCTCATTGGAAAAATTGTATATAGAATGTGGTTGGGAATCTCTAAAAACTAGGAGGGAACTACAGAAGTATTACTTCATGTATAAAGTACATAATAACTTAACCCCATCATATATTTCGGATCTTTTCCAACTGCATGTAAATACTAGAACTAATTACCAGCTTAGAAATCCAGAAAGTTTTACCGTGCCACTATGTCGAACTGAAATCATGCGCAGATCTTGCATACCAAGTTCTATTGAAATGTGGAATAACTTAGACAGAAATATTAAATCAGCAACGACTTTAAGATCCTTCAAATCCAACCTGAAGCATAATACTACGATCAGGATCCCTAAGATTTATTTACACGGCAACAGGCGATTAGCAGTTTTCCAAGCAAGGATTCGAAACAACTGTAGTAATTTAAAATTAGATCTCTATAACAACAAATTATCTCCTGATCCTCTCTGTGCCCAATGTAATACATATTCAGTAGAAGACGCAGAACATTTCTTCTTCAGATGCAGTCGGTTTCAAACTCAGCGTATTGTTTTATTTAATCAAACAAGAGATTTTCATCCACTTAGCACCGAATCTTTGCTATTCGGAAAGAATTCTGTCTCTGTTAAAGATAATTGCAAAATTTTTGAAGCTGTTCAGATCTATATAAGGAATACTAAGAGATTCGAATAAGCATCAAAACGTAAGGGACAGTTTATTTTTCCTGACTCAATTCTTGCTGTTGGTAATCATCAAGACAGTGTTGATAAATTTCTAAGTGTTCACAAAAGTTGAATGAGGAGTAACAACAAGTTTTGAGTCAGACCCAAACTCTTTTCTGCTATTTATTTTTAATGGTGTTTTAATTGCTACATTTTAAGGATTCTCAATGTCTGAGTGTAGTAATTACTAGATCCGAAGCGTCACAGAAAGCTACACATTACAGCAGCAGTCACTTTAGCCTGACCACTTAATTGCCAAACTTCAGTTTACAGTATCTAGTATTATTAGACCTTCATACATATTCTTTGTCTTTTCTTCTTGATATGTTGTGAATATTTAGTCATATTCTCATTCTTCTTTAATCATCATCTTCTGCTTCTTCTACTTTTTCCTCCTGTCCTTTTTAGCTCACCAGAGCACAAAGTGCTCAGGGTGAGCTTTTGTGATCGCCTGATGTCCGTCGTCCGTCGTCGTGCGTCGTGCGTCGTCCGTCGTCCCGCGTCAACAATTTGAACCTTTAAAAATCTTCTCCTCTGAATCTACAGGGTTCTCAGCTTTCATCTTTGGTACATAGCATCACCTATAGGTCCTCTACAAAAGTTATATAAATAATGCCCCTGGGGTCAAAATTGGCCCCGCCCCAGGGGTTGAAAGTTTTCAATAGAAACATATAGTAAACCTTTGAAAATCTTCTCCTCTGAAACCAGAAGGTTCTCAGCTTTCATATTTGGCACATAGCATCATGTTCAGGTCCTCTACAAAAGTTATATAAATTATGACCCTGGGGTCAAAATTGGCCCCGCCCCAGGGGTGGGAAGTTTTCAATAGAAACAAATAGTGAAATCTTTGAAAATCTTCTCCTCTGAAACTGGAAGGCTCTCATCTTTCATATTTGGCACAGAGCATCATGTTCTGGTCCTCTACAAAAGTTATATAAATTATGGCCCTGGGGTCAAAATTGGCCCCGCCCCAGGGGTGGGCAGTTTTCAATGGAAACAAATAGTGAAATCTTTGAAAATCTTCTCCTCTGAAACTGGAAGGCTCTCAGCTTTCATATTTGGCACAGATCATCATGTTCAGGTCCTCTACAAAAGTTATATAAATTATGGCCCTGGGGTCAAAATTGGCCCCGCCCCAGGGGTGGGCAGTTTTGAATGGAAACAAATAGTGAAATCTTTGAAAATCTTCTCCTCTGAAACTGGAAGGCTCTCAGCTTGCATATTTGGCACAGATCATCATGTTCAGGTCCTCTACAAAAGTTATATAAATTATGGCCCTGGGGTCGAAATTGGCCCCGCCCCAGGGGTGGGCATTTTTCAATAGAAATATATAGTGAAATCTTTGAAAATCTTCTCCTCTGAAACAAGAAGGCGCTCAGCTTTCATATTTGGCACATAGCATCATGATCAGGTCCTCTACAAAAGTTATATTAATTTTGACACTGGGGTCAATATTGGCCCCGCCCCAGGGGTGGGTAGTTTTCGGAATAGAAACAAATAGTGAAATCTTTAAAATCTTCTCCTCTGAAACTGATAGGCTCTCATCATTCATATTTGGCACAGAGCATCATGTTCAGGTCCTCTACAAGAGTTATATAAATTATAGCCCTGGGGTCAAAATTGGCCCCGCCCCAGGGGTGGGCTGTTTTCAATGGAAACAAATAGTGAAATCTTTGAAAATCTTCTCCTCTGAAACTGGAAGGCTCTCAGCTTGCATATTTGGCACATAGCATCATGTTTAGGTCCTCTACAAAAGTTATATAAATTATGGCCCTGGGGTTCAAATTGGCCCCGCCCCAGGGGTGGGAAGTTTTCAATAGAAACAGATAGTGAAATCTTTGAAAATCTTCTCCTCTGCAACTGGAAGGCGCTCAGCTTTCATATTTGGCACAGAGCATCATGTTCAGGTCCTCTACAAAAGTTATATAAATTATGGCCCTGGGGTCAAAATTGGCCCCGCCCCAGGGGTGGGTAGTTTTCAGTAGAAACATATAGAGAAAACTTTGAAAATCTTCTCCTCTGAAACTGAAAGGTTCTCAGATATCATATTTGGCTCATAGCATCATGTTCAAGTCCTCTACAAAAGTTATATAAATTATGTCCCTGGGGTCAAAATTGGCCCGCCCCAGGGCCGGCTAGTTTTCTATAAAAGCATATAGTGAAAACTTTGAAAATCTTCTCCTCTGATTGTCTGGTGAGCGCTTCAGGGCCATTCTGGCCCTCTTGTTTATAACTACTAACTCTCTATAATTGGGAGTAATTATCCTTAAATGCTTACAACCTGGTACCAAGTCTCCTAACACATTACACACATTATAAAACTGGGTCTTATAGAACAGAAAAGTCTATGATCAATGTTTACGATGCTTGTCACACATTATATAAAAATATAATTATGATCTTCTAAACTCAATATAAATACTTCTGATGCATTCAGAATACAGATTGCTTTTGAGGCTCAAGGTTATCCATATATCTCCGGAACGTTTCACTACGGTCCGTGCTCCTTCGTGCAGAAGGGTCGGTGCCGAATATTATGATTTTATTTAGCTTTCTTCAACTTCAACTATAACTACAGTAAATTAAATTAAATAAATTAAATTATATTAAATTTATCTTTTATTTTATTTTATTTATTTTTCAATTTATTTTTTATTATTATTAATAATTTATTTATTATTATTTTTTATTATTAATAATAATTTATTATTATAATAAAAATAAATTAAAAAAAAATAAATAATTAAATTATTAAATTTTATTTATTTATAAACTAAATTACAGTAAATTAAATAATAATTTATTTATTTTATATTTTTTTTTTTATTCTACTTGTCATAGCGAGCGGACGAGTAGAATTGTCCAGGCTGTTACTACTTATTATGCAATGAATATTAAATTTACGTATTTCAAATAATAAATATGGACGATATTAGCCAATAAGCTCGATGAAAGGCTTTTCTAATAAGAAAAATAATGCTTTAATTGTGGCCGATTTTAGGCTGCGAAATTCATATCCGCGGATATGAGTCATACCCGTCATATCGGGTGTTTATACTGTATCCTGCAATTTCCAGTCGTTATCTTCATTCCCATAGTTCGTGTGTAATATGTAGAGATTGACGACGTTCCGACCATTATTCATTACTGTTTTCTCCGTAACGTTGTCTGTACCAATCCGACAAATTCAAGAAATGCTTGTAGATTTCAAATAAACGCCCGACTTTTAGATGTCGATTACTTTCTGGTTCATTTTTACCGGCGCTCTGTGGTATATATTCGTACGCGACCAAATTTATCATATAACGTAGCATTTTACACGGCAAAATTATTGGTAATTGCAACAGTTGCATCCGCATTTTAATAATTGACACAAATACCAAATGAAGAATTATCGATATCGTTTATCAATGCATTGCACTTGGAACTATATATTTGTCAAGGGGTGTTATCAAAGTCACATTTTTGGCAAAATGAAAGTAGAAATACGGGTGAAATACACCCGTAGATAACTAAATCGCTTAATCGGCGCTACGTGATAAACATTCTGTCAACGTTAAACCATTCAAAATGTCTGCATTTGGGTTAATGAACGTATGCATTCTAAGCATAAATTGATATTTCGTAGTATAACAGTGGTCTGATTGCGCATTATGGGATATGAATTTCTTTATAAATTTGCTTGAGGCATGCCCTGGGGATGCATTACTATTAGGTTTCGGAAAGTAGTCCGAAACCTAAAAATTATGACGATGATAAATTGATTGAACAGTGTTAACCCTTATCCCACTGTGAAAAAATGTCTGCTCAAAGTTGGATCTGAGGCAATTTTGATTACAGATTCTTACGAACTTTTGAGAAACTATAGATTAATAATAAACAGCTTGCAACATTACCTCGACATCTCATCTGTATCCGAACTGCAAATGCAAATGTGGCCATGAAGAGCAAGATAGTAGTTAAGATAGTTTTTAATTCTATTAATTTTAAACATTATTGATCCAAGATCAGCTTCCTTTTCACAAAACTAGTAATTATTCATCCTTTAATTGATTTTCTCATGAGCAGAGTAATCTAACAATATTTGAATGAGAATTTGGTTTTTATTAGCTCAGATTATAATATGATGGTATTTGTGGAATATGTTTGTTGTTTAATCTGGTGTAAGTTTGTTTCATCTTGTACTTTCAAAACGTGGCCAGAATGTAATAATAACCTGTTCATGCCCATGTGTCCAAAGGAATTATTTTTATTTTGGAAATCTTCATGCAGAAATATTTAGCCCTTTACTCCATAGATTCATTTTTAGCTCACCTGGCACAAAGTGCCAAGGTGAGCTATTGGGATGATCCTATGTCCGTCGTCGTGCGTCGTGCGTATGTGCGGGCGTCAACAATTTACTTAAACATCTTCTTCTCTGGAACTACAGAGCCAAGAGCTTTGATATTTGGTATGTAGTATGATGTAATGGTCCTCTACAAAGATTGCTCAAATTATGTCCCCCGGGCCAAAAATGGCCCCGCCCCAGGGCTTATCTGTTTTTCATAGGAAAATCTTTAAAAATCTTCTTCTCTGAAACTGTAAGGCATAGACCTTTGATATTTGGTATGTAGCATCATCTAATGGTCCTCTACTAAGATTGTTCAAATTATGACCTCTGGGCCAAAAATGGCCCCGCCCCGGGGCTTATCAGTTTTTCATAGGAAAATCTTTAAAAATCTTCTTCTCTGAAACTGTAAGGCATAGACCTTTGATATTTGGTATGTAGCATCATCTAATGGTCCTCTACTAAGATTGTTCAAATTATGACCCCTGGGCCAAAAATGGCCCCGCCCCGCGGCTTATCAGTTTTTCATAGGAAAATCTTTAAAAATCTTCTTCTCTGTAACTGTCAGGCATAGACCTTTGGTATTTGGTATGTAGCATGATCTAATGGTACTCTACTAAGATTGTTCAAATTATGACCCCCAGGACAAAAATGGCCCCGCCCCAGGGCTTATCAGTTTTTCATAGGAAAATCTTTAAGAATCATCTTCTCTGAAACTGTAAGGCATAGACCTTTGATATTTGGTATGTAGCATGATCTAATGGTCCTCTACTAAGATTGTTCAAATTATGACCCCTGGGCCAAAAATGGCCCCGCCCCGGGGCTTATCAGTTTTTCATAGGAAAATCTTTAAAAATCTTCTTCTCTGAAAATGTAAGGAATAGACCTTTGGTATTTGGTATGTAGCATCATCTAATGGTCCTCTACTAAGATTGTTCAAATTATGACCCCCAGGACAAAAATGGCCCCGCCCCATGGCTTATCAGTTTTTCATAGGAAAATCTTTAAAAATCATCTTCTCTGTAACTGTAAGCCATAGACCTTTGATATTTGGTATGTAGCATGATCTAATGGTCCTCTACTAAGATTGTTCAAATTATGACCCCTAGGCCATATATGGCTCCGCCCGGGGCTTATCAGTTTTTCATAGGAAAATCTTTAAATATATTCTTCTCTAAAATTATAAGGTATAGACCTTTGATATTTGGTATGTAGCATTATTTAAACGTCCTCTACCAAGATTAATCAAAATATGACCCGGACCAAAAATGGCCCCGCCCAAGGGCTAATCAGTTTTTTAGCTCACCTGGCACAAAGTGCCAAGGTGAGCTATTGGGATGATCCTATGTCCGGCGTCCGGCGTCGTGCGTCGTGCGTATGTGCGTATGTGCGTCGTGCGTACGTGCGGGCGTCAACAATTTACTTAAACATCTTCTTCTCTGGAACTACAAAGCCAAGAGCTTTGATATTTGGAATGTAGTATGATGTAATGGTCCTCTACAAAGATTGTTCAAATTATGTCCCCCGGGCCAAAAATGGCCCCGCCCCAGGGCTTATCAGTTTTTCATAGGAAAATCTTTAAAAATCATCTTCTCTGAAACTGTAAGGCATAGACCTTTGATATTTGGTATGTAGCATCATCTAATGGTCCTCTACTAAGATTGTTCAAATTATGACCCCTGGGCCAAAAATGGCCCCGCCCCGGGGCTTATCAGTTTTTCATAGGAAAATCTTTAAAAATCTTCTTCTCTGAAACTGTAAGGCATAGACCTTTGGTATTTGGTATGTAGCATCATCTAATGATCCTCTACTAAGATTGTTCAAATTATGACCCCTGGGCCAAAAATGGCCCCGCCCCAGGGCTTATCAGTTTTTCATAGGAAAATCTTTAAAAATCATCTTCTCTGAAACTGTAAGGCATAGACCTTTGATATTTGGTATGTAGCATGATCTAATGGTCCTCTACTAAGATTGTTCAAATTATGACCCCTGGGCCAAAAATGGCCCCGCCCCGGGGCTTATCAGTTTTTCATAGGAAAATCTTTAAAAATCTTCTTCTCTGAAACTGTCAGGCATAGACCTTTGGTATTTGGTATGTAGCATCATCTAATGGTCCTCTACTAAGATTGTTCAAATTATGACCCCCAGGACAAAAATGGCCCCGCCCCGGGGCTTATCAGTTTTTCATAGGAAAATCTTTAAAAATCTTCTTTTCTGAAACTGTAAGGCATAGACCTTTGATATTTGGTATGTAGCATCATTTAATGGTCCTCTACTAAGATTGTTCAAATTATGACCCCTGGGCCAAAAATGTCCCCACCCCGGGGCTTATCAGTTTTTCATAGGAAAATCTTTAAAAATCTTCTTCTCTGAAAATGTAAGGAATAGACCTTTGGTATTTGGTATGTAGCATGATCTAATGGTCCTCTACTAAGATTGTTCAAATTATGACCCCCAGGACAAAAATGGCCCCGCCCCATGGCTTATCAGTTTTTCATAGGAAAATCTTTAAGAAATCATCTTCTCTGAAACTGTAAGGCATAGACCTTTGATATTTGGTATGTAGCATGATCTAATGGTCCTCTACTAAGATTGTTCAAATTATGACCCCTGGGCCAAATATGGCCCTGCCCCGGGGCTTATCAGTTTTTCATAGGAAAATCTTTAAATATATTCTTCTCTAAAATTATAAGGTATAGACCTTTGATATTTGGTATGTAGCATTATTTAATCGTCCTCTACTAAGATTAATCTAAATATGACCCCCGGACCAAAAATGGCCCCGCCCCAGGGCTTATCAGTTTTTCATAGGAAAATCTTTTCCTCCAGAACTGTAAGGTCTAGGCCCTTGATATTTGGTATGTAGCATCATCTAATGGGTTTCTACCAAGATTATTCACATTATTACCCCTGGGTCAAAAATGGCCCCACCCTGGGGCTTATCAGTGTTTCATATGAAAAGCTTTAAGAATCTTCTTCTCCAAAACTGTAAGGCAGAGACCTTTAATATTTGGTATGTAGCGCTATCTAATAGTTTTCTACCAAGATTGTTCAAATTATGTCCCCTGGGTTGAAAACGGCCCCGCCCAGGGGCATATCAGTTTTTTAGCTCACCTGGCACAAAGTGCCAGGTGAGGTATTGTGAGGGGGCAGTGTCCGGCGTCCGTCGTCGTGTGGTGTGCGTCGTGCGTATGTGCGTCGTGCGTATGTGCGTCGTGCGTCGTCAACAATTTACTTAAACATCTTCTTCTCTGAAACCATAAGGGCTAGACCTTTGATATTTGGTATGTTGCATCATCTAATGGTCCTCTACAAAGATTGTTCAAATTATGACCCCCGGACTTAAAATGGCCCCGCCCCAGGGCTTATCAGTTTTTCATTGGAAAATCTTTAAAAATCTTCTCCTCTGAAGCGGTAAGGCCTAGACCTTTGATATTTGGTATGTAGCATCATCGAATGGTCCTCTACAAAGATTGTTCAAATTATGACCCCCGGATTAAAAATGGCCCCGCCCCGGGGCTTATCAGTTTTTCATAGGAATTTTTTTAAAAATCTTCTTCTCTGAAACCATAAGGCCTAGATCTTTGATATTTGGTATGCAGCATCATCTAATGGTCCTCTACAAAGATTGTTCAAATTATGACCCCCGGACCAAAAATGGCCCCGCCCCGGGGCTTATCAGTTTTTCATAGGAAAATCTTTAAAAATCTTCTCCTCTGAAACGGTAAGGCCTAGACCTTTGATATTTGGTATGTTGCATCATCTAATGGTCCTCTACAAAAATGGTTCAAATTATGACTTTTGGATTAAAAATGGCCCCGCCCCGGGGCTTATCAGTTTTTCATAGGAAATTTTTTAAAAATCTTCTTCTCTGAAACTATAAGGCCTAGATCTTTGATATTTGGTATGTAGCATTATCTAATGGTCCTCTAAAAAGATTGTTCGAATTGTGACCCCCGGACCAAAAATGGCCCGCCCCGGGGCTTATCAGTTTTTCATAGGAAAATCTTTAAAAATCTTCTTCTATGAAACCGTAGGGCCTAGACTTTTGATATATGGTATGCAGCATCATCTAATGGCCCGCTACAAAGAATGTTCAAATCATGACTCCCGGACCAAAAATGGCCCCACCCAAGGGCTTATCAGTTTTTCATAGGAAAATCTTTAAAAATCTTTTTCTCTGAAGTCTTGAGGCCTAGACCTTTGATATTTAGTATGTAGCATCATCTAATGGCCTTCTACAAAGATTGTTCAAATTATGACCCCTGGATTAAAATGGCCCCGCCCCGGGGTGTATCAGCTTTTCATAGAAAAATATTTAGAATTCCTCTTCTCTGAAACTCTCTAAGTCTTTAGTAACCAGGTGAGCGATTTAGGGCCATCATGGCCCTCTTGTTTGTGTATGTTATAGTGTATATATAGCCATATTGCTAAATACTCAATTGCAATGTTAAAATTGTAGGGGAAGGGCCGTAACTAATGTTGGAAGAACTTGTGGCCCAACCCCCTTTCAATATTTATTGAAATAAAATATGTTTAAACTAAACTGTGGCACGTTGAGCCAATTGTTGCTTACATCAGTTTTCATGTACATGAGCTCAATTCACATACTATATGAATAATTAAATTACTTTACATGGTGTACTCTGTATGCCATACAGTTTTCACCCTGATGAGTCGTTTACTGGCATGTCATTTTGATGCACCCTCCTCATCCGCTGCACGTTAAAGGTTAAAGCAATATTGGTGGAAATGGGGACATGGTAAGCATGCATATTCCTATAGGAATCATATTTTATGATGCTCCAGGGATTTTATACTTCTCGACATGTTTGTCCGTGAAATAATATATGCAATAATATTAGTTTTTATTTATATAGCACACCCATATATTATTAACTAAATGACTCTGTGACATGGGACAACTTAAAGTACACTATGATGATTTTGATTACATTCAATGCAATTCGTATGTAGCATATTAGATAAGCCGAACGAATCTGCAGATGTTTATGTTTGGACCAAATGTGTGTCGCTCTTGTAAACATCAACTTTCACTGACATCATATTGCACAAGAAAGCAATCTTAGTCTATTGTCATTTATAAGCGTGACCAAAGCCCTGGTTTGAATTACTCCGCTTCTAAGCTCATACACAACAATAATGTTAAACAATAACTAATTGTAATTAGATAGCTATTTCGTAAACAAGTGTTTCGCACAAATGTTTTCAGCTACACAGATTACAAAACTTGGTCTAAATATTTCGTGATACCTATTTCATGACATAAGCAGAAACACAAACTCAAACTTTTCTTATTTGTAATGAAAACAAAACTCGCATTTTACTATTTTAGTTAATGTGTGAAATGCACATGATAGAAACAATAATGTAAGATTCACTATGCAAGCCATTTCTGACGATTATGCGAGACTGGCCTTAGTTCATCTCCTATATAGGCTGCATGTTAATCATAATGAAACCGTCTGTATTGACAAGTAGAAGTGTTAGTGTTACACTGTTTATGTTTGTATGACGCCAAATGCTTAATACATAATGTTATACTGTATGCATTAAATAGTTTCGCTTCTCTAACATCGACCTGAGCAATGACAATCATCTGGAATATATGCAGAATGAAGGCGACCGCGCAAAACATACCGCATGTCTGATTTCCCATGTGCGTTTGCAAAACATTTATAAGTGCAGGAATATGAGCGTGTACTTTCACCAGGTTTAACCTCAAATTAGAACAACTCAGAACCGTCAAACCACAAGCTGGTACAACCGATATGTGATTATGAAACAGCATTGTTAATAAGCTTGCAAACTAATTGTTTTCGTAACCCTTTGCGCGACCGAAGTGGTATTTGCAAACAGTTTTCATCCAGATGAGATGTAAATATTCCTACGGTACCTTCCTACATAACTCTCATCCTTCATTAATATACCACATACTTGGATCGCTAAGTGTGTTTGTAGAGAGGTTTTACTGTATATGTTATGCACTGAGGACGATTATTCCTTCGCCTGCTATACGCACCTGATTGGCATTTGCAAACAGCCTGGATCCAGATCGGACGCCGGAGATTCAAGCAGTTTGACACCCAATCCACATTTTCTCAAAGGTTTTGGCGAATCGAAAGTACGTAGTATTGTAGCAGAGCAACGTGTTAGCAGCAAATGCTTATGAATAAAGTAGGCATAAATGGATATGGGACGTTGCAGCGAAACTGCATATTCAGCAAAAGTACACGCTTTGACTTGACAGCAGTTGTTTTCTAGTATTGATGATAGTTCAATCATAAATATACCAGCAGACTTGTTAAACTGCATGATCAATTATCTGCGCAGTAAAAGCCTTCTACACCGGACGTTCAACTTAGTATAAATGCCGTTTTAGGAGACAGGTGGACGTTTAATGCAGGGCGAAAGTCATGCAGAGAGATCCTTTCACCCTGCATTAAGAAGTCACCTGCCAAAAAGTATCTAAATTATTATATACTAAAGATCTGGTTTAGAGGAGTTCTAATGTATACTAAAGTCTCATATTAAACGACTTAAAACATCGGCAATCTGGCAGCCTACACGCTCGATAACACTTTCCTGTTGTCCAATGTATATGATGGAGCTACTTATTCAACCAGCATGACCAATATACGAGAAAAGTGCAATCCTTTAATATCAAGTTGCTTAATACTAGTATAGCTAACATATCACAAATATTATAAATTTGCTTTCGTTTGAATTTTATGACTGACAAAGAAGCAGCGCATCCAATTGATTGCACACGTTGCTTATAAAATATGGACTGCCTTTGCGTGTCGATACTCGTTTAAATTTCTCCATATTATAAATGTTCAAAAGTTCCTCATGCGTTTATCTAACGCCGCATTGGCCCAAGACAGTGACACACACATACATTACCATCAATTTTTTTTCTGATTAATTCGTTTTGTATGCATTTTTAAAAGATTTTTGTCAATAATGCATGTGTAGCTTTTATACAGTTGGCATTGTGTCTGAGCAAACAAGTAATGAAAGTGGAATGCGTTGATCCATTGTCATGCTGTACTAGAACACACACATACACACACATACAAAACCATAATTCATTGTACAGTGAGACTATATACTTCTTTTTATTGTACTGAATAAATAATTGTCTTTTATAATAAAGCAGTCACATCTTATTACTTTTATACCATGCTCCGAGGTTGAGATATGTGCATTAATATTCACACCAATAATTTCATATCCTGTCTAGCCAAGAATATGTTGATTTACTGTCATATTAATACGAATTGCATAATATTCCATGTAATAGCAGTCTCGGTCAAGATATATTTGGTCCTTTGGGATTATTAGTTTTGAAGTTATTAGTTTTGAAAATTGAATACTGCTTAAGCGTGAGTAGTTTTGCACTTATAATTACTACTCATGAACAGACTCAATAAAACTGAGTCTGAAATTTTCTCTGTTTGCATTTCTACCTTTCGAAGGATCACCCATTTTAAAAATATTTGTATAAATCGTGTCTCATGTATCACAACGACGATGTTTCAGTTGACTTTTACCGCCCCCCCCCCCCCTCTCCATTTCCATTTTAACCATTTACTCCGTGAATATATTTATAAAATAAACATAACAGACTCTAGAATTATAACTACATTATATCATAAGCAAACAAAGCAGACCCTGATCAGACGGCTCCTATTGGAGACATCTGATATTGGTCTATTCTTTTTTCAAAGTCGTAGAAAGACATATTCGTGGAGTAATGGGTTAAAACTGTCTGCTCAAATTTAGATATTGTGTAATATTGACTTTTCCGATACGCGGGTCCTAAAAAACCTAGGCTGTCATAGTTTTATCATAGGTATATTTATTTAAAATGTTTCATTTCTTGAATGATGTGACCAATAGCTGACAATATCCGTTTATTTCATGCAAATTTATTTTCAAATGACCGAGTTCGAGTTGTTTTAAAGTTGTTGTGTCATATTTGTAAAATGGATGGAAAGACTGAAACTCATTGCTATATAATGAGGTATTGGGCTTGATATAAAGTCAACGGAGATGTCTGATGAATAGTGTAGACCCAACGCCATTTCAATGCAAATAGGTTTTAGGTGGATTAAAGAAAACATCAAAGCAAGGATTGTCAGAAGTCCATCCTATACGCGACGACACCCAACTCTCACTCGTTGTACAGTTTTTTATTGTATTCTTAAAAAGCGCAAGTTATTACCTATCCGCTTTATCTACCTGATTTGCTTCCCCGTGACTTTCGTTATTTCCAAGGCTTACGAAAATGCTTTGTGGAAAGAAATATAAGTTTAGAGTTTTTTAGTCAGCACCATTTATCAGTGTCTCCAACAAATGCCAGGAGAAGACTATTTATCTGTTGTTAACGGATGGGTAACAATGTTACAAAACTGTGTTTCGGTAAGGTGGGGAACCACTCTAATACATGTACAACAGTAGAACCTCTCTAATACAACAGAACCCGGGAAGTCTAGTAGAGTAGAATTTAGATATATTTTGGCAGGTGGCTGCTTAATGCAATGTGAATGTCATACAGAAAGCCCCTAAAGTTTTTTTTTGCATTATTTCACCCTATATTAATTATTAAATAGATTAATTGAATCATGTTAGGTATACAACTCGCCCAAATTGAATTTTTAACTCATAAATATTATGTTGGGGTTATTTCTGGAAAACGTTCACATTAATTGGTAGATCAAACATTACAGGGTCCAATCAGAAGATGCCTTTGCGAAGTTTCATGAGTTGTGTTTCAAAGAAGCATACATTTCAAATGATCATGAAGAGAATAAATGTAACTAGTGAATTCCAATCTCTAATACCCCTTACACCGCTTATGATAATGGCTGCTTAATTCTAATGCTTATCTGATGTAGAAGTTACACGTACATTAACCCTTTCCTCCATAAGTACCTATTCGCGCCTTGGCAAACAGAGTAAGCTCAGATCAGACGAACCCTGTAGGAGCCCTCTGATCAGGACCTGCTCTGATACCGATGAGATCCTACAGTTTTTGAAAAAGCCAAAGGCTCCCTTGAAAGTTTTACATGATAAATTTAAATTAATGAACATTCATGAAGTGGCAAATTTATGCAAACATGTTAATTGGGGAAAGGGTTAAAGCACAACTGATGCAGTCATAGGGTTATATATCATGTTGGTTAGGTTTTGCATGTCTGATACAGGTACGTTAAACCCTTTTCTTCATATTAACCTGTTTCTCATACATCTGCAAACAGAGTAGACGCAGATCAGACGGCTCCTATAGTAGCCGTCTGATCAGGGTCTGCTCTGTTTGCTAATTGAATTTAACAGATCAGTTCTTTACTTTCTAAAATATCTACAGTATCACACCATCCATATGTCATTATAACTATTTTGTACATGAATATTCAGCAGGTATTGGAATGTGTAATAAGCATAGAACAGGGAATGAGTTAAACGTAATGTTCCGTTCTGATCTTGAGCCACATCGCTTACTTTCGATCTCATCCATGCCGTTCTGCATTAAGCAACAACATGCTTTTAAAACCGCTGTATTAATTTATTTTGTGGTAGAAACAACTGATCGAGTGCCAAATATGTTTAACCTACTGAGACACCGTATTGTAAGGTTTAATAGCAGACTGGTTTCAAAACAAATCATAATGTCAAAGTGTCAAATAGTTTGGATCCTGATAAGACGTCGCAATATGCAGTGTTTCATCTGGACCCAGACTGTTTGCACACATAACCACGGCTGTGCCACTAACGTACAAACAGTTAACCCCTTCTCTCATATAACCGTGTTTACATCCATTTGCAATCAGAGTAGACCCAGATCAGACGGCCGTCTGATCAGGGTCTACTCTGTGTGCTTGTGGAATTTGAAAGGTCAGTTCTTTACTTTCTAAAATTGCTACAGTGTTCAACCTTACATATTTAATTTCAACTATTTTGTCCATGAATATTCAGTAGGTATTGAAATTTTGAATAAACATAGAACTGTGAAAAGACATTATCCTGAAAATGCTGCCGTGTAGGCAAGCCATAATAGCGCAGAAAACACGTTTGGAGTTTTACGGTAATCTAATATTTCGTTACCGAGAAACCATGGCGTCGTTTAAGTTTGGATAATGTTGCGATTTTATAACAGCAAACTCATATATTGGTTCTATAATAACATAGATAGAAATGACAAGGTCCTGCATGCATGCAAGCGCTAAACCGGGATTTCTTGTTTGGTAAGACCAAACCTACATGCACAAAATAATAAAATACAGCACACACCATATTGACCGGACGTTACAATAAGTATCAAAACCGGTCTTTCAGTCACGTGACAGCTTAATGCAGGATGAAATCATGCAGAAAGTTCCTAAAGGAGATTTCTGCATGACTTTTACCCTGAATTAAGCCTAAAAACTAAATAGTTCTGTAATAAAAATCCGGTTTAAAGGGATTCTGCTATACACACATAGCATATTTTGCATGCATTGAAGATGATTAAACAGGATTTCAGTTCAAGACTTTCTGAAATGTATAATTAATATTAATCCCCGGAAAAAACACAGGCTCTTGAGAGTTTTATATGCAGTAAAACCTCTCTGTAATGGCCACTAAAAAGAGGTCTAGTTTTGGGTTTGTAAGCCAGATGGTAGCTTAATTTCATGCAAAAGGCTCAAATAGGAGCTCTCTAATGTCGCTCTGCATTTAGCAACCACCTGCTGTTAAAGACCACTGTAGTTATTCCTCTAGTATATAAAGGGGATCTACCGTATGCTGGTTATTTCTGATATCGTTCTGCCTTTGTTTTAATCTTGTTAAGGCAACTAAATTTGTTCAACCCGTTATGCATTGATTATTCATGTAAGAACTGTGGACATCGCGCATGCTGATTAACTAAACATAATGGCATTTTCAACAAAGGCAACTGGCTATGGCACACACTGTAGAATCAGATGTATTTTGCTATAAGCAGAGTAGATCATAATAAATCGGCTCCTACAGGGACCGTTTGATCTGGATCTACTCTGTTTGTTTAGGTGCCAACAGTTAAGATATTAACCCTTTCCTCCATAAATACGCCTTTCTATGCCTCTGTAAAAGTCATTTCTTGAAACCATTGTGATATATAGAGCATTTGCTCCATAGGAGCAAATGCTCTATTTATCAAAATGGTTTCAAAACTACATGATTCTAACAGTTTCCTTTTCTCTAGTATATGCTCCTTTTGGTAGATTTATTGAAAGAGGTTAGGTCTAAAAATAGCCTATGAGGTAATGGGTTAAAGTGATAGTCTCTACTTGCAACATGCTTTAACAATACCTAACAATTACAATAATCATTTGTTTATATTCTGAACAGAAGTATATCGAAAGAAAACCAGTCAAAATAAACGTCCATTGGTTTGATATGTTATTTATCATTGTAGTAGGATTTATTCGGCTCGCGTTTTTTGTTTCGTTACCTATTCGACCAAGACCGATACTATTTTGTTGTGGAACAAAAATATTATAAGTATCGATGAAAACGGTTTATTTTGTATCACATGGGGCATTTTTCGATTTAAGTTCAAATGACAATCTTCATAACAATGGTTGAACATAACAAATACCAAGTTTTATGATATTATTAAAAATAGGGTGTGCATTGTAGGGACTTTCTCTTTAACCTTTAGCCTGCTGTGGGCGGATGAGTGGTTGCCTATGCAAACAGCTGGGATCCAGATGAGACGCCGAGTAACACGGTGTATCATCAGGATCCAAACTGTTTGACACCCTGAGTGCATGTAGGTAGACAAAATGATTATAATTTGAATTTTGAAAATGTAGTGGGTGCAAAACTCTGTAAAAAATATTTGCTCAGTAGACTAAAGGTTAAGCTTTAATTGAAGGTAAAGAAGAGCACTTTCCGTTCATGCTCAAGAGCCCGTATGTAAACATGTAATCCAAATTGCACTTTTTGCATTTAGCTGAGACTTTAAGTGATTGCACCATTGGTCGTAAGTAACCACTTTTATACAGAACTAACTTCACAGATAGATAGAAGTAGTCAGTTAGTAAAATGACAACTGTCGCTATAATTGCTATATTTCATGTTAACCCTTTGCCTGCTATAAAACTAATGTCTGCTTTATCTTAGATCTGTTACAATGTTCATTTACTTCCCAATTCGTTCAAGCTTTTATGAGAATCTATTGACCGAGTGTCAAATAGCTTACCAGTTTTATAGGTTTAGGACAAAAACTGGCTGTGCTATGGACGATTTTTTTAGGGGGGGGGGGCATGGAAACGGTTAAAATGTTACTTAAAGTTAATGCTTTGGTCCTCAGATTTTGTTTTTTGAGGATTGAATCATCGTGTTAAACTGCATTTGAAGTTGTTTTCTGACATTTGTAGGACAACAAATGAAAGGTTTACGTTATTTCTATACTTTTTTCACTATTTTTAATGTTCTCATTAATATTCAAGAGTATGCAATAAGGTAATTTAAAAACAAAACAACAAACTGAACATAAGGTCACAAAGTCTTATCTTCAAATTGGTACCAGTTTTATAGGTTTAGGACAAAAACTGGCTGTGATATGGGCGAATTTGCAGGTATGGGTCATCATTACGAAAACTGGGGGGGGGGGGGGGTGCCATTGAAACGGTTAAAATACACATAGCCTAAAAGAATTTAAACTTGAGTACATTCGCGATTATGATTTCAGGAGATTTTTCTGAACATTTTTGTACCCATAAAAAAGTCTAAGGGGGGGGGGGGGGGGGGGTGCACGGTTGACCCCATTGGCTCTCGAGTATTTTGTTATCCTGAATTGGCTGATCTGTCCAGTGGTTGTCCAGAACTCTTCACCTGGTCTCTCATTTACCTGGCGCACGATTGCAGTGCGATCAATCTCATTTGTTTGACTGTGCAAACTGCAGGATTTATAACGTTCTGTCTGTGAGCTCGTGAATAAAACTAACTTCTCTAATATGTTACGTTTTGGCAATATACAGCGTCGTCTTGAACTTAACGTTTGAAAGTACATGTAGTCATAACATACATACTAGTAAAACCCCTCTGAACAGAACGTTAACGGTAACATAAATGACAGGGTGAAAGTCATACAGAAAGCTACTCTAGGAGCTTTATACATACTTCGCACTGCATTAAGCAGCCACCTGCTTAAAGCTATCTAAATTCTTCTTAACCAGAATTCCGGTTTAAAGGGATTTTATTGTATATGGACAGATTAGTCGTGTTTACGGCGTTTTGGTACACGATAGGTGATAGTGTGGTGATTCAACGCACATTAACCCTTTCGTTGCCAAACTCTGTCGTCTGCTAACTTTGTCGTCTGCTAACTTTGTCGTCTGCTACAAATTTTCATTCTTTTTATTTTCTTAATTTTTGTTTCAAAAACATAGTAACAGTAACAAACAGTTTGGATCCTGATGAGACGCCGAGTTACTCGTCGTCTCATCTGGATCCAAACTGTTTGCATAGGTAATCACAGATCCGGCATTGGCAGCGAAAGGGTTAACCCTTACTCTGCGGGACACGAGTCACTCATGACCTTTGCAAACAGTGTAAACCCTGATAAGAGGGTTCATATTGGAGCTTTCTCATCAGGGTCTGCACTGTTTTTCATGTTAAACTTTTCTTTAGAAAATCCCTAACCATTCACCAAACGCTTAACCTGTTTGAATGTTGGAATCGTCTAGTTGAAAAGTCGGCGTTGTAAGGGTTAAACATAAGAGTTCAACGGCTACAATAAATCACTGTGACAGGGGATCATTTGTAGGATTCAAACAAGTCAATTTTAGAATTAATATGACTGCTTCCTGAATAGTTTTTATGTTGTTATTTTTTTATAATTTTTATGCAATACTTTTTTTTAGAAAAAAAAATATTGGTCTTCTTTGAGAGCTATTTAAAGGGGATGTCCCTACATTTGACGCGTTTCATAAACACTTAAAATATACAAAACTCAGTTATTTATATGCTGAAAAGTAGTATATCGCAAAAAGCCCCATCCAATTACCGTTTATAATGACAAAACATCCATGTGTTTGATATCGCCGATCCCGGTTTTACTACCCGAAGTTTCAGTTTTATTCGGGTTGGGTTTTAGTTTCGTAACTGTTCGCCCTATTCGCGATTCTCCGACCACTTCCGAGAAAGCTATTACGTAAACAATGGAGAGATCGGGTGATCATCGGCAAAACGCGGAATAATTTAACGGAAAAGGCCGATAATATTGTGTTGTAGAACAAAAATGATCAGTATTGATGAAATCGGTTTATTTGTATCACAGTGGCAATTTTCGATATTCGAGATCATGAATTTCAGTACTTCTTGTTCTGAAAGTTGAATACCGCTTAAGCCGGTGCTAGGGGGCGTGAGCAGTGTTGCACTTTCAATTACTGCTCATGAACAGACTCAATAAAGCCGAGTCTGCAATTTTCTCTTTTTGTGTTGCAATTTTTGCTTTCGGGGGATCACCATCCTTCAGAATTTATAAGTTCAAATTGGGAACCTTCATAATAATGATAGAGCATAACAAATACCAAGTTTTATGATATTATTGAAAATATGCGTTCATTGTAGGGACTTCCTCTTTACCAAACTGCATTTTGCGTTTGCATTATGACCAGTGTGGCACTTCAATGTTGATTTGCGACGCTAATATTAGATTTATATTCATGATATGTTGCATTACTGACATGAGATTTGACAGTTAATTTCCATTTCTGAACCAGTTTACATAATAATCACAGTTATAGTTTTCAATAAATGGTAAAAAGCAAAGAAAACGCAGAGTAAAAAGAGTGAGTGGGTAAGCCGATATTTACACTAGCGACATGTAGAATTGAAGTTCTACAAGACTAAACCCTTTCCTCCACGAATGATCATGCAGAAATAACGACATGATGAACATTTATTAATCCTTTTCCCTGTTGTATATTCATGTAAGAAATAATGAGGTCATGAATATTAATAAGATTGATTTTTATAACAGCATATGTACACTGGACAGTTTGCTCCAGGCAGAAGATGTAGCAGCAGATCTGTATAACTCCATAAGCAAAGAGAACTGACTCTATGGGAGCCGTCTGGCCTGGGTCTTATCTGTTTGTAGATGCGCGAAAATGAACTTACATAAGGGAAAGGGTTAACTCAGCATATGAATACAGCAAAACCCCGCTAATGCGACCACCAAAAAGGGGCATAATTCTGGGTGGCAGAGGCAGGTGGTAGCTTAATGCAGGACGAAAGTTATGCAGTTTCTGCATAACTTTCGTCCTGCATTAAGCAACCACCTGCTTTAAACGACCCCAGTGATTGTTTATTAAGTGGTCGCATTAACGGGGTTTTACTGTACATCAACTTCAGGTCATGGCAGAAACGGTAAAATGAGACCAATATTACTCCAAGAGCTAACAGCAGACCCTTATCTGGATCTACTCAGCTTGCACAGCCGTTAGAACGTATTAAACCGTTAATGGGTGTGTCGGGTAAACAGCGTTTGTTACGAGGATTTTAAAAATGCATCATACGCGAAATGGAAAACACACACACGCACACATGCACACACACACGCGCACATACACACACGCACGTACCTATATACGCACGCACGCACACACACACATACGCACGCACCTATGTACGCACGCATGAACACACACACAAACACAATGAATCAATCAATCAATTCTAACTTTGTATTTAATTATTTTTATTAATTGTATTTAGTTTCAACCTTAATCCGCTAACCGCGACCTGAGTCCTCATTGCAAACACTTTCACTGCCAATGTCGCATCTGTGATTGCCTAATGTCGCATCTGTGATTACCCAATGTCGCATCTATGCTTGCCTAATGTCGCATCTGTGATTACCCAATGTCGCATCTGTGATTACCCAATGTCGCATCTGTGATTGCCTAATGTCGCATCTGTGATTACCCAATGTCGCATCTGTGATTGCCTATACAAACAGTTTGGATCCAGATGAGACGCCAAGTAACTTGGCGTCTCATCAGGATCCAAACTCTTTGTTAATGTTACTGTTGTTTTAAGAAAACTAAAGAACTGAAAACGACAAAGTTTGCAGATGACAAATTCGACAGCAAAAAGAGTTAATTACATTGACAATTATGCCGCTATCCATGACCTGGCTTTGTAAAAAAAAACTTAGATCCCGATGAGACGTCGAGGCACTCGGCCAATAGTTTCTTAGAAATCCTTAATTGAACTGAACGTAGTCACACTTGATATTATCTATATCTAAACCGATATCTTATTTTTTAAAAATACTTTGTTACACTAGATACAAAAGATTAAAAGTGCTCTGGGACACCAGATACCCAACATTAAAAGTACCCTGGGACACTAGATAACAACTATTAAAAGTACTGAAGTCACATTAATGCACTTGTTGAAAGGGCAATCACTATTTTGCGCTTGTATGACGACAGTTCCTGGTGTATCTGTAGGCTAGTTTCTGGTGATTAAACGAAGGAAGTGACATGCTGTATTCGGTTGGGTGTTTTGTTTTAAAATGTTATCCCAATGATACAAGTATATGGATACTCGATTACTTATAGCCATCATATTATGATTAAAACCCACGATGTATCTCGGAAAAGACTATTTCAAATGGAAAGAAAGCAACAAAACCGCATTACTTTTATGGTTCAAAGTAATTTGTGCATTTATACATCTTAAACTACAACAACTGGTTATGCATTTTCAGTATTGAAAATCCCTGATTTGAATTCGCCATAACAATGTGCATTTGTTTACATGAGTATATGTAGCATTCTTAACTCTTTCTTCCAGGAATATTTATTTAACCCTTTCGCTGCCAATGCCGGATCTGTGATTACCTATGCAAACAGCTTGGATCCAGATGAGACGCCGAGTAACTCAGGATCCAAACTGTTTGTTACTCTTACTATGTTTTAACTCTTACTATGTTTTTGAAACAAAAATGAAGAAAATCAAAAGAATGAAAATTTGTAGCAGACGACAAAGTTAGCAGACGACAGAGTTTGGCAGCGAAAGGGTTAAGAAATAATGACAAATTTAAAATGGCATATTAACACATGATTTATTTCCACAGCATAAACTGTAGAATCAACATAGCAAACAGAGCAAACCCTGATCAGACAGCTTCTATAGGAGCCATCTGATCTGGGTCTACTCTGTTTGCAAAGGCGTAAAAGGGCGTATTTATGGAGTAAATGGTTAACCTACTTTGGAGCATTCTTCATCTTTATTTGTTAGGGCCAGTACAATATATATCGATTATTCATGGCATTACATATTTATCGTAGATTATGTCATGCTTCAGCTTGTCTCTTGAGAATTAAAGTATAGATTAAAATATACAGCGGTTATTTACGTTACAGCTAGGTACATACTTCTCCGTTTTCAGTTAAAACACTATTAACCCCCTATTCCATAAATACGCCTTCCTACGCCTTTGAAAACAGAGCAGACTCTGATCAAACGGCTCCTAGGCAGTCTGGTCAGGGTCTGCTCTGTTTGCTTATGGAACAAAACAGATCTGATTCTCTAGTGTCAGCTAAGGCAAGCATTTCACTAGTTATCATGCAATTTTTAAAGTACATGATATAATTGATATGTATGATGTGTTTATTACTTTCATGAATATTCATAGAGTAAAGGGTTAAATATCTCACAAATGAATGACTATTGTTACCAACAGTATAGATTCAGATGAGACCTGCTTTAAAAATTATATAGATAGAAATGTTATGGACGACATTTTGCTCAACACGCTAAACGTTAAACATGGTCTGACGAAAGACGAAACGTAATGCGGTTGATGACTCCCATGAGAAGACACTGTATAATCATCGTTATTCAAACAATAGCACTTCGACCCATTTATTCACGAGATCTAATGAATTCAACATAGATATAAAGTGTATCAAGTGAGTAGAACTAAGACAAACAATGTAGATCCTGATCAAAGGGATCCTGGTGTCAAAGACTTTAAAACATATGTTTATTTCATCGGAACACATCACAAGACAATTGGCACTATGCAAAAGCATATTTAAACGTGTTTTCCTTCATATAATAGGTTAGCAAATAGGTTAATGATTGCGGTGACCCTTCACACAAAGTGATAAAGAGCTTCTACTGTTCTACAGGGCTGTTCAACAGAGACGAAGATGTTCGGCATCACATTTCATCTCATCCTAGGAAATGATCAGCAGTTGCAAACAATGTTTCTGTCTGATAACAGTACATTCGCATCGAATCTTAAGTGATCGGTCGTGTTCATGCGTTCAATGGTTCATTGTCTCTAATGTTTACGACAAGGTTTAATTGCAAAACATTAACCCTTTCCCTCATATTCACGCCTTGTCACGCATTTGCAAACAGAGTAGACCCAGATCAGACGGCTCCTATAGGAGCCGACTGATCAGGGTCTGCTCTGTTTGCTTTTGACATAATATAGATCTGATTCTACAGTTCTTGCCAAAGCAAACATGCCCTTGAAAAGTTAACATTCTAAAACGTGAGCTAATAAGTATTCCTGTTGTCATTATTTCTTAAATCAATACTGAACAGGGGCAGGGCGAAGCAGGTAAGCTAATGGTGTTTAACCATTCCTCAGCTATGAAAAATGTGTTTCCATTCTAAACTCAACAAGACGAATACTGATGCAAGGCATTGGATCGCCGCGAAATTTGTGTACAAGGAAGGTTTTTAATAAGGAACTGTTTTGTTAAGACAATTGAAATACAACATTTCATTAAAAACTTAACGAAATATGTAGCCTCTTGAGTGTAATGACGTAGTGACCTAGTTCCGAACCCGACATGATCCATATTTGAACTTGACCAAGATTGCATCCAAAAATAACGTATAAGTTGAAAGAAAAAACACTTAATATGGATAATTATCATTAACTATCCCAGTAAAAACCCAAACCGCCATTAAAAAAAAATAGAAAGGAAAAAGAGAGAATTTTTATTTTCGTCAGCGGTGAGAATCGAACCAGGGCTGACTGCACGATAGGCGACCGTGGTAACCACTACGCTATCAGGCCAGACATACTTCAAGGGAAATTGAAGATGTATATAAAGTTATCATGCTACTATATTGACGACTTTTTTAAATAAAAAAAATAAAACGACTTTTTTAAATAAAAATAAATAAAACAATAAAACTTCATTACAACATTTATCACTCTCATGATAATTTAATCAATAAACTCTAACAAGGGCGGTGATGGTCATAGACCTAAATATTGCCTGTTCAGTTCCATTAACGAGTGACGTTAGTCCTATCTAAAAATAGAAACCGAGACGACGGAATTCGATTTTGACCATGTAGAGCCTCCGGTAGAATAATAACCATGTCTGTTTGAATTAACATATGGACTGTCGATTCAAATGATCTTATTTTTCAAATTCGAGCACGTTTTCCCGTCTTGTAATGTATATCTCTGAAGGGCATAATTTAGAACGAGAGCACCGCAAACAGGTGCACGACTACAGTTTTGACCCGGCTTCAATTCTGCGACTTTGACCCGGCTTCATTTATGTTTACAAAACTGTTTTTGGCATTTAATGTCGATACTTCGACGAAAAAACTATTCTCTGCCACGCTCTCATGAGCCAATTTGTAAAACGTGTCGCTACCCCTCCTACATGGGTAAATACTTTTCAGCATTCCATTAGTGATCGCCGCTCATGCGGCGATCAATAAACATCAATTTCAAATGGTATCCAGTCGAATAACTGTTTAACCCTTTACCTGATGAATATTCATGAAAGAAATAATGACTGAAAATTTATTTACTGACTTTTCAAAATGGTATTATAACTAATGACATATATAATAAGCAATGCAAAAATCCAGTTCTGGGTCTGCTCAGTTTGCAAAGGCGTTAAAAGCGTTTCAAATATTCGTCTACAGCATCTTAAAGTATGTAACATTCTATTCAATTTAGCGTGACGATACAATTTATTCCGTTGAGAAATGAGACCTTGCAAATATATGTAAATGATTCCCCTGAGCATATAGTCATCAGTGGAATCGTAAAGCAAACTGTTGTTGTTTTGTGTTTACGGGGAGAAGTTTCATCACAAACCTCTCATGAGATTAAATGATTCTCGTTGAAAGACTTACCATCTGTCTAATTATGTTACGGCACCATAAGTTGAATTGAACTGAATACAACTTGTGATACGTGCGAGAGAATGTCTGGTGTCCCTTTAAATGTTACATTTTGTACATGTTCGTTAATATGACACATACACATTTTCACTGTGTTTGATTTAACATTTACCTAGACATAGAATAACAACACACACTAAACTTTACTTTATTCCGCTGTGAAAATGGAAAGTGTTGTTGCGAGTCCAGCCGCGAATTGGTGGGGGCTTGGTTCATGTTCTCTCATTATATATAGTCAAGTTAAAGAGAATGTATGAGTCATGTAGGAAATACCATAAACAAAACACAGTCGCCCGAATAGCACCATGACAAACTAAATAAATAAATAAAATTGTGCATTCATCATTACCTTTACAAACGGTATGGATCTAGATGTGTTGACAGTAGTGTAGAATGCAATTAAAATCTTAAGTCCGAGTACATTGTAGAAGACAATATTTGCAAATGAAAATTACAACAAACAGATAATTACAGGACTACAGTACAAGCCTCGCGGACTTTTTGTTTTCCGCGGCCCATCGCAATTTTATCCAACGCGGACACGGGTATTTTTGTCCGCGCTGATATGCGGTCTTCCGCAATCGAGCGCGGGTTGTGATGGGTCCGCGCTGGTCCCTCCACAGGGGCACTCGTCGCCGGGCGCGATCGTTATCACCGCAGGTCGCGGTGGTATCATCGTGGACCACTGTGTACCACTGCGGATCGCGCTGGACCTTACCTGGATTGATATTTATATCCTTTTCATCCTTTTATATCCATTTTCACGGCTTATCTTTCTCTTTACAAGTACATACAAATATATACATCCACATTTTGCAAAATTGATATGAAATGTATGAAATAAAACACTCGAGAAATGGTTCGTTTAGACTAATTCCAAACCGAAACTGTTCTGCATTCGGCAAACACAAATTAATTCATCCATTATTTTTGGCGCGTTTGATTGTACTGGAATATAACCTGTCCGTGAATTGTCTGATTCGTTTCTGCATAATATGGGTGCGATATTCTAGTATGCTTTCTATTTCAATTATTTGTTGTTCAATACGTAAGATGTTTTATATAGAAACACGGAACACCCGTTAAACACAAAACACACACACAATAAGTTACTAGGTTGTATAACTTGTATCAGGTTTGCATACGTTTGTGCACATTGTTAATGAATTCATCTTCATTTCGACTCTATGTTTTAGGTTCCAATTCTAATTCCCAATCGATTTTGTTTTCAGTTTCACATCAGTGTAAATTTTAATTATCAGAAATCTACTGGAAACGACCAACAAAACCTATTGATTCTGTTATGAGAATAGTCCTGACTGGTCTTCTTATGATTTCTGTATAGATCTACATGTATATAAATATTGTTCTGGCAGACGAAAGAATTGAGGGATTTTATTTACTAATACATCTAATATCAATTCAGCCAGGTGAGTTGTAAAGTTAGAAGTTTTCTCCATTATTTAGTCTTGGTTCGGCAGCTTAAATGTACGTTTTAACCAGTTTCAATAGCCATTCGAATAATACTTGTATGGTTGTTTTATTACCCTTGTGCTTAATATTTTACTGTGTACAAATGTACCTGTGTACATGTTTTGTCTTTCTGCTTGATGTACGTGTACTGCATGTTTAGATTCTGCTCATTCGATTCACTGCCATGATGTACCTGCATCCTATGGATTAAAAAAGATAATCCATTTTTTTTCTAAAAACGTAGATATAGATGTAAACCAGTTTTTGGTTCTGGTTTGATAATGAGATATTGGACGTCTGGTCTAGATCTAAAGTGTTGTTAATGTCTTGGCAACCGAATTCTGGGAGTGAAGGGGCATACGAATTAAATTAATCAATGTTATTAAAGAAGCGTATACAGTATGTACATGGTTTATCAAACCACGGACCTCGTACACCCACATTCTTTCGTTAAACGGATATGTCTAAACCAACGTGTCGCCTGCTTAAATTCCATGACCTATTCCTTATTTAGAAATAGATCACAATTTCCCCATTGTATGTTGTATTTACTATTAAAGCCTTCCATGTCAAAGTTGAAAACTCTAATGTTTGCAAACAGTTTGGATCCTGATCAGACGCCGCGTCTGATAAGGATCCAAACCATTTGACACTTATATTAAAGTTTCTTAAGACCCATTCCTCCATACATGTAGGCTCAATTTGGATCCAACCTCTTTGAATAAATCTACCGAAAAGGAGCATTAAGTAGATAAAATTATTGTTTTTAGAATTTTGTAATTTGAAACCATTGTGTTAAATAGAGCATAATTATACTCCTATACGTGTAGGAGCAAATGCTCTTTTTATCACATTGGTTTCAACAGGTGACTTTTACAGAGGCGTAGAAAGGAGTATTTATGGAGGAAAGGGTTAAGTAAAAAACTATCATAATTTTTTTATAAAGAAAAGTAGATGAAACATGTAAGCAGACAATGATTTGACAGTGACTATTTTAGTGGATTATTACGTCATATTGACAGTGAAGGGGTTTATAGCATACAGTACAGATTACAGCAAACACCTCCTTTCAACAACACTTTAAATGAATCCCCAAAACTTACAGTGGAACCTCTCTACATCGATACATGTACAAATAAAATGTCTGTTTTAAGACAGGTGGCAGATTAATGCAGGATAAAAGTACTTTTGTCCTGCATTAAGCGGTCACTTGTATTCAAAAGATCCCAGGTATTCCTTACTGGGTTGTCTCTTGAGAGAGAGTTGCCATGAAACTCCGATGAGCAACAACCTCTCTACAACGACAATACAGAAGTTTATATCTCCCAGAGTGTTGCTTTGCAGAGGTTATACTGTAGTTATCATTTATTAATAAATACGTACAGCAAAATATATATCTCATACATGTACGCCAACTTTCTTTCTTTTTAAAAGCATATTTCTTAATTTAAATGCCAATTTCTAGTTTTAAAGTAAGCCGGTGGTCTAATATTCGATGCGTTAAAAATGTAACTGCCCCTGATAATAACAAAATTACTGCAAAACCTTATAAAACGAACCCTGTGACCATACCGAGAAAATGACCTGATTAGAGAGGTTCTCAAACCGGTATAGCGAAGTAAAATAACAATTCAAAACAGTTGAATTGGCTGTCATTTAAAAAAGGTGGTAACTAAACACAGGATACATGTAGCTCCAATATCGGTTTAGAAAGATTATCGGTTAAGGGGCGGCGATTGTAAACAACCATTCTTAAAAATGTTGATTTGACGATCGTTTAAAACAGATGACAGCTAATTGCAGATTGAAGTAATTTAGAAAGCTCCTTACTCTTTCTGCATTACCGATTTCCTGTGTAATCAACCGTCCGTTTTTAGAACAATGTAGGTATTTTCTTTTTTATCCTTTGCGAGCAAGTAGAGCAAGTAAAATAAAATAAAATTTGAAGGGGACAAATGTCAGCCCTATCCTCCCATGCCCAAATAGGAAAACAAATGTCCTAGAGAGAAAATGTCCGTATACCGAAGGGTAGATACAATGTACAACAAGAAGCTGGAATGAATCGGCCTTCAGGAACGCCCTATACATAACTAGCTGAACTTTGGAAAAAAAGATCCCATGATCTGACCTTTCTTTGAAATGGAAGACATTCTTATTTATGTGTTGGACATGCCTCATATGTCGAATAGGGGTACACTCAAAAACCCTTTACTACAAAAGCTCCTCATCTAAAAGCCCCTCACTACAGAAGCCCCTCGATCAAAAGCCCCTCACTAAAATGGCCAAGGCTTACAAAAGTCCCCCACTATTTTTGTTAATTAATCATTATACTCCAAATATTTGGACAAAGTGGACCAAAATCAAAATTACAGCTATCTGGATCTACCCTGTTTGCTGAATGACCAGTTTATAAAGATTCATTAAGTAAGGTAATTAGCACACTCTATACTTATAAAAGTAAACATTGTAGATCACAAGGAGGAGATTCCTTATATTTATTTCAAACAGGGTAGACCCAAATCAAATCTAAAGCTATATGATCTAGTTCAACCATGTTAGCTTTGTGACAAGTAATATAGATCCAATAGCTATGGATGATGTAATATTAGCCATATTATTTATAAATTATTATAATATTACCCCAATTAACTTAAACACAAACTTTTTCCATTTTCTAATTCCTTAACTTTCTTAAATTTCAAACAGAGTAGACCAAAATCAAAATACTGAGCAATCTGATCTGGATCTACCCTGTTTGCTCAATGACAAGCTTATAAAGATTCTTTAAGTAAGGTAATTAGAACACTCCTTTTAAAAGTACACTTAACATAAGAAAAAATGATTAATAAACACGATTTAGCACTGCTGGCAGCAGACACCTAATTTGCTTTAAAATCAATTTCCCAACCCTTCTCTTCTTATATAAACGGCTTCACGCGCGTTTGCAAATAGAGTAGATCCAGATCGGACAGTTCCTGTAAGAGCTGTCTGATCAGGTTCTGCTCTGTTTGCTTGCGAAAGTTTGTTGATCTAATCCTAATTGATCTGTCAGAGCTAATGATCGATCTATTTGAAAAGTTAACATTGTGAAAAAAGCCTTTAGATCTTCTTCATGAATATTCTTGCAAGAAATAATGATTTAATTGGAGAGTTAATGATATGTGAGCACATGCTATGGCAGTAATTGTATAACCAGACCTACCGGTATATTATTTCTTAAGCAAATCGACAAGAACCTGATCAGAAACTCTCTGATCTTGATCTACTCTGTTTGTAAATTTGTTTCAATACGTTTGATCTGGGTCTACTATGTTTGTATTGGCATAAACAGGCACATGGAATGAAGGGTTTATATTCGTGAAGTGATTTACTGACATATTTTTTCATAAGGGAAATAGTTTATCATAAATATGATCCTTTTGCAATTTTTGAACATGGACAATTTTGGCCATAAATCCATAGGGAAAAAGTCATTCTGGATTACTGTAATTTACGGAATTGTTCATTGGATGCGTTTTATAATTATAGTTTTACTGATTATTACCTACATTTTGCCCAAAACTAACTTTGAGGCACCATGACCGCAATGATTGATTCTTTTGACAAGTTACCACAGCTACATAAAGGAATGCAACAATACGTAATATACAGGAAGCGGGTTTTATGGCCTTGCAATAATCATTGTCCCCTGTTCGGTATTTGACAAAAGGCCACTATGATAACTGACATCTGGAGACTGACCCTGCATTGGGCATTTCGTGTGTAATATGGCTTAGTACAATATGGCCTAAGGCCATTTAACACATTCATTCATACATGCATAGAGAAATTCTACTGGCTATGTTTACTGTTGTTTCCATATACATGTAATACAAACCATAATTAAATTGCACATACGAGTATACTGTAAAATTATGATAAAGAAAAATGTAGTAACAGTTTTAATGTGTTGACAATATTTTTTTATAGACATTTTTATTTGTAGTGGGTCCAGTCATTTAAACATAATTCACAAGCTTCAGAAACATGAATATATTAAAAAAAATTAGTCATTCTTCAAGACTGACAACCATTTATTATCAAGATCCACCTTTTCTCATTTTCCCAACAAAATACATATTTTGGTAGTTCAACCTTTACTCGATTTCCCGAAAGTAATGCATCATTTTTGGTATTGCAAATATTAAAGTAAAATAAATAAATAAATAATTTTCTATTTTTCTGCATTTTGGTGGAATTTCTTTGTTTTTCTAAAGTACGTACATTTATACATAGTACTATGTTACTTAACGAGAACGTCCCATTTCATCTGAACCCACTTTGCCTAAATATGAAATCCATCTAAAGTTTCTGTCTATTAGTTTCTGTCTAAAAGTTGTTTGGACCCAACTCATGGGCGGGACCCAAATGGTCCCTCTGATCTGAATCTACACTATTTGCTAATGGTCTTGGTTCTAACCTCATCCTCTTTTTAAATTATAGTTTATGAATAGTGTTAATTCACTGACAGGTAAAGTAAGTTTTAACCATTCGCTTGCTATTCACGTCAATATACCTGTAAATAGTGAAAGTTGTCTCGAATCACCGCTGTCTCATCAGGGTCTGCACTATTTACAAGTTGATTTACAGCAGTGATTGCACAGTCAAATACGTGTACACAGCGAAACTATATGTAATTATACAACAGGGCATGGGTAAAATTCAAGAGAAGGTTTAAGATTAACAAATTAAAAAGTATGTGTTTAATTTTAAGTATCGTTGTATTCCACACCTAAAATAAACATCACACCCCATAAATAGTTTCCCCTACTCGATAAACTAAGTGTCACTTTCTATGGCTAATCCATGGACGTAATGTCTGGAAAAGTGTGAAAATAATTTGGGTATTTATAGAAACTTAGTAGTCGGATTTGATCTAATTTTGTAAGCAAACAGAACAGACCCTAATTAAACGGTTCCTGTAGGCTCTGATCTGGATCTACTCTGTTTGCAGAGGCGTTAATTTAAAGGAAAAGGTTAAGTTTCTGTGTACATTCCTCCCTCTCAATGGGATCCCTGACAGGCGAGCATCACAAGTGACGTCACGCAAGGGAGATAATCATGTATCGATTTTCAAAATACACGGTTCGCGGTACAATAAAAACTCGATTTAAATCAAAACTAGATAAACACGGTAAGAATTTTCTAAAGCTTAGTGTTTAACTAACTGTACACTATCAGAATTTGACGAAACCCCGATCTGTTTACTTGACCTTTAAATGATAAGACTCAGATCAGATTTCTTAAATAAAAGCTGTTTGACCAGGAGTCTGCTCTGTTTGCTTATCCCTTTACCATATATAAACAATGTCCATGCCTTTGCAAACAGAGTAGACCAAGATCTGAAGGTGCCTATTGGAGTCGTATGATCGGGACCAGCTCTGTTTACTTGTGAAATTATATAAGATCTGACTCTACATTTTCTACAAGTACCAAGAAAAGTCATGGACCGCGTACATACACCATTATAAAAATCAACTTATAAATAGCATGATGTCATCTTTTCCGACATAAATATTAAACAGGGAAATGGTTGAAACCCACCGACAACCAAACTTTAGGTTACACTTCAGCTAGAGATCCGCACGTCTGACATGACCCGGCAACAGAAGTAAAAATTCTGAGAGCATCGACGCTTTTCACGTGCTTGCAAACAGAGTAGACACGGATATGATGGCTCTTATAAAAACCGTCTGATCAGGGTATTCTCTGTTTGCTTATGAATTTATGTTGAATCTAACTCTATAGTTTTGTTCCAATACCAAATAAGCCTCAGTACATAAGCTATTTTAAAAATAAATTTAATAAATATTCATGATATCGGTATTTCGGTTTACGGACATTTGCCTCCCGGACACTTGCCCCCGGACCTTTGCCCCCTATTTGGGGCCTTAAAAAAAAGGATAAAATATAATTTTGAAAAAAGGGTGGCATTTTTTCCAGTGGCATATATTCCAATGGCATTTTTCCAAATCAGGGTGGCATTTTTTCCAGTGGCATTTTTTCCGGTGGCATTTTTTTTCCAGTGGCATTTTTCCGTACACCGCATTAAGCAGTCACTTGCCTTTGAAAATGATACACTAACACTAATTCGATGTTTTTACGCGGAAACAAAATTTAGTCGATTTTTATTTTAAAAGAAGACAGAAGGAAACCCGGTAAGAAAACAAAAAAAACATTTTTAAAAGCAAATTCTTTCAGCATAATAAATGTAGGTAACTTGGACATTCTCTATAGGACCCTGAAAGTTTAAAAAGATAAAAAAAAATGCAGATCAACCCTTAGCCCGCCGAGCGTGGCTTCCTTAATATTTACAAACAGTTTGTATACTGAACAGATGATGAGTTCCCCAGAGTGTTACTAGGGTCAAATATGTCTGACTCTCATTTTTCTGTTTGTTTTCAACGAACTAAAGCAATGCTTATTTCATTTATTTTGCAGACTACATTTTTTAAGCGGACGATAATTCAGTATAATGGGGGTCAAATGTTTTGGTCATACATTAAAACAATGATCGCTTTGCGTGCTCTACAATGTACGGAAACTACCTTGGTGTTTCAGCGCAGGGGGGTCATTGATTTATGGTCATCATTGTGTTAATTATTTGGTCATCAATAAAGTTCCGACAACTTTAAAGAAAGACTATCGGGTATTTCCGCTCTTTTGCTACTATCAAGATGTCACAGCTCATTGGTTCAGTATCTTTAAGACCCACCCATTGAAAAGACATAATCCAATCAACTGTCACCTATAGGCGTGTCAATCACCAATAATTGATATTGCTCTTCATAATTGATGAGCGGCCATCTATATTTCCCACAATATTAAATATAGAATGAATGGGTATTATGTATTCAAAATTTCTTCATATTGTACTTTAACCCTTTCCCTCATATGAACGTGTTTTCACGCAATTGCAAACAGAGAAGGGTCTTCTCTGACCTCTTAGAGGAGCCGTCTGATCAGGGTCTACTCTGTTTGCTAATAGAATTTGATAGATATATTTCTTTGCTTTGTTAAATAGCTGCAATGTCCCCCTTCCATATTTCATTTATAACTATTTTTGTCCATGAATATTCAGTAAGTATTGAAATTTTGAATAAACATAGTACAGGGAAATGTTAAATAAAACAATCTCTATAAGCTTGAAATAATAATTGATGTCGGTGAGGGTTTGACGTTAGGTTTAAAACCAGTCAATGTTATTTTACATGTAAGTATTATTTTAAGAAATTGTTAATACAAGATATCCATCCATGCTATCAGATCGGACAAGGCCTTATAGACCAGTTATATTGAATTTGTCTGTTGTTGTCGTGGAGACATAGCATGGTACGAGCACCTGTGAATCAATACAGGGGCACTGTATTAAAATGAAATATTTATCATGTTTTAGACTTTGTTATTGTCTGATACATAATTAATAAGCCCATAATATATTTCCTCACCGTTCCTCACCGTCCCTGTCCCTCTCTCTGTGTACAATTGTTGTTGTTTCTAAGAAGTCCTCTCCCCCAAATAAACATTTACAATGATATGCAATCACAAGGCCAGAAGGGACGTCAAAATCTCTCTCTCTCCGTCTCTCCCTCTCTCTCCGTCTCTCTCTCTCTCTCTCTCTCTCTCTCTCTTCTCTCTCCATATGGTTCCTTTCGTATTTAAACCCGTTATAACGGCCACCTCGTTATACCAGCACAATGTCTGGGAACAAACACCTCAGTTGTAACAAGGGTTCACTGTAGTTAGCCAGTCTGGCATTATCTCTTTCCATACTGCTGATGACTTTGTGCAAATTGTCCAGTTTAAATCTGCATGACAAGCCCCGTCATATGATAAGGGGTATCTTCGGCTTCCACACCCAAGAAGAATTCATGACTAAGAACTGCATTTGGACATATTCAGTATTCTTCAATTCTAAATTACATGTAATTAGAATAAAGTGGTCTTTTGTGGGGATACTTTCTGTTCATATTTTACATTAATTATACAGTAAAACGTCGACAGATCGAACACTGCAATAAATATCATTATATTTATGTAAGGTAGGTGGTACCTTAATATAGAGCGCAAATCATGTAGAAAGCTCCTATATAAGCTTTCTGCATGGCTTTCAACCTGCATTAAGCAGTCACTTGTCTAAAAAGGCATCAATGCATTATTAATAAAATTTCAAAATACATGTATCGAGTTTTACTGTAGTTTTTAAAACAGATTTAGGTGCTGCGTGCCCCTCTCTCTCTCTCTCTCTCTCTCTCTCTCTCTCTCTCTCTCTCCCCCCTCTCTCTGTCCGTCTCTTCCACCTCTTACTCTCCCTCTCTGTCTGTCTGTCTGTCTGTGGCTGTCCCTATCTATCTGTCTCTCTGTGTGTCTCTCTTTCTGTCTCTGTCTCTCTGTGTGTGTGTCTCTCTCCCCCAACCTCTCTCTCTCTCTCTCTCTCTCTTCCCGCAGATATGAATGGATTACGTATGACTATCTATCATTTCAACTTTTATATTGGTAATGGAGTAATAATTTCCCCAGGACGAATGGCAATTTATGCTTGACAGATCCTATAAGAAACCAATGCACACCCTGATCATACAGCCTCTAAGAGCTGTTTGATCTGGGTCTGCACTGTTTTTAAATTGCGTCAATATATGCTACTAGCATGAAAAGGGTTAATATGACTTAAATGAATAACATTACGATCGCAGCTTTGAACTCATCTGAAAGACAACGACATACCAATATTTGGCTATCTGTTATTTCAGGTGGCTCTTTTATACAGAGTAATGATTTATGCAGGCGACTGCTTTGCGCCGTTTCAAAATAAATTATAATACAATAAGCTACAATAGTTTTCATCTTAATTCTGATATCAACTTAAATCTTGTAGCTGCACTACATGGTCGGTCAAACAAGAATAGCTGTAACAGTATAGATTATTAGTGTAGATGCGGTGTATTAGTGTATTAGTGTAGATGCGTTTCGAACTTTATAATTATTTAATCAACTGTTTGCATCTCTTCGTCGAATGATACCCAGTTCAACCCTTTACTCCATAGGTACTCATTATAGTGCGTTAATCCATTCCTCCACTCAAAAATAGTTCCACTTGATACATTCATGAATATGCGCCATAAGAAATATTTCTATATCACAGTAGACGGTAGCTTAAAGCAGGCTGAGAAAAACGCAAAATGGTCCCATTCAGCCTGTTTTAATCAAACATCTGTCTTCAATACTGAACACAAACTATAGAGTAAAGTGTTAAGGTTTCAAAAAAAAGTATTTCAACAAATAATGGTTGGATACAACTCTCCACCCCTTTACCCTTTCCCTCATATAAACCTGTTTTCACGCATTTGTCAAGAGAATAGACCTAGATCAGACCGCTCCTAGAGGAACCGTCTGATCAGGGTCTACTCACTTTGCTAATAGAATTTTATAGATCTGTTTATTTGCTTTCCTAAAATGTCTACAATGCTCCACCTTCCATAATTCATTATAACTATTTTGTCCATGAATATTCAGTAGGTACATGTACATTTGTATTTAAATTTGGAACACATATGGAACAGGGAAAATGTTAATACGCGCGTGGGGTCGAAACAAATATGACCGAGTGCTCCTGATATCTATAATCTCTGCGCTACGCATTTTCTGAAAATCAGATTGTGAAAACAATTGCTGCTGATATTTTGTATCTATTTCTTTTTTCTCGAGCATTTACAGTCTGGTAATCGTTAAAATCTTGACTATAAATTGTAGTTTTAGCAGAAAGAAACCGCTTCAGTCTCGGGTTTTGGGTGAAGGCTATCTATATACGTATGCTATCTAATTTCATTTTGAATTCTAGATCTGACAGTATATTCAATATTCGTTTCTTCAGTTGAAAAAAAATGCACATGTGTATTTATATATACATGTAAGCTTTTGTATATATCTTATCTAAATAATTTATACCTAAATCGATTAAACGACTGCCAGTCATAAAGGTAGTGTCCGCGGTGATGCCCCGCAATCCACGCTGATATCAGCACGGCCAGCGATGGCTCGGCGGCGGTAATATCCCGTAGGGTAAATTTCGGTCCGCGGTGGACACAGAATTTGTCCGCGGTGATCCATAAAAATTGTCCGTGCTGGAAACCCGCTCTCAATTTATTTTGTCCGCGCTGGTAAAACGGAAAACAAAAAGTCCGCGGGGCCTGTACTGTACATATGATAATTAAGCAAAGTGTATACGTAATAACCTTTCCTAGATGTGTATACATGTCATGATCTATGCATGTATACGTGATAACCGAATAGCGTATATTCATTATACTGTAGCCATGTATACACGTGATAATCAAGTCATATATACACGTGATAACATCCATATATACACATGATGACATAGTATAAATATATG